>VFFE01008741.1:304601-346569 GCA_008921705.1 Burhinus oedicnemus
TTACATCTCCATAAGAACCCCGAGTGCACTCATACATATGCATAACCTATCCCCGCTTCGTATTATAATTAGCATTTCCATAAACTCCTCCTTCTGGCACATGCTCAGTGTCTCGTGGTGGTGGTCGTCGGGGGTCGGTGGGGATGAAGGCTTATGGTTCTTCTTCGTCACCGCTAGTAACCTTTTGTTCTGGCGCATGCTCTGTGGCTTCTCCGAGTTACAAAGTAGCTTGAACCCATGCTCCCCTCTTCTGCGCAGGCTCTGTACCCTTTTTGTAACCATTAGACTCTTAAGGTACTGTCAATCACATTTTTGTAACTTTTTATGCGAGACCCTCTTTCCCGCCTTTTGTTCACTTCTAGAACTTTACTAGTAACATGTCTATTTTACAACAGATTATATAACCAGTCTATTCAGTTCTCCTCACCATTTCACATTAATTCAATTGACATGAATTATAACTTCATATATCACAACACGAATTATCACTTCATTTATCACAAGACAGAAGACGATAAGATAGACTATGGTGATCAGGCAAAGGGCTCAGATAGACAAGCGTACTGATCGGCCCCGTTTTACATGTTACCAGCCCCTTTTACACCCTTTTCTGTCTACCCCCCCCCTTTGTTTCTCCCTGCTCCCCTTTCCCCTGCATGTCCCCTTCATGGGTTTGTGCAGTTCTGTGGCGAGTTGACCTTGGCTGGCTGCCAGGGGCCCACCTAGCCGCTCTCTCACTCCCCCTACTCAGCAGGACAGCAGGGAGAAAATGCAATGAAGAAGCTCATGGGTTCAGATAATGACAGTGAGATCACTTGCCAATTACTGTCATTGGCAAAACAGACTCGTCTTGAGGAAAATTAATTTAATTTATTGCCAATTAAAAATAGAATAGGATAGTGAGAAATAAAACCAGAACTAAATCCACCTTCTCAACTTCTCCTCTTCTAACTCCTCCCCTACTACTGAGCAGTGCAGGGGGAATGGGGAATAGGGACTGCGGTCAGTTCATAAAGCTTTATCTCCACCACTCCTTCCTCCTCACGCTTTTCCCCGGCTCCAACATGGAGTTCCTCCTATGGGATACAGTCTTTCATGAACTGCTCCAGCATGGGTCCTTTCCACAGGGTGCAGTCCTTCAGGAACAGACTTTCCCCCTTTCTCCCTTAGTTTCCCCATTGACAAGGTCCCCAATCAGGTAACCTTGCTGGAATAAACATTCTCACACTCTCATATACCTTCAGCAATTCATGTGCCTGGCCAGGTTTGGTTTTCATCACTGCCTCCCTTATCATTTGTCAGTCAGGTTTGTGTCCCAGTATGTTCTTGTTTATGGCTTCCTTTTTGCATTGAAAAATGTCCTTGACCAGATACCCTTAATTGAGCATACACTCTCCTTCCACATACTCTTACGTGCATCATCAGCTGAAATCAGGCAATAAAAAGTTTCTCCTTCACACTGGACAAAAATAGTTAAGGGGCAATGTCAGTTTAGTTATTCTATTCTAACTTGTTTTTTTTTTTTTTTTAAATCTTGGAAAACAGATCTATTTTTCTTAACTTTCATTTGGCAAGTGTATTTCCTGTGTTCTTAAGGGCCTACGTTTCATATAGCAATAGAGCCTTGTTTTATGGCGGCAGAATCTTTTTCTACACGTGTTACTTGAAAACTTATTAAAAAAACCAAAACAAAATCCCCAAACACACCCCCCAAAAAACCATTAAGTTTGCCGATGATACTAAACTAGGAGGAGCTGTGGACTCCCTTGAGGGTAGAGAGGCCTTACAGAGGAATCCGGATAGACTAGAGAGCTTGAAATTTAACAAGAGCAAGTGCCAGATTCTCCACCTGGGACAGGGTAATCCTGGTTATACATACAAATTGGGGGACGAGGGGCTGGAGAGCAGCCCTGCAGAAAGAGATCTGGGGGTTTGGGTTGATGGCAAGTTGAAGTGTGCCCTGGCAGACAAAAGGGCCAACCGTATCCTAGGGTGCATCAAGCACAGCATAGCTAGCAGGTCAAGGGAGGTGATTGTCCCACTCTACACTGCACTGGCACGGCCCCACCTTTAGTACTGTGTGCAGTTTTGGGCATCTCAATATAAGAAGGACGTCAAACTATTAGAGTGTGTCCAGAGGAGGGCAGCCAAGATGGTGAAAGGTCTCAAGGGCAAGACTTATGAGGAGAGGCTGAGGTCACTTGGTTTGTTCAGCTTGGAGAAGGCTGAGAAGTGACCTCATCATCGCAGTCTACCACTTCCTCAAGGGTTACAATGGAGGAGGAAGTGCTGATGATCTCTCTCTGGTGACCAGCGATAGGACATGATGGAATGGCTTAAAGCTACATCAGGGGAAGTTCAGATTGGACATTAGGGAAAGGTTCTTCACTGAGAGGGTGGTCAGTCACTGGAACAAGCTCCCCAGGGAAGTGGTCACAGCACCAAGCCTGTCAGAGTTCAAGGAGTGTCTGGATGATGTTCTTAGTCATATGGTTTAGTTTTAGGTAGTCCTGTGAGGAGCAGAGAGTTGGACTTGATGATCCTTATGGGTCCCTTCCAACATGAGATATTCTATGATTCTAAGCATAAGGAGAAATTTAAAAGACTTGCAATGATGAATGTGTGAGTAATAACTAATATGAAAGGGGGGAACAAAGGGGAAATTCAAATTGTAACTGCTCAGCAACGGAAATTTGTGAAAAACGAATGATTTGGCATGGAGGGAAAGAAGGCCTACCTGCAGAAGGGGTAGAAGCAGGAATGCCAGAGACTGAACAACTCCCCTTAAGGGAATGAAGTTTGCTGAAGAGATAAATGCTGCAGCATTGCCTAGTAACAATCGGGGAATACAAGCGCTCAGGGGCCACTTCTGGTAAACAGAGCTGGTGCCGAGTGATGAACCCAACATCAAGTTAAGGTGCCTGATGCTGACAGTCACATGATGGGTTCTGGTGCAAATGTATATGTATGGAGTTTACACAACAAGGTTTTGGTAGTGGGGGGCTGCAGGGGTGGCTTCTGTGAGAAGATTCCAGAAGCTGCCCCCATGTCCAACACAGCCAGTTCCAGCCAGCTCCAAGACAGACCTGCAGCTGGGCAAAGCTGAGCAGCCAGCAGATGTCCACCCTGCAGCCCGTGAAGGACCCCATGCCAGAGCAGGTGGATGTGCCCTGAAGGAAGCTATGACCCTGTAGAGAGCCTGTGCTGGAGCAGGCTCCTGGCAGGAACTGCGGCCTGTGGAGAAGAGCCCATGCAGAAGCAGTTTTTCTGGTAGGACCTGTGGCCTCACAGGGGACCAATGCTGGAGCAGTCTGTTCCTGAAGGACTGCACCCCATGTAAAGGATGGGGTGCTTCCATCTAGCTCCTTTACTTCCACTTGTCCTAGTTTGGTCACAGCAAACCTTAATACTTCCACAGGATTAATTTTCAAGACTACAATTTGTATCTAGCAGTTTTTCCACACACTACTATATGCTCCATCAAACCAAAACAAGCCAAACACACCTTCCAAAAGCATCCCCAGCCTGGCCAGTCAAAAATTGCTTGAAAATTAGCCCCTTCTCTGCATAAGAAACTTGTATTCCAGTAATGCTGTCAAGTTACTGGCATATTTCACTTCCAGCCCTTTATATCACAGATAAGGAAAGCCTGTCTGTCTCAATTGTTTTAAGCAAATCAATGAATTCAAGCTGCCAGGTATTTTGCTTTGCAGACTGTTGTATGCCCACAACAGAGGAGGAGGTGGTACCAATGGAAGTGATATGTGTTTAACTGGACTGAAATACATTTAGACATTCCTACACAATTATAGTAGTTTTATTCACTTAGCCAATTTGCTTAGAGCAAAGAAAGTACCTTTTAATGATTTCTTATATACTACTCTGAAAACATTTAAATGTACAAAACAGACCCCCATCCCTTTGTTTATAGCTTCTCATCAATGTCATTATGAGCTCAAGGCAATAGTTTCAGGAGCGAAGAAAAAGTGATCAAAGATATATTATATAGAACATTTTTATCTGAGGGCACAGTAAATGAGTTGGTATGTGTAGATGATCTTCATTTTAAGTTAACTCAGTACAATAAAAAGCCACTTTGCCCCCTCCAGCTAAAAAGGTGTACTTTTGAAAAAAATATTGCAGAATAACTGCATTTAAAAAAACAAAACAACCAATCATAAAACCATTTACATAAGACTAGGAATTTGCTCAGTTGCACAGTCAACTACTTGAATTTAATCAACTAACAGTCATTGTGTGTGTGTGTCCCCCGCCGAACTAGCTAGGAGTAAATAACCAAGCCAAACCAATGCCTTTCAGTATTGGCAAATACACAATATTTAAAGCTTTTTATTACTAAAGAAATTCACCTACAGCAATGAGAAAACCAAGATCAAGTTTTTCTCATTAGGCATGCAAGCCTCAAGTATCAATGAATCCTCCACCAAGTCCAACAGAGAACATTACCTATATAAATTTTACACCACATCAGAGGCCTGTCAGCAGCAAGATACACAGGCAGATGACTAGCCTCTGGCTTGAAGTTTAGCAAACTCAGCAGACTATGAGAAACTATTGACTATGACATGGGAAACTGCTGAACATAACAAATAACAGTGAGAAGCTGACAAAAGTTGCTGTGAGGAATGACCAGATTTCACAGATAGTTAAGGGGAAACTATGCTTCACAGGTAATTGGAAGGGAACATTGGGGACCTTTTGGGGAGTGGAACCTTAGAAGGCCAGCAGTGCTTCAGTAAGTGTATCAGTAATACCATTAAGGCAAAGATGACCAAGATAAAAGTATCAGAAATACAAAATTTAACAGAGGTCTCCTTGCCTGAAGGAGAATAGGTTCACTGCCCTCATAGAGATGAGAGGCTAGGAGCTCTGTTCCAGCATCTGAGCCTGAATCACACAGCAGCACCAGAAGGAAGCAGTAAGTGATAGCAATAGATGACTCCCTGACACGGGGGACAGAGGCCCTCATCTACCAACCTGACCTGCTATCTATGGAGGTTTGATGCTTGCCAGAGGCTCAGATCCAGGATATCATGGAGAAATTGCCAAGGCATAACTAGTCCTCAGATCATTATCTCCTATTACTCTTCCAAGTAGGCATCAAGGATACAGCCAGAGGAGACATAGAATCGTTTAGGTTGGAAAAGACCTTTAAGATCATCTAGTCCAACCATTGACCCTACTCTACCAGGTCTGCCACTAAACCATGTCTCTAAGCACCACATCTACACGACTTTTAAACACATCTAGGGATGGTGATGCAACCACCTCCCTGGGCAGCCTGTTCCAATGTTTGATAACTCTTTCAGTGAAAAATTTTTTCCTAATGTCCAGCCTAAACCTCCCCTGGTGCAACTTGAACCCGTTTCCTCTTGTCCTATTGCTAGTTACTTGGGAGAAGAGACCAGCGCCCATCTCACTACAACCTCCTTTCAGGTAGTTGTAGAGAGCAATAAGGTCTCCCCTCAGCCTTCTCTTCTCCAGGCTAAACAATCCCAGTTCCCTCAGCCGCTCCTCATAAGACATGTTCTCCAGACCCCTCACCAGCTTTGTTGCCCTTCTCTGGACACGCTCCAGCACCTCAATGTCCCTCCTATACTGTGGCGCCCAAAACTGAACACAGTACTCAAGCTGCGGCCTCACCAGCGCTGAGTACAGGGGCACGATCACTTCCCTACTCCTGCTGGCCACACTGTTCTTGATACAGGCCAAGATGCCATTGGCCTTCTTGGCTACCTGGGCACACTGCTGGCTCATGTTCAGCTGGCTGTCCACCAGGACCCCCGGGTCCTTTTCCACCAGGCAGCTTTCCAGCCACTCCTCCCCAAGCCTGTCGCGTTGCCTGGGGTTGTTGTGACCCAAGTGCAGGACCCGGCACTTGGCCTTGTTAAACCTCATGCAGTTGGCTTCAGCCCATTGATCTAGTCTGTCCAGATCTCTCTGCAGAGCCTTCCTACCCTCAAGCAGATCAACACTGCCTCTTAATTTGGTGTCATCTGCAAGCTTACTGAGGGTGAACTCAATCCCCTTGTCCAGATCATCAATAAAGATATTAAACAAGGCTGGCCACAAAACTGAGCCCTGAGGAACACCACTTAAGACCTGCCGCCAACTGGATTTAACACCATTAAGCATATCAAGCCATAACACATGAAGCATATCACATGTGACTTCATGGTTCTGAGCATAATGATCAAGAGCATGAACATCCAAGTACTGTTCTCAAACCTGCAGGTGATGGGAAAGGGCTGTAAGGGCCCCTAAGTGCACTAATAGGCCTTAATGGACCTGATCAGCCTCACCTGGGGTCTCCACCCATACCCTCTGTCCTTGGGCCCAGGACCTCCATTTAAGCTCAGGCCTGGGCCTTCAGTTCTTCCTGTTGTAGGAACACTAGTCTCTAGCTCAACCACAACCATGCCTCTGCCTGGTCATAGCTTGCATCGATGTGAATCCCAACCTGTGACCCAACTTCCCTGTTTGACCTCAGATCTGCCTCATAACTATGGACTTACCTGATAACCACTGGGCTGTATCCAACTCTGATTACCCTCAGACCTGACCTGCATATTGATTTCCTGGCTTGACCTCAGGCCTGCCTCATCACCAAGAACTTGCCTAAAGATCTAGACTCTTGGTTGAACCTTGCTACCATCTCTAGGTCTGTTCTGCTCACCTTGTTTGGTGGGGACAGGCCCTGGCTGGTGAGACCCCTGCCCTGACAGCTGTATTGAAGAATCACAGAATACTTGAGGTTGTAAGGGACCTCCAGAGATCATCTGGTCCAACCCCTGTGCTCAGTTCCTGGCTCCCTGTCCTTTAAAGGGCAGACACCCTTCACTGCTCCTTTATAGTTGCCTTAAGCCTTCCTGAGTCAAGCACCTTGCCCCTATGACTCCTCCTGAGGGACTAGCCTAGCTTTGATCTCTCTAAAGCATCAGCCCCTTACTTGTTCAGATCAGCCTTTTACAAGCTGATCACTGTCATGTGATGGTACCCTTATTGGCCTCTCCTCTGAGCCTGACCCACACATTCTCACTTAGTCTGTTACTGAATCCATACAAAAGTTCCAGACAGCCAAGCTGGTCCTTTATGTAACAACCCACACACCCCCACCTATTTACCACTTAAATAGGTTCCCCTGCAGCAGCTGACCAGGAACTTGACACTTCCTATTAGCAGGCAGTTAAAAGCTAAGTGTGCAGGTCCTTTTTAATTAAGAACTTGCCTATCAGGAAATAACTAACAATCAGTGTATGGATGGAATCCAGGTGACCTGTATTCAAGTTCTTGCAGAGCTATTAATGTGTGTCTTTGAGCTAGCCCCAGGCCCCCATAAAAAAAGAAACAAGAAACAGAAAGCCTTGTTTAGTATTCTTCAAGTACCATACATCTGGTTTATATTTTATTGTGATACCCAAGATTAATAATGGGCTGTCACAAGATGAAAGAGGGTATGGTAGGTTTGCCTTGGCCAACAGCCAAACTCCCATCCGGTTGCTTGCTTGCTCACTCCCCCTCCAACAGGATGGGGGAGAAAATAGGAAGAACAGGAAGGAGAAAGTTCGTGGGGTGAGATAAAGACAGGGAGATTGCTTACCAGTTACCATTGTGGGCAAAATAGACTTGGCTTGGGGAAAATTAACTTAATTTATTGCCAGTTAAAATAGATTTGGCTAGTGAGAAACAATAAGACAAACATTAACACAAGCACCTCACCAACAGGCTCAGCTTTGGTCTGCAGTGGGTCTATTACCCAGCCACCTGGAACTGTCTGTGTCCAACACAGGACAGCCACTTACCCCTTCCCACAGAGGCCTCTCCAGTAGTTTCCCCCACTACCAAAACCTTGCCACATATATCTAATACAATCCACCCCTTGTCTCTGTGAAATACATATTTAATAATTGTCATTAAAATATACATTCATTACAAAATATCTTTACAAAGGTCATTTAAAACATTATCACAACACTGAGAAATGTGAAAAATGTACACACACACACTAAAACTCTACCCCTTGTCCCTTTAACACCAACAGCAAAAAACCAACAGAAAAAAAAAAATTCCCAACACCAAAATCAAAGCTCACCACAATTATTTCACTCCCTGGTAATGTCCAGTTCAAGTTTTGCCTGCTACCTGTCACAATTACTGTCTTTATCACAACCTATGAGCTTTCTTCATCCCTGTTCTTCCTATTTCTACCTGGCATGGTTTAAACCCAGCTGGCAACTAAGCACCACGCAGCTGCTTGCTCACTCCCCCACCCAGTGGGATGGGGGAGAGAATCAGAAGGGTAAAAGTGAGAAAACTCATGGGTTGACATAAAGACAGTTTAATAAGTAAAGCAAAAGCCCTGCATGCAAGCAAAGCAAAACAAGGAATTTGTTCACTGCTCCCCATCAGCAGGCAGGTGTTCAGCCATCTCCAGGAAAGCAGGGCTCCATCACATGTAACAGTTACTTGGGAAGACAAACACCATAACTCCAGATGTCCCCCCTTCCTCCTTCTTCCCCCAGCTTTTTATTGCTGAGCACGATGTCATATGGTACGGAATAGCCCTTTGGTCAGCTGGGGTCAGCTGTCCTGGCTGTCCCCTCCCAACTTTTTGTGCACTCCAAGCCTACTCACTGATGGGGCAATGTGAGAAGCAGAAAAGGCCTTGGCTCTGTGTAAGCACTGCTCAGCAGTAACTAAAACATCCCTGTATTATCAACACTGTTTCCATCACAAATCCAAAACATAGCCCCATACTAGCTACTATGAAGAAAATTAACTCTATCCCAGCCAAAACCAGCACAGATTTACTTGCCAAATTTCCCAGAGAAGTTTACCTTCCCTGAGACTGGCAAACTGTTGTCATTTTGAAATGTACTGTACCACTGTTTGACAAACATGGCATGAGTCCACAAATTGTTTTGCCAGAGCTCTTGTCACAGGCCATCCTCTCCTTGCAGCCTGTTGCAATAAATCATAAGTCCCAGTGTGTCCTAGCCATTCGTGTAACCATTTACCTAGCCATTCTGCCTCAGAATTTTGTAATACATTTATTCCAGATCAGCCATCTGATTCCACTGTGCCTCAGGGCTTTTAGGTTTTTGATGGGCAGATACATGTCCTATGGATATGCTTTTAGATTGGGCTAGATCATAAATCTTTTCCCAGTGTTTTTTTCCCCATATGTCTCTACCATTTACTTGCCAATTGTTTTTCACTCAATTCTCTTGCCGCTGGGTGGTACCAGCCCATACAGCATGAGTCCATATAGACACAAGTAGCTCCTTGCGCCAGGGCCTTCTCCACTGCTCTGAGCTCTGCCAGCTTGGCTGAGCTGTCGATTTCCTCTGTGAAAGCTTCTCCAGTCTCTACCACTATAGCTGCAGCTTTGCTTCTCTATTGTTTCCCTATGCTGTGGGCGCTCCTGTCTGTGAACAATACCCCTGCTTTTGTCTCGTGGTCCCAGGGCAGGGCATCAGTTATCGGTGAGGAGGGTGGCTGGGAGTACTCCACAGGCATCTCGAGTTGCTCTACTCTCCAACAGCTTGGCTTTTTTTATTGGTCCCATCACTTGTCACTCGGGGATGTTGTCATGGGATGGAAGTATCAGACATAGTTATGATTTAGCAGCAGTTCAGTTTATTAGTGATTTGAGGCAGATCAAGAGATTGAGCTTTAGCAGCACTTAATCATTCACTGATTTAAAGATTTACAAAGTGATTGAACTAAATAAATGAACAGCGACTTGATTACAGATTCGAAGATGACAAGATTCACACTAACTTACTATAAGGTATCCCAAACCAATACATATACATACGAGAGCAAAAGCACAGATCTCAGATTAATGTATATACATATAAACAAAGCATATGAGCGCATGCGCACACACACCCCTACACACACATGCACACACCGCAATTTATAACCGCTGAGATCAAAGACCTCTTAATATCACACGACACTACCGAGTTGGCGAGTACCCCTTTCTAACTCCTACACGTGCACGGAAAATGGAAGAACATCCACATCCATAAATCTAATGCATACAAATATATATAAATGGAGAGGTGGATGAAAGAGAGGCTAGCCTATAGTTAAAATTTCCCTTCCGAGTTAGGGTAAATACTCACAATGCATCAGCATTCCTCAATGAGTGGTAATTGAGGCTCAAGAAGGATTGTCTCGCCCTGGTCTCTAGTCTTCATGAAGTTTGCCTGAGACAGCATCCTGACTCAGGGGAGGTACTGACCACAGCCTGCTGCGATCCAGAAGAGCTCAAAGGGTCTTCACTAGAATCGCTACTTATAGGATCCGAGATAATTGACTTTCATCAGGTATTTTTCCACTCTGGCCCAACTCAGACAATGGAATATTCTGGTGCTTTCCATCAGTTGTGCAAGCCCAAAACTTGTTAGATCTGCAGGTTCTGGTACCAACTCCCTTTGGGCCATGATCCAGGTACAGATGTACTGGGCTGTCAGGGAGTGATATTCCCAAGCAATAGGGGAAGCAAGAGCCAGGCACATTAAGGGAGTGCCTTAACGCTCTGGTACTTTATCTCTCGCAATTCATGCCTGACATCTCCTAGATTGGTATGCGGCCCAGGGATGGGGAATCACCAAGTACAGAGTGGCCAAAGGGGGTGGGGGGTGTGGGGGGGGGTGTTGCGCCACCACAGATGTATATACAAAGCCCATCGCTGCACTGTAGTCTTTTGTGCTACCCCTAGAGGAAACGGCTTACCAGTTAAAATCGGTTTTAAGATAGAAATAGGCACACACAACTTGATTTCCCTTTCTTGAGTTAATGGCTCAGTAATTAGCAGCCCTTCATATGCCGCTAATAGCACTTTCTGGGAGTGTGGAGAGCTTGTGGAGCTCCCTGTGGAGCCTTGCCAGGATTTAGAGCCAAAGGCAATTGGGTAATCCTTTTTACCTTGCACATCTTATTGCCATAAATCCCCATGGATATCCCTAATCACCTATGCCTACATGTAGTGTAAATGGGCGTGTAGGGTGGATGGGTTCCATAGATTGGTAAGTAACAATTTAATCTTTTAAAGCAGTTAATGCGTTATGTTTCTGTTCCCAGTTCCATACTGAGTTTTTCTTTAGCAAATCACACAGAGGTCTTGCTAGAATGCTGAATCCAGGAACATGTGACATCCAAAACACAAAAGTTCCTAATAAAGCTCACAATTCTTTTTTATCAGAAGGTGCCAGAATGCTTTGTATCTCTGCTAAAATAGATTCTGGCACAGTTTTTCATCCTCCTATCCATTGGGTACCTAAAAATGTAATCTCTTGACTTGGTCCTTGCTGTTTCGAGTCAGGAATGCTAATATTTAGTTCCTGTAAATGCTGGATGTTCATAGATTGGAAAACCATGTCCTCATCTAGTCCTCTGCTTAGAATATCAACTATATATTGAAAAAATGTTACTACAGGTGAGAGGATGATTGAGTCTAGCTTTTTAGCTAACATGGCATGGGCAATGGTGGGGCTATGTTTAAAACCTTGGGGTAGACGATTAAAGGTGTATTGTATTCCCCCCATGTATGACCCCAAGTCAAAGCAAACTTGGATTTGTCTTGCTCTTGTACTGGGATCATAAAGAACATATCTTTTATATTTAACAGTCCCATCCATGGAAAGGCACGTACATTTACTGTATTAGCCATAGCTACTATGCTGGGAACAGCAGCTGTTAAAGGGCCAGTTGTTTTATTTAAAACCCTGTAGTCTGGTTTCTTAACAGGCCAGACTGGGCTGTTATATGGTGATTTTTATTTTTTTTCTATAATACCCCATCTAATTGTTTGACTAATTGGGTCACAGATTTTATGGTAGGAGCAGGTATCTTATACTGAGGAATATTAACTGGTTTGCTATTAAGCAAGGAAGGGGTTATTTGTGGCAGATTTATAGGCTTAATCACATGGAGAATAGTTTTTCCTTGTAACTGGAGGACTACCAATATCTCATTTACCTCGGCTATCTATGTCATGCCCCACTCAGACCCACTCAGAAGGGGGGACACCTGTGACTCAAATTCGCAAATCCCCAGCGGTGTGGACTAAGGTGAGACAACTCTCAAGGTCCGTACAGAAACATTTATTAGATTCCCTCAGTGATTAATATAGGTCTTAACTAGGTCCACGATAATTGGTTAGGTATATAACCAATTATGGCAAGCAGTAAAGTACGCCTTGCATTACTTAGCAACAGATATACAACAGATTATGGCAAGCGGTACTTAACAGATATACAATGAATTATGGTGAGTGGTAAGGTATGCCTTGCGTTACTTACTTAACTCAGAGAGAGAGAGAGAGAGAGAGAGAGATCGATCACTGGAAACAACAGTTTCTGATGACCCAGATGGGACTGCGCTGACAGCCTTGCCCAGTTTGTCTTGCCGCATCCAATGGGGAGAAGAGGACTGAGTGGACTCCAGCGTGCACCGACCTGTTGGTTGGGGACTCCTTCAGCTTCTCTCCTGCAGTCGGGCGGTGAGCGACACAACGGTGCAACGCTGCTGAAAAGAGGTATTTCAAAATAAGGAAAGGAGGGTGGGAAATCACTGAGAAGCAGTGAGCATTTTAGCCTACATAAGACATATCAAGGGAAATACGCAGCAGAAGACGAAGGGAGACATCCCTCGTAGAATAACGTTTCTAAAGTAGGGATTAGAGTCCCCTTTGGGGGTTAGAGTCCCCCTTGCGTTTTTAGTAAATGTTGAGTAAGGGAATTCTTTTTTGGTACTGACCTGGGTGCTACTGCTTCTCAGGAGACACCCTCCTGTTCTCCCCTAGGATGCATCCTAAAGAATTGGAATAAATTTGGAGGGGACCCCATGACTAAAGATAAATTAAAGCGATATTGTAATAAATGGTGGCCACAATATTGATTGGAGGATGGTGAAAAATGGCCAGAAAATGGGTCTTTGAAATATAATATTATATTGCAATTAATGTTGTTTTGTCGCTGAATTGAAAAATGGGATGAAATACCTTATGCAGATTTTTTTTTGCTCTGAGAAATAACTGGGATGTTAGAAATGTGGTTTAGTGGATACTAAGCATCAGGTCGGGATATATGTTTTAAATAAGAAAAAGGAACAAAAGAATCCTTGTTGTGCTGGTTGTGGAATGGGAAAAATTGAATCAGAAAATCCAGAGGACGATGTCCAATTGTTGGTAGCCCCTCCAAAACAATCCAATATTGATAGTTCAAGTGAGGAGGATGAAGTATCAAGTCCTGTGTCTGGAAGAACTAGAAGACAAAAACCAGTAATTCAAGCTCCTCTTAGGCAGGCTGTTAGTCCTGATGGCAGTTCTGTGTTTGTACATGTACCATTTACTACTTCTGATTTGTTGAATTGGAAGCAGGCAGTGAGATCTTATTGGAACAATCCTGAAGGGATGTATAATACAATTAAAACTGTGATGACGACTCATAACCCTAGTTGGGGTGATGTAGAAGCTCTTAGAATATTTGTTCACTGCAGAGGAGAAAAGAACTGTTTTAGAAAAAGCAAAGGAGGGAGTTACACAGCAGCATGGGGGGGTGCCGAATGTGGACATATATCTTCCGAGGGAGGATGTAGGATGGGATCCAAATATGTGAGTTGGTCATGAAAAAATAAAGGAGTATCAGAAATTCATTTTATATGTGATACAGCATGGCGCGCAAAAGCCTAAAAATTTGTCTAAGCTGTATGAAGTGAGACAAGGGGATAAGGAAATTCTGTCATCTTTTTATGAGAGGTTGTGTGAAGTGGCTCGGAAATGGACAGATTTGGATCCGGAGGATGCTAGTAATTTGAAATTGTTTAATATGTTATGCATTGGTCAATCGGCAATTGACATTAGAAAGAAGTTGGAAAAAGTAGAAGGCGCTGATGGAATGTTGTTGTTATCGATAGCATATAAAGTATATAATAATCGAGAGGAGGTGGAGGAAAGAGAAAAGCAAGGACGGGCTAAATTGCAAGCCTTGTTATTGGCAGCCCTAGAAGAAAAAACAAATAGAGGAAGAGGTAGAGGAAATTCCTGGGGAGGGTCCCGGGATAGAGGTGGAGGGCAAGGGACAGTTATGATACTCCTCTAGGGCCAAATCAATGTGCACATTGTAAACAGGAGGAACACTGGAAAAAGAACTGTCCTGACCTCTTTAATAATCAAGGGAAAAGAACCGAGGAAACTGTTGAGGTTATGGCAGAAATGGGATCGGATTGAAGGGGACTGGAGAAATCTATTGAAATTTCCCCAGCTGATCCTCTGGTTCCAGTTAAGCTGGGGAATGAGACAATAGATTTTTTAATTGATAGTGGAACAACACACTCTGTAGTGACTAGTTGTAAAGGACCTTTAAGTAAAACTAAAGTAAGTGTTGTTGGTCCAACGGGGAAAAAGACCTTAAGGCCATTTTTACAGCCAATGGAGTGTTCAATTGGAAATACTAAATTAGTTCATAAGTTTCTCTATATGCCAGAATGCCCCCTTCCGTTGTTAGGAAGAGACTTGTGTAAATTAAATGCACAACTAACCTTTTTGGAAGATTCTGTTCAGTTGCATATTCCTCCAGAGACTGCTTGGAAAGCACAGATATGTTTGTTAACTGAGAAAAGTCAAAGTGAAGAACCAGATATTCCAGAAGTAGTACTGGATGCCGTCATCCCTCTGGTGTGGGCATCAAAAATACCTGGACAAGTGAAGAATGTGACTCTGGTAAAGATCGAATTGAGATCTGGTAAAGATCGAATTGAAACCAGGAGCTCAGCTGGTAAGAAAAAAAACAGTATCCCATTAAATTGGAGGCTAGAAAGGGATTAGAACCTGTAATAAATTCTTTTTTAGAGCATGGACTGTTATGAGAATGTCAATCGGAATTTAATACTCCAATTCTACCTGTAAAGAAATCCCACTCAACAGAATATAGATTGGTACAGGACTTATGAGAAATTAATACAAGGACGATAGACATCCACCCTGTGGTTCCGAACCCATATACCCTCCTTGCTTCAATTCCTAACAGCAATACTTATTTTACAGTACTAGATTTAAAAGACACCTTCTTCTGTATACCTGTGGATGAGCAAAGCCAGACCATCTTCACCTTTGAGTGGGAGAATCCAGCTGCAGGATGAAAGACACAACTCTGTTTGATTGTCAGGATCAGGATTGTCAGGATCTCAAGGATTCAAAAACAGCCCTATGCTATTTGGTAATGTACTTGCTAAAGAACTCAATGGCAAAATGACCATGATGCTGTAATGTTATTGCAATATGTGGATGATTTGTTAATTGGTACTGATAACTGTGAAACATGTTTGGAAGCCACCATTAACTTGCTTAATTTTTTGGGGACTAGCAGGATATCAAGTTTCTAAAAAGAAAGCTCAGATTGGAAAAGAAAAAGTCCAATATATGGGATTTGAAATTACCAAAGGACAGAGAGAATTGAGTACAGAAAGAAAAGAAGCAATTTGTAGAATTGCAGTGCCAACATAAAAAAAACAATTAAGAGGATTTTTGGGAATGGCCGGATGGTGCCGTCTATGGATCCCTAATTTTGGACTCATAGCCAAACCATTGTATGCTGCTATAAAAGGACCCGAATGGGTTCTTGAGTGGATGCCTGAGTGCAGAAAAGGTTTCGATGAAATCAAAAGAAAGCTCATAGAAGCTCCTGCTCTGGGACCTAGGGATATAAGAAAACCTTTTCAACTATATGTACACGAATGGCAGCAGGTAGCTCTAGGAGTCCTAACTCAGAAATTAGGGAGCTGGAAGAGACCTGTGGGGTACTTTTCTCAGCAACTGGATGAAGTCAGTAAACGCTGGCCCGCATGCTTGAGAACAGTGGCAGCTACTGTTATGCTGATTGAAGAATCACAGAAATTAACCTTGGGTCAACCGATTACTGTGTTTGTACCCCACGCTGTGTCCTCTCTCCTTGAAAATAAGGGGCACCATTAGATTTCCCCAAGCAGGTGAGCCAAATATCAAGCTGTGCCATTGGAGCAAGATGACATTATAATTTCAATGACCTCTGTGCTGAATCCTGCTACCTTGCTCCCAATCTCAGAATCTGACACATTGCAACATGATTGTTTAACCACTGTCGAACAAGTATATTCCAGCAGGCCCGATCTACGAGATGAACCCTTACCCAATGCGGAATTGGAACTATTCACGGATGGAAGCAGCTTTACATCAGAAGGAAAACGAAGAGCTGGATATGCAGTGGTAACCCTTACTCAGGCCCTAGAGTCTAAATCTCTGCTTCGTAATACTTCTGCTGAACTGATTGCATTAACGCAGGCCTTGGAACTCAGTCAAGGAAAAAGAGTTAACATTTACACAGATTCTAAATATGCATTTGGAGTAGTTCATGCACATGGAGCGATTTGGAAAGAAATGGGACTTTTAAGCTCACAGGGAGCTCCAATCAAATATGGAACAGAAATAATGAAACTCTTACAAGTGGTCTTATAGCCGAAAGAAGTTGCAATAATGCATTGCAAAGCCCATCAAAGGGAAAATAGTGAAATTATATTGGGAAATCGGAAAGCAGATCAGTTGGCGAAGGAGGCCGCATTGAAAGAATCAAAAATTGAAGGAGCACTAATCCCAGTACCTCATCTAGGACTGTCACCCCTGAAATATACTGAAAAAGAAAACCAGTTGGCAGAGCAATTAGACTGTTCCAAAAATGATCAACGATGGTGGGTGACTCCGTTAAAACAAATAATTTCTGAAAAGGTGGTGGAGGCTGTACTCAAAAGATTACACCAAGAGCTACACATAGAAGCAGACACACTAGTAATGACTGCAAAAAAATATGTCATTGGACCAAAGATGCAAAGCTTAGCAGATATAATAGTAAAAAAATGTGCTTTGTGTTGTGCTAACAACACAAAAATAACTAGAAAGATTGTGGGGGGAGTTGTAAAATAAGGAGTAACTGCTGGGGAACACTGGCAAATAGACTTCATTGAATTGCCAAGGTGCAATATTTATATTTATTAGTATTGGTAGATACCTTTTCTGGTTGGTCTGAGGCTTTCCCTTGCTGCACCAACAAAGCTCGAGAGGTAGTTAAAATCTTATTAAAGGAGATTATCCCTAGATTTGGTATACCAGAAGGTATTTCTTCTGATAATGGTCTAAATTTATTGTAGAAATAGTGCAAGGAGTTTCCAAATTCCTAGATATTAAATGGGACTTACACACTGCCTGGAATCCTCAGTCTAGTGGTAAAGTGGAGAGAATGAACCAAACTCTAAAAAGGCAGATTTCCAAACTTTGCCAGGAAACTCATCTTAAGTGGACAGAAACTCTTCCTCTAGCCCTTTTGAGAGTTTGAATAACTCCAAGAATAAAGGAAGGAGTAAGCCCCTTTGAAATTTTGTACAGAAAACCATACCCAACCAATCATTTAACTAGAGTGAAATCAGATGCATATAAAGGGACAAGCTATGATTAAAGAATATTTAATATCTCTCTCCCAAAGTTTATCCGCCTTATATAGGTACTTGAACCAGAAGATTCCTCTTCCTTTGGACACCCCAGTGCATCTGTTCCGACCAGGAGACACAGTTTACATAAGAACCTGGAAAGTCTATTGCAAAACCTAATCATTTTTGTGATCATAGTGATTTTTGTTTGTATTTTGTTTGGATGTCTTAAGAGTATTGTTACCAGGCAATTATCTCAATCTTATGTACTAGTGATACGGGATAGAAAATGAGACTTGTCGAAGTACATAAAGACTTTGATAAGTCTCAAAGGGGGGAACTGTTGTAGTAAAATTGATATTAACTAGGAAAATGAAATGTGAAATGTAATTGAAGCAACTAAGGAAACCTGCTGCTGCTAGAGTTCTCTATACAGCCACAACCCTATTTAATTATTTACCTAATATTAAAATAGAGAAATACTAACTAGACATGATTTATCTACGATTCAATTAAGGAACTAACCACTAGACAATGTAGCTTTGTTGATAAGTAGGATATTCCTGTCAAGAGAGTGATGAACTGTAGGCCTGGTCAGCAAACCGAGAAAACCACCTGGAACTGCCAAGATTAGAGGAGAAGTAGGTAAAAGGTAATTTCGGCAGGGAGAGATCACGACCACCGACTCATTGACCACCTACCCAAATGACACCACCTACTCAAACGAGAACAATGGAAGAAGAAGACAGAGTCTGCGCACTAATTTACATGGGAAGCAAAGAAATCTTGACCAATCATTAAAGAGAATAACAATGAATATGTATTAATTGTTTGACTATGTAATAATCAATGTGTAAAAGTGGAGATTTTTGAAAATAAGGTGTGCTTCCATTTTGGGAAAGCACCCCATTTCTGCGCATTAATGGAATAAACTTGGAAATACCTCTGCTCTGTGTGTTATTGGCTTGCTCACCAGGTAAAGAACTCAGATTTGGGACAACATGTGGACCTCCATTAGCTGCAGGGGGACAGCCTGCATCACCATGATATTCACCATGGGCTTCAGGGGAATCTCTGCTCCGGTGCCTGGAGCACCTCCTCCCCCTCCTTCTTCATTGACCTTGGTGTCTGCAGGGTTGTTTCTCTCGCATTTTCTCATTTCTCTCTTCCAGCTGCTGTTGCGCAGCATTTTTTACCCTTTCTTAATTATGTTATCACAGAGGCAGCACCAACATCACTGATGGGCTCAGCTTTGGCCAGCAGCAGATCCCACCCAGCTGCTCACTCACCCCTTCCCCAGGAAGATGGATGTGTGTGTGGGGGGGTAGTGTGCTGGTTTTGGCTGGGATACAGTTAATTGTCTTCATAGTAGCTAGTATGGGGCTATGTTTTGGATTTGTGATGGAAACGGTGTTGATAATACAGAGATGTTTTAGTTATTGCTGAGAAGTGCTTACACAGAGCCAAGGCCTTTTCTGCTACTCACACCACCCTGCCAGTGAGTAGGCTTGGAGTGCCCAAGAAGTTGGGAGGGGACACAGCTGGGACAGCTGACCCCAGCTGACCAAAGGGATATTCCATACCATATGACATCTACTCATCTGCCTTTTTTATTAAGAGAAGATTAACAGCTGCAGATGTTTTGACAACATTTCATTGGCATGCCAACCCCAGTAGCTGTATTACAGAATTATACTATGCTAAGTTAGTTTGATATTAATGTTTCTCATTGCTTTTTTTTTTTTCTGAGTAGTTAACGGCTGTACGCCAATGAACATTACAAAATTGATTGACAGTGGACTATTTCCTCCTTTGACACCAGAAACGCTGCTTCGATTTTGAAGGCATGTGTTACTTCAACATAACTGATGAATCAGCCAGCATAGAGGATGACATTCAACATCTCCAGGACTTAATGCATCAAATGAAACAATCTACTGGTGATACCTGGCTGGCTGAGTGGTTTAATTTCCTGACAGGAGGAATGGGACACCTGATTCAAAGCATTATTGCAGAGATATGTTTATTCCTTTTTCTGTATGTGTTTATTGTGTGCCTCTGTAAATTACTCTTCGCTACACCCCACAAGCCCAAATGTACACCTTCAGGTTTGCCAGCCCCAGTGGAAGCAGTCTCTTGAGCAAGGGGGTGGAATGTGGGAAAATAACAGAAGATTGGTGAGGAGGATTGTAAACACGCTCAAGTGACTTGCAGCTGGGGTGTAGAAAAACCTGTGTTCCTGCTTGTGTGCTTCTGCCTGGGTGCTGCTTTGGAGATCCCCAGGTTCGCAAGGTATCAAGATTAAATTTACTTTTTGCATTTCATATGTGGTTATTCCTATGTCCTGCCTGTGTTGACTCATATAGCAATTATACCCTTACAATCTAAGTTCCCTGCCCCTCACGCAACAGTTCGGACCAGTAGCAATATTAAGGTCTGGGGTCTTCTTGCTTTTTATTGGTTTGATTTGTTTGCTCTTTCGTTACTAAGTGGTCATCTTCTTATGCAATATACAGTGGTTCTATATCCTGTTTCACATCCTCTTAGGTCGGTTTCAGCTGGCTCTGTAGTTAGCTATTCGGCACTTTGTAATGCAGTTTTTACAGTTCATATACTGTCTACTCTAGCTATTAACATTTAAGCTGCTAGTGCTAAGTTTTGACTAACTTTTTCTACAACATGGTCTTTCTGACAGTCCCAGTCTCTTTGATGGTCTATATGTGTCTCTTTCTGGGTCTCATTCTCTCTGTCTTGACACTGGTCTCTCTGGGTCTTTGTCTGGGTCTCAGTCTCTCTGTCAGACTCTTCGGGGGTCCCATTCTCTCTGTCAGGCCTGGTCTCTCTGTTGCTGTCTCCATAGGTCTCTCTTACTCTTTCTGGTTCCCTGGTCTCACTGTCTGTGTCATGGTCTCTCTCTTGCTATCTCTCTGCATCTCGGTCCCCTCGTGTCTCTGTGTCTCTCTGTCCTGGTCTCTCTGTCTGACTCTCTGGGGGGGGGATGTCTCAATCTCTCTGTTGGTCTCTCTGGGTCTCTGTCTTGGTCCCGGTCTTTCTTTTTTAGTCCTAGTGACTCTGTCTCAGTCCCAGTCTCTCTGTAGGTCTCTGTCTGGGTCCTGGCCTCTTTGGGGGTCCTGGTCTCTCTGATGGTTGTTCTGGGTCTCGATCTTATGGTCTGGATCCCGGTCTCTTGGTATCTCAGCCTGGGTCCCGGCCTCTCTGTTGGTCAGTCTTTCTGTAGGTCTCTCTGTCAGACTCTCTGGGGGGTCCTGGTTTCTCTGTTGATCTCTCTGGCTCTCTGTCTGGGTCTCAGTCTCTTTGCTGGTCCCTCTGCAGGTCCTGGTCTTTCTTGCTCCATGTCTATCTGGGGGTCCTGATCTCTTGGTAGGTCTCTCTGGGTCTCGGTCTCTCTGTCAGTCTCTCTGGAGGTCCCTGTCTTCCTCTGCCAGTCCATTTGAGTTTCTGTCTGAGTCCCACTCTCTCTGGGGGGTCTGTATTGGGAACCTTGTGGAAGACACTGTATTCGAGGATTTAGTGATACTGAACAGGCCACGTCTGCTCTATTGGCCTTCATGCTTAGGGCTTGAGAAGCCTGTATGATATTAGTACAATCTGTAATTTATATCATTGGGAAAGGTAAACTGTATGTGGATCAAGGGGTGGAATGTAGTGATCCTGACTGAGAGACTGTTGCACGTTTAGGAGCTAGTGATCCACATAACAGTTAAACCTGAGCAGGCGCAGGTCTGTGCTGTGCTGTGTTGTGCTGTGCTGCACATATAGCATGGCCTTCAGGCCTGTGTTGTGCTGCACAAATTCTCTGGCCACGGGGTAAACTTAACCAGCTCATTGTAGTAGAGGATCCTGCAGTCAGCTCTGGGGCTCAACAGGGCTTATGCAAGGAACCAAAGAGAAAATGTAATTCTAATAGTAAAAAGAAAACTTAAATTCCAATTTCAAGGCAAATTTGGGCTTGTTTGAGCACAAGGATACCCCCATGGTAGTTATAGTATTCCCAGAAGTGAAGCTGGCTAGAAAGAGAAGTCCAAATTAGGTAAATTTACTAAGGCAGATGATGAAATTGCAAGTGACTATTGTAAGCAGTGAGATCTAAATGATGTTCCTGGATTGCTAGTGTGAATCCTTTAAGAATAAGGGAACCTGGGTTCTGATTGCTTTTAGCAGCATCATAAATGATGCATGTTCTAGCATAAGAAGGTTACCTGATGTTCTGCACAAGGGAGGTACGGGATTCTTTCTGGACCTCAATAAGAAAGGCACAACAGCAAATAGTGTAATAATAAAATTGCTTTAATAATAGGATAGAAATGGGAGGAGAAATATAGATAGTGAGTAAATCTTACATCCTTTCAGATGCTGGGAACCCTGCTTTCATGCAGCGTTGGATGGACTCCTGGTGGACAACCATGGTACGCTGCACAGATCCCATCCATGGAGAGGTTCACCCTCTCCCCTATACCGTGGCTCCTTATATCTAGTGTAACAAACAAAACTATCCCTCTTGTTTTGACAGGTAGGAATGCTATCTCTTTCTTAATGCCCGCCAGAGCATATGTAGCAACATGTATCTAGGAACTGTATCCAGGAATAGTACATACCCAGAGCCTTCCAGCATGATATACCTTTCACTCATGCTAACATAAGGGTATCTCAAGCCTTAAACACAAGACCCAATATGGCTGACAGAGCCTGTTCAAGATGACTAACTCAAATATGTCTTCTGCAAGACTCCCTACACACTCCACCCCTTGATCTTGAGCACAGCCATGCTCACCATCTAATAAAAGGCCATTTTTATCCGTTATATTAACAAGCTCCTTAGCAATATCGTGTTCGTAACTCCCCTGCAGTAGTGATTTTATATCTCAAGGGATCACAACTAATGCAGGAGTAGCTTAAGGTGATCATAATTGAATGTGCCTTAGGGGATACCAATATAGTTGTGGTACCATTTGTCTGGTGCAATATGACACCAACTGTTATTTGCTGTAAGTTCCACATCCTTGGCTCTCTGTCACCTTCATGATGCAGGCTTAAATTTTGACCTTGAGCCCCTACCAGCCATTGGGGACCACTTACCATTCCATGTTCACTTAAACATTGACATCTTAGCTCCCAACAGAGAGTCCATTGTCCTAAATGATATACCAGGCAGGTGAGGCCTTGAACATTGGTATAATTTGCAGGTTGTCGATGTTAAGAGTGGCTGCCTCCTCCAGCAGCTCTGGCCCAGGACTCCCTCCTGTCCAGCCACTGGAGCCCAGTCCAGTGTGTCCTGGGACCCAGGGTCTCTGCCCAGGCTGAGGTACGTGGCTGCTGCCTTCCTGTTTGCAGGTTCAATCAGTAGCGAAGCTGAGTACATATCACAGAGACACACATGCACAGCCACACACAGGGTACTGACATGGCCAGCTACACAGACTGCCACAGACAAGGCACTGCCTTCAACAGCACCTACTTACAGGAATCACATAAAACATAAATATAGACAGACCATTGTCTTCGGCTGGTAGGGATAGAAGTTCACTAGTGAAGGCACATACACAACACTCTCTAAACTCACAAGCACACACACATTTGGGGATCCCCCGAGTACTGGCACAGCCCCTCTGTCTGCCTGGTACCCCCGCCCAGATCCCAGGCCCTCTTACCTGTTTCGCAGGTCCCCTAATCACTGGCTAGCCCAGATTGATGCTCGCTAGCAAACATGCAGGCACTCCACACTCACAAGTCCCCTCAAATACCAGCATGGACCCTCTGCCTGACTGATACCCATCTGGACCCAGGGCCTCATACTCGCTGGCTAGTCCAGCTTGAAGTTTGCTGGAGAATTACACATGCACGCCCCCACGGACACCAGGTCTGGAGAAGATACAGCCACTCAGTCCCCTGCCAACAGTCTCTGGCGCTGAGCCCCTCTCTTGCCTCACTCATGTCAGTCCTCCCCAGTAGCTGGTTTTCAGGACACACACTGTTCCTGTCCCAGTGGCTGGTGGCCAAGACTCCCACTCACTCCAGTAGCCACATCCCACAGGAGACCCACACCCCGCCTACTCCAGTAGCTTGCCACAATTCCACTCACACAGACTTCACCAGTAGCTGGCACTTAGTCCTTGCAGCAAACATACACACAGGATAGAGAGTGAGATTACACAGAGAGCTAGTTAAGAAAACATTTAATAAGAAGATAGAATGCTGTGAAAAGGTTGCGTGACTCAGACAAGTGTACTGACCGGCCCTATTTTACACATGACCAGCCCCTTTTATACCCCTTTCTCTCTACCCCACCTTTGTTCCTCCCCGATTCCCTTCCCCTGCACATTGCCTCATCGGTTTGCATAGTTCCACCGCCCCCCCCTCCAACATCCTGGAACCTCAGGTTTGAAGCCTTATCATCAGTTGCAAAGTCCCGGTTTGCCTGCAGTTTCTTGATAGCCCATCAGTTAGTGTGACTGACCACGTTTGTTTCTGGTTATTGTCTTTGTTAAGACTAATTGGTCAGGTTTTATGTCTCTGTGTTTGTCTCTCTCCCTCCCTTTCCTTATCATCCCAATTTTGCAAGATCCTTAGTTAGATAATCTTACTGAAAAAAATTAAACATTCCTCACACTCCACCTATCCTTACCAATTAGTGTGACTGATCAGGTTTCTTCTCATCACTGCCTCCCTTATCATTTGTTGGCCAGGTTTGTGTCTCTCTATGTTCTTGTTTATGGCTCCTTTGACCAGATACCTTTAAAGGAGCAGGCACTCTCCTTCCACATACCCTTACCGTCAATTCCAGGCTAGTGCAACAGTAAGACTTATCAGGTAGGGCATCAGTATCCACATTCTGCAAAATAAATTGAATACACTATTTTCTGTAAATCAAATGTTTCAGAATATATTTAGGGGTATGAGTAGAGCGTTCTAAAATTAAGAATGTAGCTCCTGGCCCTTGGGCAGGGACCCAATTGTAGTGATCCTAACAAGGAGACCATTGTACACTGAGGAGTTAGTGATACACATAACAGTTAACCTGAGTAGGCCCAGGCCTGTGCTGTGCTGCTCTGTGCTGCACGTGCAATGTGGCCTTCAGGTCTGTGTTTTGCAGCACAAATTCTTTGGCTGCAGGGCAAACTTAACCAGCCCATTGTAGTAGAGGATGCTGCAGTCAGCTCCCACTTAGTACTGGTGACTGAACCACCTGTGTAGCCTTGCCTTTATCTAAAAGTGCAGCAAGAGGTTCTCATGTGAACATCCTTTAGGAATAAAATTGTTTTCTTATAAGAAAATTATATAATAGCTTGAATGACCAAAAAGGAGGAGCTTCTCTCCACTGACAGGATCTGCTCTGTGCAGCACGCCATGGAAAAATCCATCCAGGCTCCATCTGATGCTGCACGAACGTGAGATGCCCAGCATCTGAAGTGACATAAGATTTACTTGCTATCCATATTCCTCTTCTTATTCTGTCTTATTAAAACAGTTATCTTAGTAAGCCATTTGTTGTTGGGCCTTTCTTATTAAGATCCAGAAAGAACGCTGCACCATCTCTCTCTCACCTCATCCCTTCCCCGCTGGTATAGAACACATGGTCAGAGCAGTAGGAGGTGCTCCATGTCAGAGCAGGTACAGCCCTGAAGGGACTGTGGCCCGCGGAGGGCCCACACCAGAGCAGAGGAAATGAGTAAGAGGGAAGGAGCAGTGGAAGAAAAGAGTGAGAAACAAGGGACTGAGTGTAATGTGTGGCAATAACAAGGGGAAGGGAGACTAGGAAGAGGGGAGGAGCAGTGTCTGGAGTGAAGTTGAGCCTGGGAAAGGGGGAGTGTTTAAACATTTGCCTTCTTTGTTTCCCAATACCTAAATCAGTAATTAAATGTTTATGTTAATTGGCAATAAATTAACTTAAATTCTCTAAGTTGAGTCTGTTTTGCCCATAACAGTAATTGGTGAGTGATTTCCCTGTCTTTATTTCAACCCATTAGTTTTCTTGCTCCCATTTTTCCTATTTTCTCTCCTGCTGGTGGGGGGTGGGTGAGTGAGTGGCTGTGTGAGTGCTAGCTGCAGCCAACTCATGACAGTGAGCCAGAGCATGATCGAGAGAATGAGCAAGAACACAAGAGTGAGTGGGAGTGTGAGCAAGAGACTGCAAGTTAGCAAGAGAGAGTGAGAAAGCAAGAGCAAGAGCATAAGTGAGGCAGTACAAGCGAGACCATGACTGAGAGAGTTTGAGGAAGAGTGAGTGAGCAAGATCAAATTAATACAAGCAAGTGTACGAGGGAGAGAGAGTGAGATGCAGGGGGGGGGGGGGGGGGGGGGCATGACTGAGAGAGTGCAAGCGAGCAAAAAACTATAAGTGAGCCAGAGTATGACTGGAAAAGCATGGGAGCAAGAGAGCAAGCAAGAATGTGAGAGCAAGTAAGAAGAAGCATGAGACTGTGAGCGAGCAAGAGAGCACAAGAAAGTGCACATGAGCGAGAGAATGTGGGTGAGACAGCAAATAAGATTGTGAGCAAGCCTCTCAGGTGAGTGAGTGAGACTGAGTGCAAACAAAAGCAATACCAAGGGAGCGCAAGAGGGAGAGAGCATGACTGAGAGCAAGAGAGTAAGAACGAGCAAGAGTGAGAGAATGAGAGCAAGATTGAGCGAATGAGCAAGAGCACGAGGGAGAGCGCAAGCAAGGGAGCTCACAAGAGTGACAGAGTGAGCACAAGAGTGTGTGTGCACAAGATAGCACAAGTATAGAGGGAGAGAACATGAGTGTGTGCACAAGTGGGCCAGAGAGTGAGCAAGAGAGCATGAGTTCAAGAGTGAGTGAGACTGACAGAGCGAGATAGCATGAGTGAGAGCAAGTGACAGAATGAGAGCGAGAGAGTGAGGATGAGGGTGAGAGCATGTGAGCGGTAGAAAGAGAGAAACTTGAAAGTTTTTTCATTGTGAAGATGGTCAAATTCTGGACCGGGTTGTTCAAAGAGGTTGCGGTGTGTCTCTCCTTGGAGATATTCAAAACCTGACTGGAACAGACCCTGAGCAACCTTCTCTAGTTGAGCCTGGTTTTAGCAGGGGGGGTTGAACTAGAGTATCTCCAGATATCCCTTCCAACCTCAACTATTCTGATTCTGTGATCCAAGGATATGTGAATAAATAAAATTACAAGATAATTTCTGAAGTGTTTAGTAATTTCAATATTGTATGACTAAAAATCATGTTTATTACTGCTCTTAGGTTAGTGATTTTTCAAGGTGAGATCATATTTTTCAGGTTATAAATGGTTTATTTTATGCTGCATTTTGAAATACTGCTTCCTGACTCTTTTCAGTGCTGTACTACAAATCAGCCCGGTAGTAAAGGAATTCTTATTCATATCAGGTGATGCTTTTAAAAATGGGGAAGAAGTTAAGCTTATAATTTTGAATGAAGACAAACGGTCTTGAAGCTCTTACATTCTGGTCACATCTGGTTTATTTGATTAGTCCTTTAAGAAAATCAATCAGATAAATAAATCAGATGAAAGTGTGCACAGTACACATCATAGTCAATGTATATACCTCTAGATGTGTAACTATGTACAGAGAATTCTTTCCCTGGTATTTCTTTTTTTTTGTCTGTTTTTTGTTTTTGTTTTTTTCCCATCTCACTAACCATACATACTCATGCTTCTGTTATGCCTTCTACTTTTTCATATATTTTATTATTTTTAAGGGAAAAAAAGTAAATTATATTTTGGTAATATATTTCTAACATCTCAGTATCTTTATAAAGCCAGTTTGACCCTTAAATCATTGGGGTTTTTTTTTTTTTTTCCTTGAAGTTGTTATCTGTCTATCTGACCAGGTGTAATGCAGTAGTTAGACTAGCAAATCACACTCAAAAATGCTAAATGCTGGGATCTCATGCTCTCTGAGCAATAAAAATATTATATTGGATAGTCAGTTAGTGGGATTTGGGGTAACAAGCCAGCGAACACACATTGTAAGCACATGCCTCTGTAATGTTCCTCTAGAATATTTCACAAGAACACTCTGAGTTCTTCATTTTAAAGTTTGGTGATGCAGGAAAACTATAAGGCAATCAAAAATAAATTAGATTTGATTCCTGTGTGCTGGCAGTGGGGCAACTATGAAGGCAAGTTAAGGAAAAACTCAGGTGAAGTCAGAGTACGAGTAGAGCCTGTGCTCCAATTCAGGGACTACAGACAGTGGTCATAAAAGGTATGAGCCTTGCTCATGGATTGGAGGCTAATTCTGACTCCCCCATTTCTGTTCCTGCAATCCCTCCAAAAAAAAAGGAAGTACTTCATAGCTTTTAAAGCAAAGGTAATCTTAGGAATTATTGCAGACTGTCTTACTTGCCAAAAAACAACTTCAGATGAGAAATGCAGCATAGTTTCATAGCCTCCCAAACAATCCTGGTATTTTTCTTTTCTAGGACACAAAGCTGGAATCCTGTTAAGCATCACTGAGTGGTTGCAAGAGAGAACAAGTGTGCAACAGTCTTCCTTCTTTTTCAGTCCTCTCTAAATTGGGTTTGAGAGTGCCGTTAAGGATGTTAAAAAAAGCACCAAATCCAGTAGACAGACCAATGCATTCCTCCTTCCTGGCCACTGAAGGCCAGCCTGGTGTATTCTAAGACTTGGGAGGTCTCTCTGTCCCAGTCTGATGGATGTGGCTGCTGTTTCTGTTTACAGGTCTAGCCAGTAGTGAGGCTGAGCATGTATTCCAAAGAGGCACATACACAAACATGTGATACTAACACAAGTGGCCACACAGTATAATAGACAGAGCAGTGCCTTTAGCAGCACTCACATATAACACTACCAGAACTCAAAATATTAAGTAGAGAGTGCCAAATCCCGTTCCTTCTCTCTGGCTGATCAGGATTGAAATTCACTAGTGAAAACACACACCCCCTCACTCTCTAGATTCACAAGCACACACACATTCATGGATACCTTGAATATTAGCATAGGCTATAAGTCCATCTAATATCCATGCCTGGGCCCCTTACCTGGTGTGCAGGGTCTCCTCTTACTCACCAGCTAGCCCATCTTAATACACACTAGCAAACAGATGCATGCACTCACACACTTGTCTCACAAACACCCCCACAATCATGGAGCCCTTGAATATTAGCACAGGTTTTCAGTCCACCTAATGTCCATGGCTGACCCCTGCTCCCCCCACCTAGCTGCTGTCTCAGACCACGAGTCTTTCCAGATGTGGGTCTTCTACTTACTGACTAGTTCAGCTTGAAGTTTGCTAGCAAATTACACATACACACGGGATTAAATTTACTGGAGAAAAATAAAAACACCGAGGTGTGACCATCAACAAACTCCTACAACGGAAGCAGGCTCAGAGAAGATAGGCAAAGGTGATATGCTCAAGAAGCTCAAAAAATAATGTATCTCCCTAAGCCAGCCAGACCAACATGGGGGAAGGGTATACGTGGCTCAGCCCAACATAGAGTATAAAAATCAAACAACCACCAAAAATGAACTTTGAAGACAGCAATGGGCTTGAGCTGGCTTCAACCCATTTATTCTCTCCCAGCAACTGGGGATGTGTGGTGGTGAGCATATAGAGACTGGTAATGGGAATCACATTTGTATTGTGATCCAACTGTACGTTGCAATTGCTATATTGTGCTTATATTGTTATGTCAGTATATTGCAGTATTATTCCGCTAAATCAAAATGCCATGTAATGTCAAATACTTACAAATAAGTAAATTTGCTATTAAACACTAAGCCCTCCTCTTCTGGAATATGTAAAAGAACCTGGTCAAATAGTATTGGACTCTGACATTAATAGGCGCGTAGGCTGGGGGTGGGCAAGCATTTGGAGGGGACGCAGCAGGGATAGATGATTCAAACTGACTGTCATGGTTTGGGCCAGACTGGCCACTGAAATGAATGACAGATGCTCTCCCCCACCTCTCTCCAAGGAGAGGAGGGAGAGAGAGAGAAAGAGACTTATGAGTTTAGAAGGAACTAAACTACTTTAATGAAAATATTAATAAAAGGAAATAATGAAATATATATAATATATACAAACCCAGTATCAAACTCCCAGGATGACGATCATATCACCAGCAGGCACTGGGAAAGTCCCAGACTGGACTCAGTGACAGATGGGAACTGGATTCCAGATCTGGATTCAGGAACACATGGATCGGGATCAAAGGCAGATGAACAGAGTCCTCCTCGGACGCCGGCCATTGAAGAAAGAGGGCTGACCCTTTGATCCCTCAGCTTTTATACTGAGCATGAGGCAGATGGGATGGAATACCCTGTTGCTCAGTTTTGGGTCACCTGTCCTGTCCGCTCCTCCCCACAGGTGTGACCCCTCTATGCTCTTCTGCTTCCGACCCTCCAACGGGGCAAGTAACAAAGTTGGCTGGCCTTGGTTGTTATAGCAATAAGTATAAGCAGGAGCCTCTCTACATACCATTCCTTGGCATAAATTAGAAACAATCAGGTCTTATCTCTCTGGGAGAGAACAGTGTCTGGACAATATGCTGTTAATTTCAGAGAGTTCAGTTAGTTAGAAGAGGCTTAGCTGCAAAGTAAAATTACTGAACAGAAAATTGGTCCTGTTTTACCTCAAACCAGGACACTGACCAAAGGGATATTCCATACCATATGATGTCATGCTCAGCAATAAAACTGGGGGGGAGTTTTTCCAAGGTAGCTGTTGCTCGGAGACTGCCTGGGCATCGGTCTGCTGGTGGGAGGTGATGAGTGATTGCTTTTGCATCACTTGTTTTTTCACTCTTCACTTATTAAACTGTCTTTATCTTGACCCACAATTTTTTCCTCTCTTTTGCCCTTCCAATTCTCTCTCCTATCCTGCCAGGTGCGAGTGATTGAGTGACTGGGTGGGGGCTTAGCTGCTGGATAGGGTCAACCCACCACAGTCCTTTTTGGTACCCAACGTGGGGCACGAGGGGTTCAAGATAACAACAGATTTGATTGGGGTGTGCTAGACTGAATTTATAATTGTTATACCTGTTTAGCTGCTACTTGGCAGGCTGTTACTTGCTGTTGCTGGTCATGATGTTGACTTGTTTGCTCTGGTTTATGCGTTCCCTCACCTGCTCCATGGCATGCTCCTTCTATTGCTGTACATCAAACTCCAGGGCTTGTTAATGGCTGCTCTTGGCTTTTCTGGTTTGCTGTGCTGTTTATCACTTTGTTTTGCTTTGCCTGGGAGAGCTATGATAAAAGCATTGGCCTTGAGCATAATCTGGTATTTAGCCCTGTTGGAGAAATAGTAGAAGTAAAGGGTACAATTAACTACTGTAAATAGTTAGCAAGATGTGGCCCTGGAGAAAGAACAGGAGGATACCATAAATTAGCCAAAATAAGGGAATACCAAGATAAGCTCAAGGGGAACAGAACTGCTAACAAGGCCAAAGAAGTCACTTGAACTATGAGAATATAGAACTATATATAGAACTATAGAACCATCCTAATTAACAAAGTAAAAAAACCACCCTCAGGTAGGGAAAGCCCCCTACTAACAAAAGCCCCCTCCTCACGGAGCATGCGTAGTAAAAAGAGAGGATGCTGTGACTTTAAGTAGAGACGAGGCACGGTAAGAACCAATGGGAATGAGGTAACTTTCTAGTGTAACTATAAAGTACTGATAACTGTTGCTTAACTGTTGCTCGAAAACATATAAATGCTTACCGTGTGCCAACCTGAGGCATGCTAGCTTTGTGGATGAACCACCTAGCGCCCATCTCTGTGCAGAAATGAAATAAACAAATATCTCGCCTCTGTGTGTATATCAGCTTCTTGCACACCGGGTTAAAAGAACCCAGATTTGGGACAACAGCCCCTGCATTGCTGCTGTCCCGGTACTCTGGGAACCATCTCATGGAGTCAATTAACAATTACACCTTCCTCCTTCTCTCTGAGCCACTTTGTGAGGGAAATGAAGAATAGCACCTTCCCCTTCTCCTCCAGGGTAGAGGTTTTCTGCCTTGTTACAATGGCCCTTCAGTTTCTTGAACATCCAAGAATGCCCATATTGGTGTGGGTCATAAATCTGATTTTGGCTTTTCCTAAACTTAACCAACTGCTTGGGGATGCCACGTGGGGATGTGCCCTGAGGCAGTCAATTCATGAGTGGCAAGATGCATGGAAGAATTTGGGCAAGTACCTAGAGAGTGATTTTCACCTCCAATTGTTTGGGTTTTCCCGAACAGGCGTGGAACCCTGTTGAAGTGACAGAACACTTGAAGGAAGGATGCCTTGCCTATAGCAAAGAGATGCAACAACCTCTAGGACTGTGCTGGGGCCTGACTGATGCCTACCAAGCCTGTCCAGCACCCTCAAAGGAGCAAGAGGGTGTCTGGATCTGAGGACATACAAACAGACATTGTGGTTAAACCAGAGACCCAACCCTCGACTATAACAGTTGCTCCTGTAGTCAAGAAGAAACAGTGGAAGCAGAAGTCAACTTGCTTAGTAAGGGAGGAAGAAGCTCCTCCTGAGAAGGAGGAGGAGGAAGAACCAGAGGAGGCAGCCTCTTCTGCAGCAGGACAGCCACAAAAACAGGAGAGGGAAGAGACAGACATCATAAACAAGGCAGAAACCACCTGATCCCTATCCCTGAGTAAGCTGCGAGATATGTGGAAAGATTACAGCTATCATCCAGGTGAGCAAATTCTCACCTGATTGCTCTGGTGCTGGGATAGTGGGGCCAACAGTCCCACCCACAGGACTAGAGGGTAAAGAAGCCCAGCAGCTGAGATCCCTTGCTAGGAAGAATGGAATCAACAAAGGGATCAGAAGAGGGGCAGCAACCCACAGGCTCTAGAGGCAGCTCCAGTCAAGTGTAAAGGCAAGGTATCCCCTCAAAGAGGATCCTGAAAAACTTCCGAGGCAAGTGGACCACTGTTGAGGGAAGAATCCAGTATCTGAGGGAATTAGCGGTCATGGAGGTGATCTACAGCAACTGGGACAATAACCAGGTCTCCAAAGATCTGGATGACATCCAGTGCATGCAGTCCATGTGGCCAAAGTTTGCATGGAATGCACCAATGTTTTACACTAGCACCCTGGTGATAATGGACTGGACAAACATTGAGGTACTAACTGTAGATAGACTAGCTCTGGCAATTCAAAGAGAATGTCTCTTCCTCTCTGACCCTACGATCCTGTGTCTTGGCTGTGAAATAACTGAAACAACAGTTCCAGTAACTCAAAGAGAATCTTCTTCCTTACCCTTACAGGCTGGTGTCTCAGCTGTCAAGAGTGCCATACAGAGTCGACCTTTCTCTGCTCAAAGGAAAGGGAACCATGGGCATACACCATGTGCCACCCTGTGGTTCTATCTGCACGACCATGGGAAGGACATGGGGAAGTGGGACAACGCACCTACCTCAAGCCTAGAAGCTCATGTATATGAGTTACGAGGAAAAACAGCATCTGAAAAGGGTCTATCTAGGAAGATGACTGCTCTGATTGCTGTTGAGCAATTCCCCAGATACAGTAGAAAGGCTGATCCCCCTTCTTATCCTGATGAAGGGACTTCTGGTTTGTAATTAGGGGAGTCAGGTGGATCTAGGCATGCCCTATCCACGACTGCCTTCTTTTCAGCTTAACTTTCTGTTTAGCTTTAGTGAACTGAATAAATCATTCTTAAACTCTGATTGGTGTTAACTAAATTAGTGAAGGTCTGCATATTGATGGGGCCAGTGTATTCTGGCTGAAATGATAAACTCCATGCACTAAACCACATACCTTTGTTATTAAACAGGAATACATAATTTTCTTGCTAATGCATGATGCAATGAGTGAGAAGTATAAAAATGAAAAAAAAAATATCTCTGGAGTCCTACTTATAATTGTTAACAAGGTTTTCCTGTTCATGCCCTTCTGTGTGTTAGAGGAAAATATATCTCACCAAATCTGACGCCCCGAGAGGGGCAAGGCTGCTGCAGCCACATGTCTCCAGGTCCAACCAGTAGTAAGGCTGAAGAGGTATTCCCAGCAGGGACATGACCACAATGCACACATATACACCACATATATACAATATATGCATGGCTGGCCACACAGATCATAGACAGACTCACAGAGCGCTCCCATGAACACAGATAGCACCAACGGCCTTATCCTGCTCGCTTCTCTGGCTGAGCAGGATGGAGATTCACTAGTGAGAACATATATACACATTATGTACAACGGGGATCCCTCCAGCAGCTGAGTTCAGATGCTTAGTCTGTCCAGTAGCTGGCTCCTGGATCCCAATCTCCCCAGTTGCTGGCACCTGGACATATGAGCCCCCAAAGTCCCAGCCCCACTCCAGCTGCTGGTACAGGCCAGCACTCAGACTTTGTAAGATATAATTTAAAATGCTATTTATTAGAGCTAACACTATAAGGAGAGAATAGTATAGATAATCTTATGTCCCTTTAGATGTTGAGAACCCTGAGTTTTGTAGCATTGGAGCCTCTGATCCATGCTGGGCAGATCCTGTCCATAGAAGAGATTCTCCCATTTTGGTCATTTGAGCTATTTTAGGATTTTCTTACAAGGAATCAACTCTATTCAACATTTCTACTGTCAAACAGAAAGGATGTTCACATGAGAACTTCTTGCTGCACTGTTAGATAAAGGCAAGGCCACACAAGTGGTGTAATTGCCAGTACTGAGTGGGAGCTACCTGCAAATAACCTAAACCCCTCCCTTGTCCTGCCTTTGGTATCTCCCCTAAACATCTGTGGTGGGTTAACCTTGGCTGGCCTACTGTCCTTTGGGGGTGGGGGGTGTGTTGGAGAGACAGCCTTGATACTGTGTGAGCATTGCTCAGCACACCGGCCTACAAACTCTTTGGAATATTTATACAGTTCAAAACACAGAAATACACACCCTTAATTATAATTATTGGTTAGTACCTTATCATAACAATTTCTATTGGTTAGTACAGTCTCTCGCTTTCATTTAAAGCTACAATGTCCTTTAACTGATGTACACATGCTCCAGTACAGTGCAGGGGGTAGTTCTGTTCAGTCTCTAATTGAGTCAGTGGTCGTGATCTCCCACTGCCGCCTTTACCTTTCCCCCAGTTACTGCAAATCTTTGTTGACTTTGGGCCTCTTCCAGCAGCTGTCCGGTTTTCAGCCTGTTTCAGCACTTTCTGCGTAGGGATGTTCCCTTGTTATCCATCTTCTGTTCTTCTTCAGGGGTATTTTCATTAGCAAGGCATGTATTGTTTATACAAAGTGTCTTGTTTCCCAAGGCCTTGCAACCTTTTTACAGCTTTTTGCTCTTGCTTAGTGAGAATTCTACCTTCTAACATACATTCTACCTTTTAAAAGTAAATTTTACCTTTTTAAAGTACATCACTTCTAGCTACAAATACAAAGCACAGCACTACGGGGGCTGCTATGGGGAAAGTTAGCTCCATCCCAGCCAGACCCAATACAACATCCCATAATAAGTCCCGTGCAATCCCCAAATGCTCTTCCCCTGCATCCCATTATGAGTCCTGTACCCCTAGGCATTAATCCCCCTTAGTCCCAAAGGTGATCCAGAGAGCTGCTCCTGATGACAAATCTTGATGGGTTTCATGCCTGGACAAGGGGGGTGATCGCTCACCTGGGACATCCCTGGGAAGTGCCTGGACAGGGTGTTCATTCCTCTGGAGTCGTTAATTTTGGTTCCCACCTGCCGTTGTGCCCCTGTGCCCCTCCGGACTTGTGGAGGTGGGCATTTGATGGGCTGCTGGCTCTTCTGATGGGCCTGGGAGTAGCCAGTCAGGGTATTATTTGGTCTCCCCCTCCTGCCATTGTCTTTCTGTGCTCCTTTGTGGGTATGCAGACAGCTTTTATCACATAACTTAACACTTTGAGCTCATTAAGACTATATTTTGTCCTCATTCTACAAGTTCAATAATATTAGAGTGTGGCTCTAATTTATCCAGGTGTTTGACGGTGTCTGGAAAAGTTTACACATTCTAGGTCTGCTATCTGCCTTTGGCTTTTCTGATCAATTTCAGTGACTAAGCCAGGGAACTGTCACTTACCTGAGGAAGCCATGTTTGTAGTACATATGCCAAACATATTTCCTGCATGCCAGGACAGTTGTAATTGTGTAACAAATCACTGAAATAATTATATTTTCTTTTTTATTGTTCAGTTTTTACCATTACTTTTAATTCTTCATAAGGAGGAGCTCAAGGCTCTCTACTAGTTTGCCATTTGGCAAAATGGATTTTGAGATGTGAAAACTAGTGAAAGTCTGATTAATTCTGGACTTGTCTCAGACATTCCACCTTAAGGTAGAACAGAATCTAAAAAAAAAAATCTGCTACTTGATTTAAAATATTTTGTTTGCTGGGCTGCCTTGGGCAGAACATATTGATCAGTCATATTTTGTTTGACATATTCTGATTTATGTTATTAGGCAAATTAGAAAAAAAGATGCTGAGGCTCTTTTCAGTGGTGCCCAGTGACAGGAGAAGAGGCAGTGGGCAGAAGCTGAAACACAGGAGGTTCCGTGTGAACATCAGGAAACACTTTTTTATTGTGAGGGTGTCGTGGTTTGGGCCAGATTGGCCCAATCAGACGGAATGACAGATGCTCTCTCTCTCCTGCTCCACTTCGAAGGGAGGCAGGAGAGAGAGAGAAAAAGAGAGACTTAAGAGTTTAGAAGGAACTAAACTACTTTAATGAAATATTGATAATAAAATAATAAAAAGAAAAATAATGAAATATATACAAAACCGTATCAAGCTCCCAGGATGACAATCACATCAACAGCAGGCACTGGGGAAGTCCCAGACTGGACTCAGTGACGGACGGGAACTGGATTCCGGATCTGGATTCAGGATCAGGATCAAAGACAGATGAACAGAGTCCTCCTCGGTCGCCGGCCATTGAAGAAAGAGAGCTGACCCTTTGATCCCTCAGCTTTTATACTGAGCATGAGGCAGATGGGATGGAATACCCTGTTGGTCAGTTTTGGGTCACCTGTCCTGTCCGCTCCTCCCCACAGGTGCGACCCCTCTAAGCTTTTCTGCTTCTGACCCTCCAATGGGGCAAATAATAACAAAGTTGGCTGGCCTTGGTTGTTATAGCAATAAGTATAAGCAAGAGCCTCTCTGCACACTATTCCTTGGCATCAGCTATAAACATGGGTCTTATCACTCTGAGAGCGAACAGTTTCTGCACAACATGCTGTTAATTTCAGCAGTTAGAAGAGGCCTAGCTAAAAAGTAATGTTACTGAACAAAATTGGTCCTGTTTTTCCTCAAACCAGGACAGAGTGTGATTGAGCACTGGAACAAGTTGCCCAGAGAGGTTGTGGAGTCTCCCTCCTTGGAGATATTCAAAAGCCATCTGGACATGGTCCTGGGTAACTGGCTCTAGGTGGCTCTGCTTGAACAGGGTGGTGGACAAGATAACCTCCAGAGGTCCCTTCCAACATCAACCATTTTGTGATTCTGTGAAACTGTGGACGTCTGACATCAGTCTAATTATTCAAGTGACGTCAGCTCAGTAGGCCAAAACATATTCCACCCCTTGCTCTACATCTCCATAACTATCACTTATGTAATGATATATAGTTGGAAGTTACTTGCATCATAAATGACACCCTCTGTGACAGTCTCTAAATCTTTACATACAGGACTATAACAATGATAATCAAGATTATAAGTGCTCACAACAAATACAACAATGGGGTGAATGAGGAGTTGGAACAAGGCATTAGCATTTGAGCTACAACTAGAGAATGTGTTTCATCTGCAGTGGCTACACAGTAAGCAGTCTTAAGTATATTCCCATGTTGATGTAACACTTCAGTCTTTACCTCCCAGTGGGTATCTAGGCCTCCTAACAATTTTGCAGTTTGTGTCTCTTGTTCTGCTTGGTTTTGGAGGATGCTATTTAGGAATCTCCCAACCTCATAGCTGGATACTGTCCATCAAATACTTTCTTTGGACAGATTTCTCACATCCTCCAATGCAATTGCTTGGGCATGATAGGTGTGATTACTAATGATAGCCACAGTGGCATTGGTTTTACATTCTCGCACGAGAAGGAACGAACATGTTCCATCTTCCCACTCTACTGGTAGATCTAAAGACACTATGCAAAGACTCCCAATTAATGGATACAAATTGTCTAAAAGATATAGAGGGTACAGATATCTTGAATTCCGCTACCTGCATAAGAGTCAGTCACAGTTTTTCCATTCCTCCATTGGTTACTTCTCTGTAAAGCAAAACAAAAAGACTTACCAAGGCCATTAGGCTGTTATACTTTGGCTTTAACTGTAACTGTTGAAACTATTTTTCTTAAGATTGCTCAAAATGACATCCATCTACTACTTAAATTTGAACTGTTTACATTGATTTTTTTCTTTATGAACAGAGATTTTATTAGATCTTGAGACATGTTCTTGCCCCTTCTGGTTTATAATAAGAGTGTTGATGTGGTGGTGCAACCTTCCCTCCCCCTTTAGGCCACTCAATACTTGGCGTGATTTCTTCCCCACCTAGGCCACATACAATGGACCAGAACATAACATAATGGCCTAACATGAAAGAAAGAAAAGGTGGAGAGCAACGGATACAATAGTGTGTCTGGTCCCCATGGCTCCTACTGTTTGAAGATAATAACTATAATCAATCACTCCTGACAACATATGGATCGTGGCCACAGAGGGGAGGATACCAGGACCCCAAGATCTAGCAAGTTCTGGGCTTGTGTAACTGGTGGAAAGTACTGGAATATTCCATTGTCCAAGCTGGGCTGGAGTGGAAAAGTACCTGATGAAAGTCAATTATCTCGGATCCTATAAGTGGTGGTTCTAGTGAAGATCCTTTGAGCTCTTCTGGATCACAGCAGGCTGTGGCCAGTGCCTCCCCTGAGTTGGGACGCCACTCAGGCAGACACCTCGAGGATTAGAAGGCCAGAGCGAGTCAACCCCTCTCGAGTCTCAATTATCACCTGTTGAGGAATGCCAATGCAATGTGAGTATTTACTCTAACTCGAGAAAAGGGAAATTTTAACTATAGACTAGTCTCTCTTTCATCCACCTCTCCACTTATATGTTTATGATATATACATTAGCTTTATGGATGTGGATGTTCTTCCGTTTGTCCGTGCACACGTAAGAGTTAAAAGGGGTACCCGCTGGCTCATTAGAGTCGCGCGATACTAAGGGACCTTTGATCTCAGTGGTTATAGACCGGGGTGGTGTGGTATGTATACACACACGTGCACACACACTTATATGCTTTACTTATATGCATTAATTTGAGAACTGTGCTTTCGCTCATATGTATATGTATTGATTTGGGATACCTTATAGTGAGTTAGGGTGAATCTTGTCATCTTTGAAAATGTAATTAAGTCACTGTTCAATTGTTCTGTTAAATCACTTTGCAAATCTTTAAATTGGTTAATGAATAAGTGCTGCTAAAATTCAACCTCTTGGTCTACCTCAAATCATTAATAAATTTTTAATTGCTGCTAAATCATAACTGTGTCAAATAGAAATATCCACGACAGTTGGTAATTAAAAATGCTGGCTCTACTCTTCTGGAGGTTTTGCGATAATAGGGGATATGGTATATAGAGTAATTTCCATGTTCATATGTCCATAACTTTTTAATTTCATTTTTGAAATGAGAGCCACTGTCAGACTCAATTCTTTCAAGTCTACCATGTCTCTTCAAAATTTTTCTGAGGCCTGCTATCATGTTTTTAGCAGTGACATGGGCTACTAGATAATGATAGGTGTACACTTTTCTGGGTCAAAAACTGGCTGGATGGCCAGGCCCAAAGAGTTGTGGTGAATGGAGTTAAATCCAGTTGGCGGCTGGTCTCAAGCGGTGTTCCCCAGGGCTCAGTATTGGGTCTGGTTCTGTTTAATATCTTTATCAACAACCTGGACGAGGGGATCAAGTGCACCCTCAGTAAGTTTGCAGATGACACCAAGTTGGGCAGCAGTGTTGATATGCTTGAGGGTAGGATGGCCCTACAGAAGGATCTGGACAGGCTGGATTGATGGGCTGAGGCCAATGGTATGAGATTCAACAAGGCCAAGTGCTGGGTCTTGCACTTGGGTCACAACAACCCCATGCAGCGCTACAGGCTTGGGGAGGAGTGGCTGGAAAGCTGCCTGGCGGAAAAGGACCTGGGAGTGCTGGTCGACAGCTGGCTGAATATGAGCTAGCAGTATGCCCAGGTGGCCAAGAAGGCCAACAGCATCCTGGCCTGTATCAGGAATAGTGTGGCCAGCAGGACTAGGGAAGTGATCATCCCCCTGTGCACTCAGTCCCACTATGTTGTTGATGAAGATATTAAATAATATTGGTCCCAGTACGGACCCTTGAGGGACACCACTCATTACTGATTTCCACTTGGACATTGAGCCATTGACTATAGTTCTTTGGATGTAGTCTTCCAGCCAGTTCCTTATCCATCTAACAGTCCATCTGTCAAACCCATATCTCTCCAATTTAGTGGCCAGAATGTTGTGGGGGACCGCATCAAAGGCCTTACAGAAGTCCAGGTAGATGACATCTGTAGCTCTTCCCTTGTCCACTGATGTAGTCACTCCATCGTAGAAGGCCAACAGATTAGTCAGGCACTGTTGCCCTTGGTGAAGCCATGTTGGCTGTCTCTAATCACCTTCCTGTCTTCCACATGTTTCAACATGTCTGCCAGGAGGATCTGTTCCATGATCTTCCCAGGCACTGAGGTGAGGCTGACTGGTTGATAGTTCCCAGGTCCTCCTTTTTACCCTTTTTAAAAATGGATGCGATATTCCCTTTTCTCCAGTCACTGGGGACTTTGCCCGACTGCCATAACTTCTGAAATATGATGGAGAGTGGCTTGGCAACTCCATCAGCCAATTCCCTCAGGACCCTGTGACACATCTCGTGGAGTCCCATGTACTTGTGTATGTTCAGGTTTCTCATGTGGTCTTGAACCTGATCTTCTCCTATGATGGGAGTGACTTCATTCCCCTAGGGAAGCCCTGAGGTTCAGAGGCTTGAGAGATGTGGGAAGAGAGATTACCATTGAAAACTGAGTCTATTTACCATGCATCTCAAGACCGGTAGTTTAAATGTTGTCTTTAATGCTTCAATATTTTTCATTGTTCAGCTTTTTTTCACTAATGTAAACAATTTAGTCCTTTATTGTTTGTATAATGGCATGTCTAGACAAGTCCACCCCCCAGTCTCTCACCTAGCGATAGGTGACATCTCATCCTGACGTTTCATGAGTCCATCAAGCTACAAACAGTTCCTCTCTATATTCCCAGTGCAGGTTTTTGTTCATTGTGGCAATCTGAGCAGCTTGATCTGCTTGATGGTTGTTGGCTTGTTCTTTGGTGGCTCTTCCCTTTGGGATATGGGCATTGACATGTCGTACTCGCACACTGAGTTTTTCCAAATCCTGTTAGCCATCCAAATAGGCTTTTGTCATCTCTGCCAATTCCTGTTTCCACTGTGTGAGCCAGTCCCAGAGGGCAGTGGCCACCATCCAAGAATCAGTATGCAGGTATAACCGGAGTAATTTCTCTGCAATGCTATATCAATGGCTAGTCTTATGGCTTGGACTTGTGCAAACTGACTCAATTGTCCTTCACTTTCATCCATTTTTATCACCTGATAGATGGGATTCCAAATGACAGCTTTCCATCTTCTCTATTTGCCAATAATTTGACAAGAACTGCCAGTGAACAGAGCATGCTGTTGCTTTTCTTTGTATAGTTTGTCATATTCTGGGGCTTCGTGGTAATACCTTGAATGAGGCCCCAAAATCACAATTTTCAGGCCATTCCATCAGCTCTTCTACCAGACCTGGATATCCCTGTTTCCTCATCCGAGCCTGCTGGGTAATCAGGACTGTCTATTTACTCCAGATAGCACTTGTTACGTGATTAGTCGAGGGCATTTTTCCTTTCAGCATCCAGATAGGTGCTAGAAGTAGTTGTGATTCTGTTCCCACCATTTAAGATGCTTCCCAGATTCCCTCATATGCAGCTAATATTTCTTTTTCTGTTGGGATATAATTTTCCTATTATCCTCAGTAGCCTCAGCTCCAGAATCCAAGGGGTTTTCCTCTGGTCTCTCCTGGTGCTTTCTACCATAAACGCCATTGGACTGATTGGTCCCTTGCTGATGTGTAATAGTACGTTTCAGACATTTGGACTAGTTCTGATGGGGTCTAGGGCAACTGCACATGCTACTTCTTGTTATACCTAGTCAAAGGCTCGTTGTTGCTCAGGTCCCCGCTTAAATGAGTTCTTTCTCCTGGTGACTTGGTACAGTGGGTTCATGAGCTGACTGTACCTGGGCATGTGCATTTGCCAAAATCACACCATTCCAAAAAAACCTTATGTTTCCTTTTTATTGGTTAGTGGTGCCATTGCCACGATCTTGTCAGTTATGTGAGTAGGGATGTGATGGCGCCCATCTTGCCATTTGACACCCAGAAACTGTAT
>VFFE01008741.1:348455-358623 GCA_008921705.1 Burhinus oedicnemus
CTTCTCAAGCCTTCAAGGCCCCTCTGGATGGCATCCCTTCCCTCAAGTGAATCAATTGCACCACTCAGCTTGGTGTCACGTGCGAACTTGCTGAGGGTGCACTCGATCCCACTGTCTATGTCATTGATGAAGATATTAAATATTATTGGTCCTAGTACGGACCCTTGAGGGACACCACTCACTACTGGTTTCCACTTGGACATTGAGCCATTGACTATAGTTCTTTGGATGTAGTCTTCCAGCCAGTTCCTTATCCATCTAACAGTCCATCTGTCAAACCCATATCTCTCCAATTTAGTGGCCAGAATGTTGTGGGGGACCGCATCAAAGGCCTTACAGAAGTCCAGGTAGATGACATCTGTAGCTCTTCCCTTGTCCACTGATGTAGTCACTCCATCGTAGAAGGCCAACAGATTAGTCAGGCACTGTTGCCCTTGGTGAAGCCATGTTGGCTGTCTCTAATCACCTTCCTGTCTTCCACATGTTTCAACATGTCTGCCAGGAGGATCTGTTCCATGATCTTCCCAGGCACTGAGGTGAGGCTGACTGGTTGATAGTTCCCAGGTCCTCCTTTTTACCCTTTTTAAAAATGGATGCGATATTCCCTTTTCTCCAGTCACTGGGGACTTTGCCCGACTGCCATAACTTCTGAAATATGATGGAGAGTGGCTTGGCAACTCCATCAGCCAATTCCCTCAGGACCCTGTGACACATCTCGTGGAGTCCCATGTACTTGTGTATGTTCAGGTTTCTCATGTGGTCTTGAACCTGATCTTCTCCTATGATGGGAGTGACTTCATTCCCCTAGGGAAGCCCTGAGGTTCAGAGGCTTGAGAGATGTGGGAAGAGAGATTACCATTGAAAACTGAGTCTATTTACCATGCATCTCAAGACCGGTAGTTTAAATGTTGTCTTTAATGCTTCAATATTTTTCATTGTTCAGCTTTTTTTCACTAATGTAAACAATTTAGTCCTTTATTGTTTGTATAATGGCATGTCTAGACAAGTCCACCCCCCAGTCTCTCACCTAGCGATAGGTGACATCTCATCCTGACGTTTCATGAGTCCATCAAGCTACAAACAGTTCCTCTCTATATTCCCAGTGCAGGTTTTTGTTCATTGTGGCAATCTGAGCAGCTTGATCTGCTTGATGGTTGTTGGCTTGTTCTTTGGTGGCTCTTCCCTTTGGGATATGGGCATTGACATGTCGTACTCGCACACTGAGTTTTTCCAAATCCTGTTAGCCATCCAAATAGGCTTTTGTCATCTCTGCCAATTCCTGTTTCCACTGTGTGAGCCAGTCCCAGAGGGCAGTGGCCACCATCCAAGAATCAGTATGCAGGTATAACCGGAGTAATTTCTCTGCAATGCTATATCAATGGCTAGTCTTATGGCTTGGACTTGTGCAAACTGACTCAATTGTCCTTCACTTTCATCCATTTTTATCACCTGATAGATGGGATTCCAAATGACAGCTTTCCATCTTCTCTATTTGCCAATAATTTGACAAGAACTGCCAGTGAACAGAGCATGCTGTTGCTTTTCTTTGTATAGTTTGTCATATTCTGGGGCTTCGTGGTAATACCTTGAATGAGGCCCCAAAATCACAATTTTCAGGCCATTCCATCAGCTCTTCTACCAGACCTGGATATCCCTGTTTCCTCATCCGAGCCTGCTGGGTAATCAGGACTGTCTATTTACTCCAGATAGCACTTGTTACGTGATTAGTCGAGGGCATTTTTCCTTTCAGCATCCAGATAGGTGCTAGAAGTAGTTGTGATTCTGTTCCCACCATTTAAGATGCTTCCCAGATTCCCTCATATGCAGCTAATATTTCTTTTTCTGTTGGGATATAATTTTCCTATTATCCTCAGTAGCCTCAGCTCCAGAATCCAAGGGGTTTTCCTCTGGTCTCTCCTGGTGCTTTCTACCATAAACGCCATTGGACTGATTGGTCCCTTGCTGATGTGTAATAGTACGTTTCAGACATTTGGACTAGTTCTGATGGGGTCTAGGGCAACTGCACATGCTACTTCTTGTTATACCTAGTCAAAGGCTCGTTGTTGCTCAGGTCCCCGCTTAAATGAGTTCTTTCTCCTGGTGACTTGGTACAGTGGGTTCATGAGCTGACTGTACCTGGGCATGTGCATTTGCCAAAATCACACCATTCCAAAAAAACCTTATGTTTCCTTTTTATTGGTTAGTGGTGCCATTGCCACGATCTTGTCAGTTATGTGAGTAGGGATGTGATGGCGCCCATCTTGCCATTTGACACCCAGAAACTGTATTTCTTATGCAGATTCCTTCATTTTATCCCTCTTGATTGCAAATCCCGCATTTAGTAAAATTCCAGTTTGCCTTTGTCATACTTGCAAACTGTTTCCAATTTGCCTTTGTTATGTACCACTTGGGTGATGTTTCCCCATACTACAATGTCATCAATGTACTGAAAGTGATCTGGGGCATTGGCCTCCTCCAAAATCTTTTGTATGAGTCTGTGACAGATGGTGGGGTTATGCTTCCATTCTTGTGGCAGATGGTTCCAGGTACTCCTCTCCAGGTAAAGGCAAACTGCAGTTTACACTCAGATGTCAGGGAAATTGAGAAAAATGGAACTGGCTATGTCAGTGGTTGCATACCAGGCAGCATTCTTTGCTTGAAATTCATACTGTATCTCTAGCCTATATGGTACTGCAGTGCTCAAAGGTGGTGTTACCTCATTCACACCTCGATAGTTCGTGGTTAATCTCCAGTCCCCATTGGGTTTTTGCACTGACCGGATGGAGCTGTTGAAGGGTGAATGGATTCAAGTAACCACCCCTTAACTTTTCAGCTCTTTAATACGACTGTGTATGGGACCAAGGGAATCTCCATTGGTTCAATGCTGTCATTGGTGCGCTGTTCCAGGTGCAACTGGCTCCAACTGAGGTGACATCTGTAGTAGTCCTACTACTGACTCTCCTTTTAAGATACTAGGTAGCTGAGATATCAAAGGTGTGTCCTCATTCATTCCCCCAGTGGTGATGCCAAATGCCCATTGATTTCCTTGTGGGTCCTTAAAATGTTCATTCCTTAAAAAGTCAACACCCAAGATGCAATGAGCGCCCCATCCCACTACCACTTCATGGGGTTTCCAGTTTCCTTTAGTAAGAGTGAGTTTGACTTCTACTACATGCAGTTTCCACTGGCCTCTGGTGACTCCTTTGATGATGACTGGCATCTTTCTAGTGAGGGTGGAAGGGAGGAGGGTACGTTGAGCTTCTGTGTCCACCAAGGCTTGATGTTCTATGGATCAGTGTGTCAGGCCACCAGACGCACGCAGTCCAGTAAATCCTGTTATCCTCTGTAACATCTTCATCATCCCTTTCCCCCACTTGGCTGGGGACAGGGCTTCCCTATGGGACATTTACCAAAGTCAGTTCTTCCAGGAGAATGTCCTGGTTTGAGGAAAAACAGGACCAATTTTGTTCAGTAACTTTTCTTTTTAGCTAGGCCTCTTCTAACTGCTGAAATTAACAGCATGTTGTGCAGGAAACTGTTCGCTCTCAGAGTGATAAGACCCATGTTTATAGCTGATGCCAAGGAATAGTGTGCAGAGAGGCTCTTGCTTATCCTTATTGCTATAACAACCAAGGCCAGCCAACTTTGTTATTATTTGCCCCATTGGAGGGTCAGAAGCAGAAAAGCTTAGAGGGGTCACACCTGTGGGGAGGAGCGGACAGGACAGGTGACCCAAAACTGACCAACAGGGTATTCCATCCCATCTGCCTCATGCTCAGTATAAAAGCTGAGGGATCAAAGGGTCAGCTCTCTTTCTTCAATGGCCAGCGTCCTGGGAGGACTCTGTCTCTGCGTCTGCCTTTGATCCCAATCCTGAATCCAGATCCGGAATCCAGTTTCCGTCCATCACTGAGTCCAGTCTGGGACTTCCCCAGTGCCTGCTGTTGATGTGATTGTCATCCTGGGAGCTTGATACGGTTTTGTATATATTTCATTATTTTTCTTTTTATTATTTTATTATCAATATTTCATTAAAGTAGTTTAGTTCCTTCTAAACTCTTAAGTCTCTCTTTTTCTCTCTCTTTCTTGCCTCCCAAGTGGAGCAGGAGAGAGAGAGCATCTGTCGTTCCACCGGATTGGGCCAATCTGGCCCAAACCACGACAGAGAGTAGGAGGAATTTTCTGCTGGTGAGGCTGATGGTGTGAGGCCTTTCTCAGCCTGGTGTGGCTTATCAGATGGCCTTCATTGTTACTTGAGTTCATCTACCCAAGTGGCCAGCTCCTTGGTGATTGCACACTTCACAGCTCCATCATTGGACAGATATGCCAGACACTGTTCCTCCCAGTTATCAATCTCTAAACTACTGGCTCCCGCATTCCAGCATCATAATAGCTAGGTTAGGAGGTTTTCCTCTACTTCTCATTGAAGAATTAGTATTTAGGTTTCACAATTCAGCACTATTTAAGGGTCAAGTGGTTTCAGTTTGTTGTGTCACTAGTGTTTTTTGTGACTATTCTCAGCCCCTCTCCCAGCCTGGCAGAAACTGGTGAGACAAACAACCTCTTCACATGGATTCTAGGAGTGGAAGAGTTAAGATATGCTGCTCAGAGCACAGCTGCACAACCTTGACTCCTTTTTCCTCCTATTGCTCTTCAAGGAGCACACAGTTTCTCAGGCCCTGCCTCCCCACCAAAAAAAAGCACAGTCTTATACTAAGGGTGTTCCAAACAGCATAGGGAAGATTTGCTGGACAATATACTGGGAGCTGTTGGATGATTACAGAAAACATATCAGGGAGGGGAAGAGTTGCATTTTATTTGTTACTGTCTTATACTTGAACACGTTTCAAAATATCCTACATACACTATTGACATGTTTTACCAAGTAGGAGTGAATGTTACCACCATTGTTTTACCAAGTAGGAGTGAATAATACAAGTTAGTGTTATCCTATATACACTATTAACACACTACCTCAAGTAGGAGTACAAAGTGTGCTTCCTATCAGACTCCTAACCTTGAGTGCCCACCCTCACATCCTACAAGATTATTTGGCAGCTGTAGGTGGTCTTGGCCTTGTGGGCATTTGTTGAATGATGCTACAGCTGTACAATTTTCTTTTTACTGTCCAAAACCTCCTTTGTATCCCACTGCTGACACCATTTTATTAATGTTATGATTTAGGTCAGGACTGTGGGCCTCCAATATCAGTCTAATTATTTGAGTGATGTCAGCACAGTAGGCCAAAACAGTTGCCAAGACAAGAATGTCCCCAGCTTTGGTGCTCTGAAGTAAGTATGAGAGAAAATGCATATTTAACAAGGATGTATGTCATGTTATGTTAACCAGTTATTGCTTGAGAAGATGCCATGAAACCCATACCCCCCAGTATATAACACAACTAGATTCTTTAGTATAAGCTAAACAATTTTCTTTTAATTTTTGTCAGAAATATGCTAATATCTGGACTACACCTAGCCCATATTTCAGAAATGGAAACAATATTCATAACTGGTCCCCAACTTTTGCCTAAATAATAAGCATTTGATTATTTAAGTGAATGTCAATAGGTAATATAATTTAACTTTGACCACTAGCACTATGCAAACATTTAATCATGATAACAGTGACGTGGACAGTGTTGATGAAGAAACAGATTTGAGTGCATAATTGTGTTCATACGCCAAAAATCAGAAGAAAGCACAATGTATGTGAAAAAAATAAGTAAGAAACTATACAGAGAAAGAATCGGCAAAGTGAAAAGTTAAACCTATGTGAGGAAGCACTCAGAAGAACACAGCTCCCCAAAATTAGTTTGGATGACAGAAGCGCAAGCTATGACAAACTCTACTATCCTGAGCATGTAGTGAGCCACTTTTGGAATTGTGCTTTTGTCACCATCAGACTTGATATAGACAACAGTCATAAAAATTCCTCTCATTAGGAAATCAGGGGTACATATGTGACCTATGCAAAATTAAATTGCAAAATCACCCTTTCCAAAGCTCACACTATTATTTTCCTGGCTAGACCCCACTTTTTTTTTTTTTTTTACCCAATTTCATATTGCGAACTGAAACAGAACCTGTAATACAAATGTCATTAGACCAATCCTCCTCCAAGCGTTAGCCTGGCTTGAGTCAAGCATTACCCAGGGGAAAAGGACAAGGGTCCTCTACTCTTGGTCTGTACCTTGATAAAAATGAATCACCATAATTTTCTCAACCTACAATATTCACAGCCTTCTCCATTTATAGGACAGAAATTCCAGAATAGTGACTTCCATTGTCTTTCTCTACTGCACTGCAATCAGTACACCTATGATAATGGGAACCCTATAATGAACAGCTAACAGAGGCAGCCAACAGACAGCAGTTAACAGGATCTGCTTCTAGATCTTATGGGATTTTCAAAAGACTTCTGGAACCTCTTCAAGGAACTCCAGGGTGCCTACTACTGAAGGGAAAAGACAGCTACAGGGGGCTGTGACTTCTAGAAAGCTCTAGCAGCTTCTAACAAGCTCTGTCAGCTATTCCTGATCCAAGGGTGGTTTGAGCTTTTTTTCCCCAGCCAACTCCTGATTAGGGAGGGTCAAGCGCCCTTTCAGCATGTGCTAGGGCCTATGTAACTGCTAGGCCCAGAGCACAGGCAACATGCAACAATTTACATAGCAGTTTGCATAGAAGGGGGCCAGCAACCCTGCTGAGGGCAGTGCGCACATGTTCAGCGATGGTTGTGATGTGCCACAGAGCAAGGTTCCCAGCACCCAATGGAGCAACTGTCGCTGGAACATCAGAGGCTCCAGAGGGAGGCTGTAGCTCTCCAGGTCTCAGGCCCTAGGGAATGCCTGGGGTCTTTTGTTGAGACTGAGGCAAGGAGAGATGGTCTCTTTGCCTGCAGCTGTGTGCTGGTAGAAGATCTGTGTTGCCAAGTAAAGGAGCTGGGAGAAGAGGTCAGCAGACTACATAGCACCAGGGATAATAAGGAACAATCCAAATGTATCTTTTCCAAGACCCTGCAGATACAAAGGCCTGAATCCCCAACTGCACTGAAGGAAGGGCAGCCAGAATCTGTGCTTATTGGGGTGGGAAATGGAGACTCACATGATGGCAAAGGCTGGAAACTTGTGACTTCTGGCACCAGGAGGAAGGCTCCTGCTGTACCCATAGAACTGCAACTGCAGAATAGGTTCAGTACCTTAATCTTAAATGAAGGGCTGAAAGCTCTGTCCAACAAAACATCAGCCAGCTGAGCCTGAACCAAGCAAAAGGAAGCAGCAACCAATAGTAATGGGAGACTCCCTCCTGCAGGGGGTAGAGGCTCCCATCTGCTGGCCTTGACCTGCTGTGCAGGGAGGTTTGTTTCTTGCCAGGGGCTCCGATCCAGGATACTATGGAGAGACTGCTGAGACTTGTCCAGCCCTTGGACTATTAAGCCCTGCTGCTCATCCATGTGGGCACCAATAATACTGCATATCAAGAGTGACCACATGGCTCTGGGGGCAAGGGCATTAAGGCCTACATGGTTTACTCCTCAATTTTGCTGATGAGGTGGGAGGACTTGAGGAGAAGGGAACAAAGCCTGCAGGTCAACCATGGGTTTCACAGATACAACAATAACAGGGATTTGGCATTTATGCTCAAGGGACCCTGTGGGGTTTGAGAACTGAGAGGGAGAGACAGGATCCACCTGACCAAGCGAGGCAAAAGCATCTTTGCCAACAGACTGGCCAGCCTTGTGAGAAGAGCTTTAAACTAAGAACAATGGGGAAAGGGAGAGGACAACCCATAGTCAAGTGAGAAAGTGGTGGACTGGGTTGACAAGCAAAAAGGGTGCAGGGTGATGTGGACAGGAGGCACCTCGAAATCAACAAAACAGGGCTGAGAGGGAACCACTTCAAGCATATACACACAGATAAGGAAGTGCCAAGAGGACAGAATTAGGAGGAAAGTTCTAACACATTTTCTGGGAAAACAGCATGACTGCATGCCTCTGTGAAGTGCATATACACTAGTGCACACAACACATGGAACAATCAGGAAGAATGAGAAGTTTGTGTGCAGTTACAGAGCTAAGATCTCATAGGGATCACAGAGATGTAGTAGAATAGTTCACATGACTGGAGTGCTGCAGTGGATGGATACAAGCTCTTTAGGAAGGACAGGCCAGGAAGGAGGGGGAGCTGCCCCTCGTGAGAGAGCAGCTGGAATGCATGGATCTCTGCCTAGACACATATGAGAGCAAGCTGAGAGATTGCGGGTTAGGATTAATGGACAGACCAACATGGGTGATGTTGTGGTGGGTGTCTGCTGCAGCCTGCCTTATCAGGAAGAAGTAGTAGATGAGGCTTTCTTCAGACAACTGGAAGAAGCCTCACTTTTGCAGGCCCTGGTCCACTTGAACCACCCTGATATTTACTGGAGGGACCACATTGCACAAGCAATCTATGAGGCTTCTGGAGTGCATTGATGACTTCCTGACACAGGTGATCAAGGAGCCAATGAGGGGAGGCACTCTACTGAACCTCATATTTACAAAGTTGGGGATGTGAAGTTTAGTGGGGAGAGGGCAGTGGAAGAGCAGCCTTAGTCACAGTGACCATGAGATGGTAGAGTTAAGGATCCCATGAGGAGGGAAGGCGGCAAATAGCGGGATCACAATCCTGGACTGCAGAAGAGCTGACTATGGCCTCTTCAGGGAGCTGCTTGGAATAATCCAAGGAGCAAGGGACCTGGTGAAAAAGGACACAGAAAAAGTTGACATATTGGTTGCTTCTTAGCCTTATTTTTTTACTGCTAAGATTTGCTTTCAGGAATCCCAGGCCCCTGAGACTACTGGGTAAATCTGGAGCAAGGAAGACTTAACCTCAGTAGAGGAGGATCAAGTTAGGGAACATTGAAATAAACTGGATATATACAAGACCATGGGACATGAGAAGATGCACCCATGAGTACAGAGGGAGATGTCTGATGTCATTGAGAGGCCACTCAATTATCTTTGAAAGGTCATGGCGATCAGGAGAGGTTCCTGAGGACTGGAAGAAAGCAAATGTCACTCCTATCTTCAAGGAGGGCAAGGAAACTAGAGGCTGGTCAGCCTCACCTCCATCCCTGGGAAAGTGATGGTGTAAACAATCCTAGAAGCCATTTCCAGACATATGACAAAAAGGTGCTTGGGATTAGTCAGCATGGATTTATGAAGGGAAAATCATGCCTGACCAACTTGCTAGCCTTCTGTAATAAGATGACTAGCTTGGTGTACGAGGGGAGAATAGTGGATGTTGTTTTTCTTGACTTTAGCAAGGCTGTTCATACTGTCTCTCATACTATCCTCATAGACACACTGATGAAGCATGGACTAGATAAGTCACCGAGGCAAGCTGCTCTGGTGCCATCCTGGTCCGCAGCGGAGTGGCAGATCTTGGCATACAGGGGGGTTTCCTGAGGCAGGGAAACGCCAGGGTAGCAGAGAAACCCACCAGGAGCTGGCAGCTCTCATGAGAGACACTGATGCGGCCTGGGTGTTGCCAGAGCAACCACTGGAGATTTAAACGTGGTGTAACTGAAACTAGCAGTCAGTCGCCGAGGTGAGCTGCTCCAGTGCCAGCCCGGTCCGCAGTGGTGTGGCAGATCTTGGCGTACAGGGGGATTTCCTGAGGTAAGGAAATGCCAGGCAGCAGAGAGACCCACCAGGAGCCAGCAGCTCTCGCAAAAGACGCTGACAAGGCCTGAGCATTGCAAGGGCAACCACGGCCACCCCACACACCTATAAAAAGCAGCCTAGGGAGCACTAGTGACCAGGGTGTGGTGCAGCACTTTGTGTGGAAGGGTGTGTGGGAAGGGCGTCATCACCCTACCAGCTCAAAGGTGAGTTCAATTGGTGGTCATCACCCTCCCAGAAGGAACTTAGCTATGGTAATCACCCAGCAGAAAGCCATGTCCTCTGCACTCACCAGAACTGATGCGGCTACCCAGACAGAGCTCCCATGAAAACATGCAGCCATCCAGGTCTCAGGCTGCAGGGAGTGCCAGAGACTTTCACTAGTACCTGATGGCAGTAGTGAGAACAGCTGTGTGAGGAGTGACTAAGTAGATGATTTGCTCAGCTTGGTGGCAGAGCTTTGAGAGGAAGAGGACAGGTTAAGGAGCATTAGGGAGTCTGAGAAAGA
>VFFE01008741.1:358643-387440 GCA_008921705.1 Burhinus oedicnemus
ATTGCAGCTATCGAAAAATCTCGGGTTCGCTTTCAGCACTTATGTGGTCGAGACCCCGATTTCATTACGGTACCCATGACCTCCGATTCCTTCCAAGCATTATTCAGGGAATCAATTCAATTGCAATCTGCTTTGGCAGATAATATGAACAAAATTCTGTTTTCCAATCCCCATCATAAACTTTTCCAGGTACTAGAACATATTCTGCTTTCAAGTCAGTCTATAGTCTGCTCGACTCCTTTACCTAAGGCACGTACCGTCTTTATTGACGGCTCTGGGAAAACTAGCAAAGCCGCTGTAACATGGAAGGAAGATACGAAATGGTGCGATTCTGTTATTACACAAATAGGCTCTGCGCAGCTTGTTGAACTTGCAGCTGCCCTACATGCCCTGGAGCTCTTTCCACAAGAAGATTTAAATATTGTTGCTGATTCTTCTTATGTTGTTGGAATAGTACAATGGCTCGAAAGATCACTGCTAAAGGAAGTTGATGATAAAGAGTTATTTAAATTATTGCTAAGATTATATGCACATACACAGTTGCCAGGACCTTTGGTGGAAGGAAACGAAAGAGCAGATGCATTAACATTAGTAGCCTTGTTAACTAGAAGGTTTGAGACTGCTCACTTATCACACAATTTCTTCCATCAAAATGCATTAGCCTTGGAGAAAGAATTTGGGCTGACCTCGCAGCAAGCCAGAGATATCATTTGTGCACGTGCTGACTGCCAGCGACTCACTTTAACCCCTTTGGGAGACACGGTAAATGTTCGTGGTTTAGTACCAAACAAAATCTGGCAAACCGATGTGACGTACATTCCTGCATTTGGGAGGCAGCGTTATGTGCATGTCACAATTGATACTTTCTCTGGGTTTTTAGTATGCATAGCCTTGGCAGGAGAGAAGGCAAAAGATGTTAGATGACATTGGACACATTGCTTTGCTATCCTAGGGGTTTCAAAACACATAAAAACTGATAATGGACCTGCGTATCAATCACATGCCGTTAAGTTGTTTCTACAAAATTGGGGAACAGATCATGTGTTTGGTATCCCACATTCTCCTACAGGGCAAGCAATTATTGAATGTGCACATAAGGACTAAAAAAATATGCTTGAAAAACAAAGAAGGGGGAATATGACCCCTCAGGAACAGTTAGGTAATGCCACTTACACACTCAATTTTTTAAATTGCTCAGTAGATCACTTCTCTGAGTTGCCAAAGTATAGACAGTATAAATATCTACGCATTTTAGCAGACAGCTTTTCAGGATGGCCTGAAGCCTTCCCTTGCCACACCAATTGGGCTAGAGAAGTTGTTAAAGCATTATTAAAGGAAATAACCCCTAGATTTGGAATTACTGAGGGGTTATCTTCAGACAGTGGGCCTCATTTTATTTCAGAAGTAGTCCAGGGAGTGTCAAAGTTTCTCCAATTTAAATGTGATTTGCATACTCCCTGGAGACCACAGTCTAGTGGGAAAAATAGAAAGAATGAACCAGACCCTTAAGAGGCAGCTCTCAAACTTGTGTCAGGAAACTCAGCTTAAATGGGTAGATGTTCTGATAATTGCCTTGATGAGAATTAGAATCACTCCACGAGTCATGGAAGGAGTAAGTCCTTTTGAAATATTGTATGGAAAACTGTAACCAGTTAAAAGTCTGGGAACTCGAAGTGATCAAATGCATATTAAAGGGGAGGAGATGTTAAGAAATTATTTGTTGTCTCTTTCATGTGTTTAATCATCCCTACACAAGTATCTCAATCAGCGAGCTCCTTTGCCCCTGGATTCGCCAGTACACAACTTTCAACCTGGAGACCTGGTTTATATTCACACCTGAAAAGATGAGTTGCTGAGAGAAAAGTGGAGGGGACCATACACAGTCCTGCTGACCACCAATACTGCCGTAAAGGTGGAAGGAGTCAGCTCTTGGATCCACTACACACAAGTTAAACAAGCTCCTCCATCAGGACATGAAGACAAGTGGAGAGCCATTCCAGCAGGACCATTAAAGACTGTATTAGTGCACAGTCATGTTGTAAAATGAAGAGTTATGTGTTTTTGTTTCTTCTCCAGACTGTAGGGTCAACTATGTTCTTCCAAAAGTGGGATTGGTCAGAGAATATGTGGGAAAGTCTGGCTAGAAATATTGTTAATATTTCTTCTTTCTGTCTAGCTGGGGGAACGTCTGTAGAAGAGGTGTTCACCTCATGTTTAGTAGGAATACCGACTCCCCCACACCGTTCAAAAAACTATACTCTGTTGAAAATTTTTGAGGTTAAAACAACTTACCCCACCCTGTATAGTTGGGGAAAGATTACTAGACTAAGAGATAAAGGAATGCTCAGAGTCAAGGTGAAAGGAATGTTTCCTGCAGAGAGTTGCGTGCAATTTGTAAACTGTACCCTACCCACAAAATGCGAAAATTTATCTCGCTTTGAACACTCCTTAAAGTGCAATAAGACAGACTCAGCAAGTTATGCATGAGCACACACTAAACTCCCCTTAGGATGGTTTCTCCTTTGTGGGAAAAGAGCATATTCTTATGTTCCCGCCAATAGCACTGGAGGACCCTGTTCTGTGGGAAGATTAGAGGCCTTACTCCCTGATAAAAAGGATTTTCTATTAAAGAAAGGCAAAAGACAGAAAAGACGGATTCATGCTATACCACAGGACTGTGATTCCCAAGTAACTCTTTGAAGGCTGAGCAAAATGACAGCTGCAGCAGTTTTAGTGCCAGGAGTAGGAGTAACCATGAATTATCACACAATAAAAAGAATTGTATGTGCTTTGGTGAAGAACATAAATTATACCTCTCAAGCTCTAGCAGCTTTGGGTGAATAGATGGCAAATAAAGGAAGCTACTTTAGAAAATAGAGCTGCCATCGACTGTCTGCTTTTGAGGCATAATCATGGGTGTGAGGACTTTAAGGGGATGTGTTGCTTTAATCTAACAGACAATTCTCAATTAGTAGAAGAGAAGATACAGAAATTAAGGGATCTGGCCTCAAATGTCAAGAAACAGGAAGGATTAGATCTTTCCTGGCTAACATCCTGGTTACCAAACCTAAATTGGCTAAAGCAACTCTTCCTAATACCTGTACTTATACTGATCATATTGTTATTGAGTTGTTGCACGATTCAATGTTTACCCTTGTGTTCAAATCTTTGCAAACAGGCACAAAAAGGTAGAAAACCCCTGCAAATACTGATGACTAAAGTAGAGGATAACTCTTTTATATGGAAAATAGAAGAACAAGAATCCCAGAACTTGGGAAAAGTATAAGGTGAGACTTATGGGAGATGTAAAGCTTATCCATAAGTCTCAAAGGGCAGAATTTGATGTCAAAAAGAGCTAAAAAACCACAAAATTGAGCGACCATGATGGCCTGCTCTGAAACCATGGAAACAGGAATAGAAAGTCCCTAAAACAAAAAGCCCATAAATATAAATAATCCAATCTTGAAGTTAGCCATTATTCCAATAGGAACCCCAAGAGAATAGAAAGTTAAACAGTAACCTAGTGGTAGCTGATGGGATGAAGGTATAACCTCTAGTTACCTTAGATAATTTTAATACTAAATATCACACCTCTGGGAGGAGATTTTATATGTAAATGTAAGACCACCTTAGTATAATGAGCCAGACAGAAATTAGGACATGCGCAAATGACTTTTTGTTATATAATTACAAGTGACCAATGAGCTATTTTAATGTGAATTTTCTGTTACCTTTTTGTATAAAAGACCCTATGTGTTTCCTAACAGGTGTGCTGGCTGCATTAGATGCTGTTATGGTTTGAAGAACCCACAAGAATTTATTGTCATTTAGACAATTATTCTATCACCCGATGACCCCTCCCCACCCAGGAAGGGGAATCGGGGAAAAACAAGGAAACCTGGGGGTTGAAATAGAAACAGATTTAATAGAATTAGACTAGATAATTAACAGTAATAATACTAAAGAACCAATATTGATCCCAATACCAATATAAAATATACAAGGATCATACTCAGCTAATTATATCAGCAGGAAGCTGTGCACTCCCAGCAGTGGACAGTGAATGTCGGACACTGCGAGTGCTACGGCCTCGGGAGGAAGGGAAGGTCTCAGGGGTCCGGCACCAGGGCAAGGAGTTCTCTGGATTGCCGCCATCAAGGGAGAGCCCCCCTCCTCAGCAAACTTTCTAATTTATATTGAATGTGACATTCATGGTATGAAATAATCCTGTTGGCCAGCTTGGGTCAAGTGCCCGGGTCTCGCTCCTCCTCATCCCCACACCTGGCATGCTCAAAAACAGAGACCTTGAGACCCGTATACCATAGCTGGCTATAAAGTAAATATTTTCACAAATTCAGACACTAGAGTCTTTTAAAAATGCAGTTTTCCCAAGCATTAGAAGAGACCTTACTGAAAAGTAAAATTACTGAAAGAGAAATTAATCCTGTGTCACTCAAACCAGGACACTAATAGATGCCAGTAAGAGGCCCAGTTGAATAACATCAGCTTAGAACAGTAGTGGTGCAATTAGTTCTTAACAGAGATTGTAATATTTTTAAATTTGCATATAGAATGGGCATTACAGACTGACAAAAGAGCAGACATATACATTTTTTCTGAAGTGGACAAGTCCACAGAGGAAGTTTTAAGAAGCTGCATCACAGAATACTACATAACATTAAGGAAATACCTTTCTTAATCTTCCTAGTAATAAACTATTCTAGCTGTTAGCGTTTCAAAGGACTGCTTTATTATCATTATGCTCTTATAAAGTACTTTAGTAAGTACACAGATCAAATCAAGGCACCATGAATTACATCTGAGCAGATGTTTCAGTATAACTGCTACTGACAACATATCACATTACAGAATATGTACATCATAACATTTTCCTTTCCATCACCCGAGTTGCTTTTCTAATGCTCAAGTATGCTTAAGAAAAAACGTTGTCAGAGGCAAAATCCACCTAGACTATTACCTTATTTCAAAAATTTGCCAGCTGACACTTAAAAACAACCAAAAAACCCCAACAAAAAAAACACATAAGGAACCTTAAGAGTGCTATTTCTCCTGATACAACCACTCTACTTCCAAATATCTCCAATTTAAGGATTCCTGAAACACAGATTGAGTTGTATTATTATATTTTATATCACTTGTCAGATTTTTCTTTGGTTGACATGCCTAACCGCTTTTGAATCTATTTATAATATTCTTTTTATCTATAATAGTTCTTTATAATAATATAATATTATAATATATTAATATATTCTATCTTATATAATATCTACTATATTATAATATTTTAATAATATAATACTTATTTATAATATTCTTGTTATTTATAATATTCTTGTTATCTATGATAAACTGGGACAATGGAGTTCCACAATTTAATTATGAATCATAAAAAATACATCCTTTTCTTTGTTTCAAACTTATTTTCTTTTTGCAAATTTTATCAGATAAGATTTGCAATTTTATCTGATATCCCACTGTTCTTGTTTTATGAGAAACACAATTGTTCATCATCTTCAGGCCCTTCAACACTTCTATCATATTTCTTCCTTCTCTGCCTTCAAAGTCTTGAATATTTAACAACATCTTCCATGCAAGCTGTTCCATACTTGTTTTCTACCTTTCTCTGTATTTTCCCCCTACTTCTACTATGCAGCATGTAGCATGCAGTTGCAGCATGTAATATCTAAAAATGTGTATAAACCATGGATTGACACAGTGGCTTAAAGAAATTTTTCCACCTTGCCCCATTTCTTTTCTAAAGGGATACTTTTCTAAATAATAGAATAAAGATATTCTTAGCTTTTGACCTGAAAGGAAAGGAAATCATGATTATGAGCAACAATATTATGTAAATACTGTAATCCATTTACACCTTTCCCTTAAATATACTATAAAAATAAAACAGTAGTATCAAAAGTTTGTCATGATGTGAACAGTAGCAAGACTAACATTTTGAATATTAACTATTTTTCCCTTTCTTTTTTATAATTTATACTTATAATTTTTTCTATTTTTTTAATTTAAAATTTCACTAATTGTTTTCCTAAAGAAACATAAAATTCTCTGAATTAAAAAAGCATTAAATGGCAATGAGTCGTAAAATACTGCCTGTTTAACTGAAAGACTGAAGGCACGTAGGATATTAATTTTCCATTTATATTCTAAGAGATCAGCGTGTTAAGAACATCAACTCTTTAAAATTTTAAATTGCCAATTTGTAATAATAATTTTGAGGTGTTTTTAAGAAGGCAAGAGTACCTCCTACTTCTGCTCTGTCTAAAAGCATGAACGTGCACATTAACAAACGTGGAGAGAGAATGCACTAAGAGAGAATTCTCCCAGGAAAAATTGTGAGACATTTTCTTGTCTTCAAACTCCGCAATCTAATTCTGGAGGGTTCACTGGTCTAAGCAGACAAAAAAAAAAAACCTCGTTAGAGATTATGTAACTGTCATGTAACGGGAACTAGCTGTCATGCAACAGAAACTTGTTGTCAGTCGCCGAGGGGAGCTGCTCCGGAGCCGGGCCGACCCTCAGCGGAGCACAGAGCTCGGCGCACAGGGGATTTTCCTGAGGTAGGGAAACTCCAGAGCAGCGGAGAGACCCGCCAGGAGCTGGCAGCTCCCGCTGGAAACGCTGACGAGGCGTGGGCGTTGCCAGAGCAACCGCGACACCCCACACGCCTATAAAAAGCAGCCTGGGGAGCACTAGCGACCAGAACGTGAAAGCAGGGTGTGGCGTGGCGTGGCGGTTTGCATGGAAGGGCACGCAGGAAGGGCATAGTGATCCTACCAGCTCAAGAGGCGAGTTCAATTGGTGGTCATCATCCTCTCAGAATGAGCTTAGCTATGATATCCACCCAGCAGAAAGCCGTGTCCTCTGCACTTGGCAGAATGGATGTGGCAACCCAGACAGAGCTCCCATGAAAACATGCAGACATCCAGGTCTCCGGCTGCAGGGAGTGCCAGAGCCTTTCACTGGTAAAGGAGGACAGTAGTGAGAACAGCTGTGTGAGCAGGGACATCTTCAACTAGATCAGCGTCATGGTTTAGGCCGGACCGGCCACTGAGGCAAAACGACAGATGTTGTCCCCCACCTCTATCCCCTGAACAGAAAATTGGTTCTGTTTTACCTCAAACCAGGACAATCAGGTTGCTCAGAGCCCCGTCCAACCTGACCTTGAATGTTTCCAGGAATGGGGCATCTACCACCTCTCTGGGCAACCTGTTCCAGTGTTTTACCACCTTCATTGTAAAATTTTTTTCCCATATATCTAGTCTAAATCTTCCCTCTTTTAGTTTAAAGCCATTACCCCTTGTCCTAGTGCAACAGGCTCTGCTAAAAAGTCTGTCCCCATCTTTCTTATAAGCCTCAAGTATTGAAAGGCCTCAATAAGATCTCCCCAGAGCCTTCTTTTCTCCAGGCTGAACAACCCCAACTCTCTCAGCCTGTCCTCATAGGAGAGGTGTCCATCTCTCTGATCATCTTTGTGGCCTTCCTCTGGACCTGCTGCAACAGGTCCATGTCTTTCCTGTGCTGAGTGCTCCAGAGCTGGATGCAGTACTCCAGGTGGGGGTCTCACCAGAGCAGAGTAGCTTATTTAAGTGTTCCCTAACCTGATCCTCCTCCACTGAGGGTTAAGTCTTCCTTGCTCCAAACTCTGCCTCTGGTCTCAGGGACCTGGGAAACAACATCAGATTATAATAGCGTTAGCTGTGCAGTTCTGACTATTGTTGGTGGTAGCCTCACACTACTGCAGAAATTCAGTTTTCTGTGTTGTACTCTCTTACAGGCTTATATTCAAGTGAAAAATCACTGCCCTGGTTGATGTCATTTTCAAAAACTTTTGACCTTGAGGCTACACTCATCTTTCATTTTGGAAATGGGCTACTTATGATAAAGTATCTAAATAGGGACATACGGTTCACATTTTGTGCAGAGTTTGAAAATTGTAGCCTAAACATTTAATGGTATTCTCATGTGATATTTTTACTAAATCAAATTAAATACTTCAATTTTTATTTCCCTTTGACAAATAGTTTTCCAACAGGAAAATATTATGTCCTTATTAGTACTTTCAGCAGTTAATAACTTACCCAATACAAGGCAAAATATTCTTTGATAAATTTAACAACTTGGAACACCTCAAGTTCTCTGTAGGAGAAACATCTCTCTAATCAAGTGTGAAATGTAAAAGAGAACTTCAGTTAAGGCATGCTACTGAATAAAACACACTGCAGAGCAAAAGCTTGGACTGCATAGCAGTCACAAATGTATTCTGCAGCTAAGGATAAAGATCGAACTCCTTTCTATGGAACGATTGCAAGACTTGGGTTCTCTGAGCTCAGAAGGTAATACATAAGCCACTCATTTTATAAGTCCTTTGAACCTTAATCTACCATTTTGAAAATGGTTCAAGTGTAGTTTGCCAGGCTGAGAATCCTAATGGCCTTTGATGAACATGGTATCATTTTAAAGACTTACTCAAGGTCATTGACATTTCAGTGTCTGGTCAACACACAAGTTTGAAACTGACTAAATTTATTTCAGAGGGTTAATTCCAGATACTTAATTTGTTACTGTTTTTATCACTTCTGTTGACATTTGTCTTTTTTTCCTTTCACATCTTTTCCTTTTGATGCAGAAAGATGTTCACAGATGGAGAAAACTGCACAAAAGGCAACTGGAGGAACAAATATATTATCACTTTATTTTAAGTATTACTTATACCAAGAGGTGGCAAGGTCCTTTTAAATAAAAGATTACAATAGTACTAGCATATTCCTGATAACAATGAATATTCAAACAAGAATGTTTTTAAATGTTTGAAAAAAAGACAATGTCTGCTCAAGATTCAGAAGAGAAAGCTCCACACAGCATCTAAGTTACATAATTACAACATGTGAAAGGCAAGTGCCAGACTTAACTGGCAAACCCCATAACAATTTTCATTCTGAGTAACATAACACCTAAACAAACAAAACCAGAACAAATTATTTCTGGAAAGTTCTACTCTGACAAGTAAAGACAATATTCAAATGTCTCCAATTTTACAATTATTTTTGCAATAACATTCTTTACAAAGGCATGTTCCAGCATAGTTTTCAAATTTTTAAAATAATGTTGATAGTAACTGTCTAGATTTCACTAAAAAGTTTAGGACCAAATATCAGCTGAACCAAAACTTTTTACTTGAGGGGAAGGAAATAACAACAAAAAACCAACCCCAAAACCCCCAAATTACAGGAGCTCACCATAGTACCTTGTCTACATGGAAAATTAAAACCAGTTCAGAGACATTTTCAAAATATTTGTCTAGTGTTTCCATGAATACCTGCAGAGAAGAAAAAAGCCAAATGTCAAGCTTTAACAGAAACTCAATAGTTTCATTATGTGTGAGGTTCAACAAAAGCAAATATGGAAAATAAACACCACAGATTTTAAAACATTAAAAGCATCCATGAAATTATTTGGTCGACATTATTAGGACAATGTTATTTATAGAGGGGGAAAAAACTGTATGCACAAGTCAGTTATAAATCTGATAAAAGCCAATAAGTTTTAGACAATATTTACATCTTGAAAGAACAGTAACATTTATGCTATAATTTTCACAGCTGTGATTCAGAACTTTCCTTTCCATTTCACTAGAACCCAACTGTTAAACGAACAACAAAAAAACCCCACACACCCGCCATCCACACAGCTAACAAGTTTTTTTGCTTATTTTTATTAATTACTAAATGGCTCCATGCAAGCTGGTAGGGTTTGTCAGCATTATTGCTTCCAGGAACAGTATAGCAGCTTTCACATAGTTTAGACCTGCCCAATTCAGGAGGGACCAAGGAAAAGGTATCACACCTGCTGATCCTTTCAAGGGTTTACTTCAGGCATATGACCACATAGACTCAGAAAGGTGCAGAAATTTGCACCCAGGCAAATAACTACTCCTTGTTTCTAGGATACAGAGTTCATAAAACAGAAAAATCCAAGCAACTATTAAAGTCCAACCACTAATGATACCTGCTGGATATGGGCTGTATTACTCTGTTCTGGTGTCTCTAACACATTCCTTGGTATGCATATTAACCAGTTTTAGCCCATTAACTAGAGCATCCCAGCCCCCAGTTAAGCCAGAAAAAAAAAGATTATTCTTGCACTCCAGTAGTTCCTGATAGCCAATCACCATGTGCTTGTGGTGGGTGCTGACAGACTCCAGTCTTATAGAGGTATAAGCACAATTCACTTTATGCAAGGGATAACCCCTACTGACTGAAGAGTTCTTGAGAGACCTCAAAATTAAACACGTGACTGAGTTTGAGAGCTTAGCTTAGGGCCTTCAAAATTAAAAAGATTTTCTTTAAGAATTTACAGATCACTCATTAATATCTAGTAAATAAATTGCAACTTGTGGGAAATTTAAACCTCAGTTTTATATGTTTCAAGGACATTTTGCCACACTGCCTAATATTCTTGCTTAAGTTGTCCCTGCAGATAATTTTTTGGGTCAATTTCAAGCTCAAACACTAAAGCAGCAATATGGAACAAGTTAAACACCTGGTTTTAATTCTCTTTTCAATGCAGATAATTAATCTCATCTTAGTCTTCCAGAGGAATCAGATTTCAAAGTGCCTAGGCCCAGAGAAATAGGAATGAGAAGGGCCATGTTCAGCTGACAAGAGTCCAGACCTAGACAAACAGGTCTATGTGACACCAGTCATTTCCAGTTGACTACTTTGTGTATTGAGAAAGATTACTTATTTACAAAACCTTGGTTTAATATCCTACTTAAACTACAAGAGAAGAGAGTAAGCTAGAATCTTTCATTCAAACAGAAAACATAAGGGGCTCAATTCCAATTACAAAAAGTTACTACATTCATTATTAATCTATAGATATGAAATCAAATCTGTGCCTTTATTCTTTATCAATCCAGTGTGTTCACACACATTTAAAAAAATGTCTAAAGTACACTACAAATTGTAAATGGTGAATCACTTAATTCTGGAAACTAGATACGCCTTTTGGTTTTGGAGACAGCAGTACAAAAAGAATGATATGCAGTGCTTGGTAAGCCATGACAAATTTCAGTCTTAGGTTTGCAAGGAACCACATCACTGGGAAGTTTACTAGTATGGTGAACAGAGCTGGTGAAAAGCAAGGATACAGCAAGATTTTCAAAGAATAATAGAACAGCCCAGGTTGGAAGAGACCTCGAAAGTTCTGGTCCAACCTTTCATCGGAAAGGGAGCCTAGATGAGATTATCTACCACCCTGTCCAACCACATCTTGAAAACCGTCAGCAACGGGGACTCCGCAATGCCCTTGGGGAAGTTGTTCCAGTGACTGATTGTTCTCACTGTAAAAAAAATTCTTTCAAATGGTACCCATTGCCCCTTGTCTTCTCCATGTGGCTCCTTGTGAAGATAGAGCCTCCCATCTTCTTTGTAGCCACCCTTTAAGTAGAATCATAGAATGGTTTGAGTTGGAAGGGACCTTTCCACAGAATGGTTTGGGTTGGAAGGGATCATCTAGTTACAACCCCCCTGCCATGGGAAGGGACATCTTCCACTAGATCAGGTTGCTCAAAGCTCCATCCAACCTGGCCTTGAACACTTCCAATGATGGGGCATCCACAACTTCTCTGGGCAACCTGTTCCAGTGTACCACCACCCTCATCGTAAAAAATTTCTTCCTTATGGCCAATCTAAATCTACCCTCTCTCAGTTTAAAACCATTGCCCCTTGCCCTGTCGCTACTGGCCCTGGTAAAAAGTCTTTCCCCATCTTTCTTATAAGCCCCCTTTAAGTATTGAAAGGCTGCAATAAGGTCTCCCCAGAGTCTTCTCTTCTCCAGGCTGGAACAACATCAACTCTCTCAGTCTTTCCTCATAGGAAAGGTGTTCCAGCCCTCTGATCATTTTTGTGGCCCTCCTCTGGACCTGCTGTAACAGGTCCATGTCTTTCTTATGCTGAGGGCCCCAGAGCTGAATGCAATACTCCAGGTGGGGTCTCACCAGAGCAGAGTAGAGGGGGAGAATCACCTCCCTTGAGCTGCTGGCCATGGTTCTTTTGATGCAGCCCAGGATACAGTTGGCCTTCTGGGCTGCAAGTGCACATTGCCAGCTCATGTTGAGCTTTTCATCCACCAGTATCCCCAAGTCCCTCTCTGCATGGCTGCTCTCAATCCCTTCATCCCCCAGCCTGTATTAATACTGGGTGTTTCCCCCACCCACGTGCAGGACCTTGCACTTGGCCTGGTTGAACCTCATAAGGTTCACACAGGCCCACTTCTCAAGCCTGTCCAGGTCCCTCTGGATGGCATTCCTTCCCTCTAGGGAATCAACTGCACCACTCAGCTTGGTGTCATCTGCAAATTTGCTGAGGGTGCATTCAATCCCACTGTCTATGTCATTGATGAAGATATTAAATAGTACCCATCCCAGTATGGACCCTTGAGGGACACTACTCGTCACTGGTCTCCACTTGGACATTGATCCATTGACTGTGATTCTTTGGATGCAGCCATCCAGCCAATTCCTTATCCATCAAACCCAGTTTAGTGGCCAGAATGTTGGGGGGGACCGTATGAAAGAACTTACAAAAGTCCAGGTAGATGACATCTGTAGCTCTCTCCTTGTCCACTGATGCAGTCGCTCCATCATACAAAGCCACTAGATTAGTCAGGCACAATTTGCCCTTGGTGAAGCCATGTTGGCTGTCTCAAATCACCTCCCTGTCTCCTGTATGTTTCAACATATCTTCCAGGAGGATCTGTTCCATGATCTTACTGGGCATAGAGGTGAGACTGACTGCTCAGTAGTTCCTAGGGTCCTCCTTTTTATAAATGGGTGCAATGTTTCCCTTTTTCCAGTCACTGGGGACTTCATCTGACTGCCATGACTTTTCAAATATCATGGAGAGTGGCTTGGCAAGTACATCAGCCAACTCCCACAGGACCCTGGGGTGGATCTCATTGGGTCCCATGGACTTCTGTATGTTCAGGTTTCTCAGGTGGTCTCAAACCTGATCTTGTCCTACGATGGGAGGGACTTCATTCCCCCAGTCCCTGCCTTGAGGTTCAGGGGCTTGAGAGATGTGGGAAGAGGGATTATAATTGAAAATTAAGGAAAAAAAATGGCTTCCACTGCCTGTGCATTTCCTTCTTACACTTTAGTTTGACCAGGAGGTCCTTACTCAGTCATGCTGGTCTCCTGCCTTCCTAGCCTGATTTCTTGCACACAGGAATTGAGAGCTCTGGAACACTATACTGGAATACTTTTTTCTAAAACATATTATATTCATATTAATAATAATTAGCAACAGCAGAATGAAATCTCCATTTTAAATTCAAGCTACATCCAATTGATTTTCTGTGCATTTAATATAAGGATTATTCTTTAACACTAATGCATTGGGTTTATGTGGCAAGGTTTGGGAATGGGGGGGTGGCAAGGGTGGTCTCTGTGAGAAGAGATCAGGAGTTGCCCCCATGTTGGACAGAGCCAGTTCCAGCCAGCTTCAAAACGGATCCACTGCTGGCCAAAGCTGAGTCAAATCAGTGAAGCTGACAGTGCCTCTGTGATAACTTATTTAAGAAAGGGTAAAAACTGCTGCGCAACAGAAACTGGAAGAGAGGAGTGAGAATATGTGAGAGAAACAACTATGCAGACACCAAGGTCAGTGAAGAAGGACAGGGAGAAGGTGCTCCAGGCGCTGGAGCAGAGATTCCCCTGCAGCCCGTGGTGAAGACCATGGTGAAACAGTTTGTCCCCTTACAGCCCATGGAGAGGACCATGGTGGAACAGATATCCACAGTGCAGCCCATGGGATTGATCCTATGCTGGAGCAGGGGAAGAACGTGAGGAGGAAGGAGCAGCAGAGACAACGTGTGATGAACTCACCACAACCCCCATTCCCCACCCCCCCTGCGCCACTCAGTGGGAGGAGGTAGAGAAGTCAGGAGTGAAGTTGGGTCTGGGAAGATGGGAGGGGTGGGGGAAAGGTGTTTTTAGATTTGTTCTTATTTCTCATTATCCTACTCTCTGATTAATTGGCAATAAATTACATTAATTTCCCCAAGTCAAGTCTGTTTTGACTGTGACAGTCATTGGTAAGTGATCTCCTTGTCCTTATCTTGACCAATGAGCTTTTTCGTCCTATTTTCTCCCTCTGTCCTGTTGAAGAGGGGGAGTGATATCCTGTATAAAAAGTGAGACAGAGACTCTAAGTTTTAACAAATACAGTGCATCCATTATGCCAGAGCCAAGAAGACTTACCTATGAAACACCTCTGACCTAATAGTAATGCAAGAGACCTTCACAGATGTTAAGAATTACCATGTACAACAAAAAAAAATATGCTGAAAAGAAACGCAGGCTGACATATGTAATCTAATTTACTTGGTTGATTTTACCATTTTATTTTCATTAAATCATAAACAAACCCTCTAAATAACTACCTTTTAAAGTAACTAAGTATATGCATGATTCGTAAACTCCAGGTGGCTTACCCTTAGCTGTGTTGACTCTTTACAGTAAACAAAAGATGTATGAAAATGCTGCAATGCTTCGAAACACTGGGGGGACACACAATAGACAAAGCTTCTTTACTCAAGTGGATGAATATTTGCACATGATACCAGTCTGGGTTACACATGGTGCTAGTCTAGGCTGTTGTACTGGGTCTAGCTAGGATGGAGTTAATTTTCTTCATAGCAGCCCATATGGTGCTGTGTTTTGAATTTGTGATCAAAACTGTTTTGGCTATTGCTGAACAGTTCTTGCACAGCATCAAGGCCTTCTCAGTTTCTCACTCTGTCCCCTCAGCAAGTAGGCTAGGGGTGGGCAAGAGGTTGGGAGGTCACGCAGGCAGGATAGCTGACCTGAATTAACCAAGGAGATATTCCATACCATACAACATCGTGCTTCGCAATAAAACTGGTGGTGGTGGTGGAGTTTTTCCAAAGTAGCCGTTGCTCAGGGACTGGCTGGACATCAGTCTGATGGTGGTGACTGACTGCTTTTGCATCACTTGTTTTTTTGTTTGTTTGGGGGGTTTTTTGTTTTGTTTTTTTTGTTTGTTTTTCCCTTCACTTATTAAACCATCTTTATCTCAATTCACAAGTTTTTTGTCTTCTCCCCCTCCCCCCTTCTCTCTTCTTGTCTCTCCTTGCTTTTACCCTTCCAATTGTCTTCCCTATCATGCTGGGCAGGAGTGAGCGAGCGACTGGGTGAAATCTAATAATATACTAGAAAAGCAGGCTCAGAAGGTTTAAGATGCATTTAACTCTGACTACTATTGCTAAGAGGATTAAAGAGATCCCTCTTGTGAGCTAGACTGGAAATTAAAAACATTTAATTGATCTCTGTATACCTTCAACTACAATCAAATGGTTGGACTGCAATGATCTAGAGAAATGGGAACACTGAGCAGCTGCAGGTACCATGGTGAGACTGTATTTATGAAAAAAGTCACATGGATCAGAAAAAAATAAGTATTTCTATAAAAAGAAATAGTATTTCTATTATTTCTGCTTCCTTCAAGTAATTACATTGTCATGTAATTAAACATTGTGGCTTAATGGAAAAAGATGTGAAATACAGACTGAGATATTCAAATCCATCAAAAAACTTCTGTCACAAGAAGCAACACAATTTATAGAAGTGTTTAAGAACTGCCTAATTCAGAGAGTTTGAGAAGTGTAGTAGTAAACTCAAGCAATTTGATTCAACACCAGAAAGTAAAGTTTAGGTTACACTATGTAACTGGAATTAACTGGAAACTGTTGACACATCATTATTAATATATACAATAGGTCATGATGAATAAAATATTAGTTGAATTCGCATAACAGCACTGCAAAATGTAGCAGGTCAGACTGATTGACCCAAATAGTCTTTCCTGATTAAATATTAGATATTTATATTATATATAAATATAGATAAATACAGACTTTATAACTATACAGATATTTATATTTATAAAAATATCCACTGTATCTGAAAACCATCCCTAAGTCATATAAAACATGAACGTGCTTCTTTTCCTGCTTCATAAATATTAACACTTCCAAGTAAGAAGATACACTAACCAGACAACTCTGTAGGACAAACTGCTAAAAACAGATGAGCCTATTGTATACTTCACTCCATAATTTGAGATGTTCAGATATTGCAGAATGTTTCTATGAGCAAAGATGAAATAAGAATCTACAAAAATACTTTCCCTTCCTGCTAGCTTGGAAAGACAGTTTGGATCTACTGTTCAGAAGAGCACTGAACACTAAAGATCTGTTCTGAACACTAATAGGGGACTATGAGAAGATATTCATAGAATCAAGGAAAAGCCTGCAGGGAATTCCGAGGCCTTTGAAGCTCACAGTGCAGTGGAATAATCAATAGACATAGGCCCATTGCTCAGGACACCACAGATTTTAGTTGTGTAATAAATCAATTTTCTTTATGCACAAGTTTTTAAAGGTTATAATACTCCAAACACAAGTATATAATGTATATATATTTCAAGCACATTATTAAATTTTAGCACTGAATCAAATTTTTAAAATCTTAAAAATAAGTGAATCATATATTGGAGACCCATTTTTATGTAAAGATATGTATCACTTTGGGGTGTGAGGGTATGTCTGACTACGTTAACAACAATCATTAGTGAAATTTTTTATGTACAAATTTTAAGTTGAAAAAATCACTAGCATAGTCAGAGTTCTCTTGACATAAGCATTTGTATTACCAGAGCGGATTTTTCTTGATGAATTGGTACGGATATATTTAGCAGTTTAAATGATACATGTCTAAATCAGTATTTGCAATCATTTTCTAAGGCATATCCTAAACCACAATGATCTTTTGGAAAGTTTTATCCAAATGGGTTTTGGATGTTTTAATCCACTATATTACATATATATAAAGAGAGAGTACACATACATATATATATACACACACATATACACACATATATATGAGCAGCTTTATGTATCAAAGCTCTCATAATCTAAACTTGTCTTGGCGAACATTCAAACTGCACCACATTGACTAGAACCAACAGCCAAAACAAGACCTTGGAAAGCTTCAGCAAAAAATGGCTGATGAGTGCTCAAGTAGTTTCCAAAAGAACTGTTTCCTTACTTTATCATCAACTTGGGAAATAACCTTTTTCAAGGTCCAGAAAACTCCAAACAAAGTAATACTCTGCACTTTAGGTGTATGAAAATCGCCCTCACTTTCAAATATTTCAGAAAAAGACAAGGCTAAATACTGAAGTTTTAAAGCACTTGGAATTTCTCATATATATTTTTAAAAAATTATATATTTATTAAAAAAAACCCAAAACAAAACAAAAAACCCCAGAAAACAAACCCACAACAAAAAAAGCACACACACACACCACACTTACTTGTATTAGATCTAAAATGCCAAGCTCGCTTTCTGAAGAATCCGCACAGAAGATTAAATACAAGGTGGCATAGCGTTGGTAAATTAGTTTGTTATCATCAGACCCACCTATTAAACTTAATGGGAAAGAAAACAGGAAAGCTTAGCTTCTCAGGATAAGCTGGGCAAACTCCCAATTTTTTTCAGTTAATAGGCCTATTGTTATTGTCTGAAACACCCGTACTGTATGCACAGCCACTAACTCAATTATAGCAATAGAAAAAAAAAATTAAGTTTGTTGCTGTTATGGTTTGAGAAATCCACAACAATTTATTGTCGTTTAGACAATTATTCTGTCACCCGATGACCCCTCCCCACCCAGGAAGGGGGAATCGGGAAGAAAACCAGGAAACCCAGGGGCTGAAATATAAACAGATTTAATAGAATAAGACTAAATAATTAACAGTAATAACACTAAAGAACCAATAGTGATCCCGATGCCAATATAAAATATGCAAGGATCATACTCAGCCAACTATATCTGTAGGAAGCTGTGCACTCCCAGCAGTAGACAGTAAATGTCGGACACTGCGAGTGCTACGGCTTCGGGAGGAAGGGAAGGCCTCAGGGGTCCGGCACCAGGGCAAGGAGTTCTCTGGATCGCCGCCATCAAGGGAGAGCCCCCCTCCTCAGCAAACTTTCTAATTTATATTGAATGTGACGTACATGGTATGAAATAATCCTGTTGGCCAGCTTGGGTCAAGTGCCCGGATCTCACTCCTCCTCATCCCTGCACCTGGCTAGCCTGAAAACACTGAGGCCTTGACACCCACACACCATAGCTGGCTATAAAGTAAATATTTTCACAAATTCAGACACTAGAGTCTTCTAAAAGTACAGTTTTCCCAAGCATTAGAAAAGAAATTAGTCCTGTGTCGCTCAAACCAGGACAGTTCCCTAACTCATTTTTATATGTTTCAGTTAGTAAAGAATACGTATACCTGTTGTCAACATGATATTGTTATTGGTGTATTAAAATATTTCAAGTGACATGGTGCTTACATTACAACTATAAGAACAGTTATGCTGCAATAAACAGTGATAATATTTGCTAGCCGATAAATATTGGACATTTTAAACGTTATACTTACAAGCCTCCTTCTAGGAAAACACAGACATTTTCATCATGTTTGGATACTAAGTGGAAAGTTTCTCTGATAATTTGTTGCTGCGCATCTTCACTCTATGAAAGAAAAGATATTTTACTATCAAGCTAAAATGGATTAACAAAGCATACAGCTAATAAATAAAATACCAAGTATCTAAGCATTCTCAAACTATCAATTTTTGATGCCTTTAATCTGCCAAGTAACAAACTGCACATTGTTTTTATTTAATTTCAACATGTCTGGTTAAAAAAAAAAGGCATTTTTACAAGTTAAATTGAACTAGCAGAAGAATACATTACTGTGAAAAAACTGTGGGGGAAAAAGTGGCTTTTTAAAGATAACTTATACAAACAGCAACACTTAAAAAAATTCGAAATATTCTTAAATTTTCATATCTCCACTCTAGTCTGAACAGTTACAAACATGCTTTGAAACTACTTTCAACCACTAATAGAGGGAAAACAGTCTCAGAGCTTAGGATGGGGGAGGGGAATAAAAAACCCCCACACAATATCACTCTGAAGTTGGTCGAAATGCAATGGGATCATGAGCAATACCTTCTTCTTAAGCCACTAACTTTCCTTCTAACAGTCTGTTATTTATCAGAAACATCACTTCTGAGTTTGAATTCACTGGACTCCTCTTAAGTCCCCACTGTGACTGTCCATCATTCCTGCACAGGCTTTTGCTACCTTTCTATAAGGGTGGGCTCTTTTTAAAGAAATTTATACTCTACTCCAGCAGTCAAAAAGTTGACATACAATTCTTAAAAATCTTGTGGTTTTTTTATAGCACAGAACCCTGAAGTCACCAAACATAAAAGATGCCCAAGTGTGTAACTAGGCATCTTAAACATGAAGAAACATTCTTAGTTGAACTGGTGCATGAATCTTAAAAGTGATTTCAGCAAAAACAGCACAGTCCCCTGCATGACTGCTAATCAAACAAAGCACGGTATCAGCGTGGGTTTTATTCATTCACCTTGAAATCATGTATTTTACAATCAGCCTCTAGAATCCACAAAGACATTAACAAAAAACTCCAGCAGAAGTAAATTGTTCTATGAAACACAAAACAAGCAAGTGCAGGTTCCTCTGCTTTTATAGTTTGTGTTCCTTAAATTGTGCCTACCTTCCTTCAATATAATAATCTTAGCTTCTTCCCCCACATTTTCTATGACATCAAGAAAGAGAAAAATGTGTCTTCTTTCCTTAAGAAACCAAGATACATGCTTTTCAGCATTTAAAACAACTTTTGTATTCAGAATCTGTCTTTATTCTCAGAGTTGTTCAGAAACTTATTTTGAACTTCAAAATTATGGCTATGGGTCTATATTATGAAATATAAAACCATGGTGTGCACATCTTCTTACTTAATTCCTAATAATAATTATTATTATTGTTATTGTTATACTTAACTGCAAAGGATTATTAACTTAATTTTATTCAGTAGAAACTCTTTCTATCCTCTATATTAGGTTAAAATGTTACATACGCATTCTATCAGTTTTGCAATCACCAAGCAAACGAATGCCTCTTTCATAGATCTGACTCAAATTAATCTCTCAAGAAAGCAGGTGACGCTTCCACTTGTAGGAATAACAGAGATTTGCCTCTAGTGCTGGTTAAATTGATATTAACATGTGCATAAATGTTTCACAAAGTCCATAAACCTACTTTATTGAAGCCACACACAAAGAGGTAATTAAGACAACAGTTGCACTTGTTTACATAAGCCACAAAGCTTTAGGAAAATGACCTAAGGTAAGCACAAGGCAAAAAAAGAAGGGGGGGGAGCAAAAAAAAGCCTTGTGCAATAGCACAAAGTTGCAAACCACAGACAACTAACTCTGGACAAGAATAATGACATAATATTTTTGTTTCATTTATCATTTACATTTTCAAACTGAAAAGTGTTCCCTTTATACAGGCATATTACCCTACTGCACTGAGGATTTGTTCTAATTCTAATTATTAAAGTAACTGGAGCAGAGTTGAGTTCATAAGAAAAATGTGATTTCATCCTGCCATTCACTCCTCTCCTGCCCCTGCCTCTCCTTCTCCCACCCAAGACATTGCATACACACAACAATAACAAAAGACACAAAAAGATAATAAAATTAGAATGGAAACTAAGCATGTAAGTGAATTGCCTCATGCAAGTGTTAGATACCTTACCAAAGTCTTCCATCTAGCTTTCCAAATTCCTTCAGACTGACAGGAGGGTTTGTTTTTTTTTTTCCATTGCAGAGCTTCAGTAACTTACCAAAGTTATCAAGAAAGGAATAGAGATGCTCACAAGGGGAATGCTTATCAATATAGATAATTTGGATTTTTAAATTTGAAATGGTAAATGAAAGACATCAGCTTGGTAACTCAGAACTGACGAGAAAAAGAGATAACGGGTTTAAAACATAAATTTTTTCAATATTGTCTTTCCATGGAAAAGGGATAAAATTCAGTCATGCATGGCAATGTCCTGTATCAGTCATTGAAAGGCTGACAGTGCAACCCAAAGTGTCACAGTCACCATTGCTGCTCACGGGTGTACAAAGTACGATATATCTCTTCCAGTAAAAGGAAATATAACTTTTGTTATGGTTAGAATTATAAGTAACTAGTCATATCTACAAATAAGTAATAGCACTACTGAAAAAAAGCAAAAAAAAGCCATTTGTTTACATAATTCTGAGTAACATCAGTTGTTTTCTTGCATTTTAATATGTCCAAGGTCAGCCCAAGCAGAGTTTAGCCCATTTGCTAGGATTAAAACATTGTTTCCATTTTCAATTTGTTTCTTAATTCCCTGTGGCTGCACTGTGTTTTCCTTCAGACCAAGTGCTTATGCTGCATTTTCTGAGCTGCTTTGCTATTTGCCTTGCCCTATGTAAAAAATTAAATCAGAGAATCATAGAATGGTTAGAGTTGGAAGGGACCTTAAAGATCATCTAGTTCCAACCCCCTTGCCATGGGCAGGGACACCTCCCACTAGACCAGGTTACTCAAAGCCCCATCCAACCTGGCCTTGAACACTTCCAGGTATGGGGCATCCACAGCTTCCCTGGGCAACCTGTTCCAGTGCCTCACCACCCTCATAGTGAAAGAATTTCTTCCTGATATCTCATCTAAATCTACCCTCTTTCAGTTTAAAACCATTACCCCTCATCCTATTGCTACGCTCCCTGATAAAGAGTCCCTCTCCAGCTTTCTTGTAGGTGCCCTTTCAGATACTGGAAGGCTGCTATAAGGTCTCTCTGGAGCCTTCTCTTCTCCAGGCTGAACAACCCCCACTCTCTCAGCCTGTCTTCATAGGAGAGGTGCTCCAGTCCTCTGATCATCTTCGTGGCCCTCCTCTAGACCCTCTCCAACAGGTCCATGTCCTTCTTGTGCTGAATTTCATGCAATTTCTGTCTAGTATGAGTGGGTCTCATACATAGTCTCTGCAACCTGTATATAAGATTGTTTCCAACCTTAAAGGACTTCTGGAGAACTAATATTTAGCTTAATGATGTTGCTAAAGTTTGGCGGCATGCAAATATGTATGGCATAGTAACATAGGCACATGCCCTGGATGCATATTTGTTACATGAATAGCTTGATAAATTTAATCACTTTTAATATGGAAAACCTAGATCAGAGATTGTTGGTTTCAGCTAACAAGACAGAATTGGTTGCAAACTTAATCAAACTAATTTCTTTCACTAGTCCTTTCTAGGCTGTGCAGTTGAATGTCTCACTGCTCTTCAATACAATTTGCTTCATTCAGCAGTACACATGCTGTTTAGTAGTTGTTACCTATTCAATGTATGGCATGACTTAGTATGGGGTATACTCATATACTTGATTCTTGTATTTTTTAGTCTGATTATGTTTCACTACATGATCTATGATACTATTTGTTCTCAGACCTTTTTTGTGAATCATTGCAGCAGATTATGGCACAAAATATATCCGACTTATCAGGTCATATGACTGAGGGGAGGCTGCAGTGCTGTTCTGCAGTCCCAGAAGGAGTCAGCCCATTTGTATGCAGTGCTCCATGGGATCCATTAGCTATTTAGCTTGGTCTTCCAGATCAAAGTTTGAGAACTGCTACTTTAAATGGTGACATTGCTATATATTTCCAAAAATCAATCTGAGTTACATTTGCAACAAACGTTTACTTATATTTCCTCCTGATTCTACCCAAAAGGTTTTTTCTGTGCAAATGGTATTCTTCCAAGAGTTCAAAGACCTTCACAACTTTTTTGCCTTGGTCTTCACCAGCAAGTGCTCTAGCCACACCGCCCAATTCACAGAATCCAAAGGCAGGGACTGGGAGGATGAAGTACTGCCCACTGTAGGAGAAGATTAGGTTTGAGACCATCTAAGGAACCTGAAGGTGCACAAGTCCATGGGACCTGATGAGATGCATCTGCGGGTCCTGAGAGAACTGGTGGATGTAGTTGCCAAGCCACTATCCATCATATTTGAGAAGTCGTGGCAGACTGGTGAAGTTCCCGCTGACTGGAAAAGGGGAAACATAACCCCCATTTTCAAAAAGGGTAAAAAAGACGACCCGGGGAACTACAGGCCGGTGAGTCTCACCTCTGTGCCTGACAAGATCATGGAGCAGATCCTCCTGGAAACTCTGCTAAGGCACATGAAAAACAGAGACGTGATTGGTGACAGCCAACATGGCTTCACTAAGGGTAAATCGTGCCTGACAAACTTGGTAGCCTTCTATGATGGGATTACAGCAGTGGTGGATAAGGGAATAGCAACTGATGTCATCTAGCTAGACTTGTGCAAAGCATTTGATACTGTCCCACACAACATCCTTGTCTTGAAATTGGAGAGACATGGATTTGATGGATGGACCACTCGGTGGATAAGGCATTGGCTGGATGGTCGAATCCAGAGAGTAGTGGTCAACAGCTCAATGTCTGAGTGAATACTAGTGATGAGTGGGGTCCCTCAGGGATCTGTATTGGGACCAGTATTATTTAACATCACTGTCGGGGACATGGACAGTGGGATTGAGTGCACCCTCAGCAAGTTTGTGGATGACACCAAGATGAGTGGTGTGGTTGATAGTCTAGAGGGAAGGGATGCCATCCAGAGGGACCTTGACAGGCTAGAGAGGTGGGCTCAAGCAAACCTCTTGAAGTTCAACAAGCCCAACTGTGAGGTCCTCTACCTGTGTCAGGGCAATCCTAAACATGGATACAGGATGAGTGGATTGAGAGCAGCTCTGCAGAGAAGGACTTGGGGGTACTGGTGGATGAAAAACAGAATGAGCTGGCAATGTGTACTTGCAGCCCAGAAAGCCAACTGTATCCTGGGCTGCATCAAAAGAAGTGTGGATAACAGGCCAAGGGAGGTGATTCTCCCCCTCTGCTCTGCTCTCGTGAGACCCCACCTGGAGTACTGTGTCCAGCTCTGGGGCCCCCAACATGAGAAGGACATGGACCTGTTGGAGTGGGTCCAGAGGAGGGTCACAAAGATGATCAGATGGTTTAGAGCACCTCTGCTACGAGGACAGGCTGAGAGAGTTGGGGTTGTTCAGCCTGGAGAAGAGAAGGCTCTGGGAAGACCTTATAGTAGCCTTTCAGTACTTAAAGGGGGCCTACAGGAAAGATGGAGAGGGACTCGTTATCAGGGAGTGTAGTGATAGGACAAGGGGTAACAGTTTTAAACGGAAAGAGGGTAGATTTAGATTAGATATCAGGAAGAAATTCTTTATTGTTATTGTCCCAAAACTCATGGGATCATTTACCCAGTGTGCAAGCCAATAACACACAGAGATGAGGTATTAGCTATTTATTAGCAGTTCTGCGCAGAAAAGGGTGCTAGGGGGTATTTCCGCAAAGGTAGCACACCCAGCACTGAAACAGTCATTCATTTATACATTGTAAATTAACATAATTAACATATTAATTGCTTATCAACTTTTTACTGGTGCTCATAATTCCTTATCTTGAAGCTGATTGGTGTAAAATGTCCTCATCTTCAGTTAAAGGTACGGTGTCTCTTAATTTTACTGTGCAGGCTCAGTGGGTGAGGGTCTTCAAGCAGAGGCGGCTATCCTAACTTCTAGAGGAGTGGTTTTTATATTATAATTAGTCAAGTTTACCTACAGAGCACATTTCATGTGGTATAGCCCAGTTTCTTGGGCAATCAGCATGCTAAAGTTTCTGGTACCTGTTTTTAGGTCGATTTGTTCCTTCTATCCCATTGTCTTGTCAAGAATCATTTACCCAAATGATTTACTGAGTTACAACCATAGAGGTTTCCACATCACTGTGAGGATGGTGAGACACTGGAACAGGTTGTCCAGAGAAGTTGTAGATGCCCCATCCCTGGAAGTGTTCAAGGCCAGGTTGGATGGGGCTTTGAGCAAGTTGATCTAGTGGAAGGTGTCCCTGCCCGTGGCAGGGGTGTTGGAACTAGATGATCTTTGAGGTCTCTTCCAACCCAAATCATTCTATGATTCTATGATATGTAATAAAAGGGATAGAACTCTAGGTGCCATTGATTGAGTCACTTCAAGTTTTCAGATGCAGTCCTTATTAAACCATACAAAGCTTAAAAAAAAAAAAAAAGATACAGGGACACAACAGCCCAAATCAAGGACTCCCAAGAAACAAATACCTTGTCCAGGCCCCTCTCAGGGCTGGCCCAGCAGAGCCATCAGCCCCATAGTCCAGGTGTGAAACACATCACCATGAGTCATCAGGAACAGCTGTTTGGATCTCCTTTTGAACTAAAGGTTGTTGCTGCCTAGGGGTGTGGGACACACTGGGATGCAGGGGAAAAGCAGTTTGGGATCGCACAGGACTTATGGGACATTTAGGGGAAGAACCAAAGGCAGGAAAAGGGAGGGGTTTAGGTGAATTGGGGAGGAACAAGAGTGGGAAAATAGAGGAATAAGGGGATAAAAAGGGCCGGTCGAGTGTTGGCTGTTCAGTATACTTGTCTGGCTATGCCCTGCGCCTGATCAGCACAGTCTGTCCTGTCTTCTTATTAAATTCCTTTCTAACTCTTTTCCTGGGTGAGTGGCTCTCTATTCTGTGTGCCTATGGGGGTCTGAGTGCCACCAACTGGAGTCAGATCACAAGTTGGAGGGCCCATGTGTCTGTGGTTCCAGCAACTGGAGCGACTGTGAGTATGTGATCACCAGCAAAGATCAAGCCAGACTAGCTGGTGAAGAGGTAAAGTGGCCTGGGAGCAAGGGGGGGTGATGGATTCTCTAAGGGCCTGCTCTAGGTGTGACAGTGCCTGTGTATCTCTAAGGGTGAAAGGACAGGGGGAGTCGGCTATGGGACCTGGGAAGTCACAGAATCATAGAATCGTTTTGGTTGGAAGAGACCTTTAAGATCATCAAGTCCAACCGTTAACCTAGCACTGCCAAGTTACCACTAAACCATGTCCCTCAGCGCATCTACAAGTCTTTTAAATACCTCCAGGGATGGTGACTCAACTACTTCCCCGGGCAGCCTGTTCCAATGCTTGATAACCCTTTGAGTGAAGACATTTTTCCTAATATCCAATCTAAACCTCCCCTGGCTCAACTTGAGGCCATTTCCTCTTGTCATATCACTTGTTACTTGGGAGAAGAGATCAACCTCCACCTCACTACAACCTCCTCTGAGGTAGTTGTAGAGAGCAATAAGGTCTCCCCTCAGCCTCCTCTTCTCCAGGCTAAACAACCCCAGTTCCTTTAGCTGCTCCTCATAAGGCTTGTTCTGTAGACCCCTCTCCAGCTTCATTGCCCTTCTCTGGACATGCTCCAGCACCTCAATGTCTTTCTTGTAGTGAGGGGCCCAAAACTGAACACAGTATTCAAGGTGGGGCCTCACCAGTGCTGAGTACACAGGTGCAATCACTTCCCTAGTCCTGCTTGCCACACTATTCCTGATACAGGCCAGGATGCTGTTGGCCTTCTTGGCCGCCTGGGCACACTGCTGGCTCATATTCAGCCAGCTATCGACCAGCCCCCCAGGTTTCTGCCAGGCAGCTCTGCAGCCACTCCTCCCCAAGCCTGTAGCGTTGCCTGGGGTTGTTGTGACCCAAGTGCAGGACCCGGCACTTGGCCTTGTTAAACCTCATGCAGTTGGCTTCAGCCCATCGATCCAGCCTGTCCAGATCCCTCTGCAGAGCCTTCCTACCCTCAAGCAGATCAACACTTTCCCTTAATTTGGTGTCATCTGCAAACTTACTGAGGGTGCACTCAATCCCCTCGTCCAGATCATCAATAAAGATATTAAACAAGGCTGGCCCCAAAACTGAGCCCTGAGGAACACCGCTTGAGGCCTGCCGCCAGCTGGATTTAAAGCCATTAAGAGGCAGAGAGAAGAGCAGGATGAGGCCGTTGGTGCTGTCTGTGTTTGTGTGAGTGCTCTGAGTGTCCGTCTATGATCTATGTGGTCAACCATGTATATATGTATACATGTATATATGTAGTGTATATGTGTGCTCTGTGTACATGTGCCTGCTGGGCATCTTCAGCCTCATTACTGATTGGCCCTGGGGACATGGAGTAGCAGCAACCTCACCCCTCTCAGGCTATTGGATCTGGCCTGATATATTTTCCTCTAACAGAATCTCTTCAGGCTAACAGGCCAGAGGAAAGAAGCAAGCTACATGCTTGCTCTTGTTCTCATTTTGTCTCTAGTCCAAAGAATATGTATTCCCTTTAGGCACTGTCATTTGAATACATCACTATGTAGTATCACTCTGTGATAATACAGATGTTATAGCATGATACATATTCACTAGTACCAATTGTGATTATGTATCTCCTCCAAGAATAACCAATGACTGCCAACATTAAGCTAAGGGCAAAGTACCCTGTTAATTATGAAAGCCGAGGACTGAGACAATAGGTGCTACCCAAAGACAGGGTGATAGATCTAATTTGTGAGGCATGTTTGGTACAGTAGGGTTCTGGTAGAAAATGATGGAGTAGAAGGGACTGATTGTTTACATGACTAAGCATGATACCATTACTGGTGCACAGTCCAGCTCCTGAGGAATTGCCAGTGAAATTCATGAATACCAGTTGCAGTGTTCCATTCTGCATTGAAAGATATCTAAATGTAAATCACTGTGCATTTGCCTCAACTTTGAACATTTCAAATAAGCTTTAAGTAATTGGTCTTAAAAGGAACCTAAGCTGTTTGTTAGAAAATTGAAAGTTACAACATTCCTTTGTTGGAATAAAGTTTCCCACAGTCTGAATATTATTCTAATGAACAGCTGAGATATATGACTATTCGGTGAATAAGGAATTGGCTGAATGGTCGCATCCAGCTCAATGGCTCAATGTCCACATGGAGATCAGTGACAAGTGGTGTCCCTCAGGGGTCCGTACTGGGACCTGTTAAAGATTTTCAGACTGTGGGTACCTCTAGGTTTGCTTTATTGATCAACTCAGAGTTGGGCCATCACCTCAGTGAGTGGCAAGTGACTAACAAAATACATCTCCTATATATATGATTACACACAACATTACACAATAGATATTGCTATTTGAAAAGTTCTTAATGTTTCTTTAAAGTCTCCCAGTTCTTCATTCTTCAGTAGTTCCAAAAGTTCATTAATTTTCCCGAGTCTCAGCTGGTTCTTATCGTTCCGTTTCAGTTCCTCTTCTGAAGTTGTAGCTCATGTATAAACAATCTCCATCAGAGTCCTCCTATAGACGTCTCAGAAAACTCAAGATGTCACATCAACTTATGCTTACTCTATGTCTCTTCTTAATGTCTAACCTTTTATAAATTGCTTACTGTGGGTTAATCACTTATTTCCTACCTATTATTATATTCTACATTCACTCTTCTGTTGATCCAGCTTGACTGGGTTTTAGGCCAGCCTTGGTCAGGAGTGTACAGAGGATAAATGAGCAGTGCTTACATAAGTCTCAAAATATTGTTTTAAGCACCTGCATTCTATTAATCAACCTTATGCAATTTCATCTATTCTTTAACCATTCTATAATTATTCTCGAAGTGTATTAAAAGTGTAATGAGGCCTAAGTTACTTGAATCACTCAAAAGCTTATTCCTTTTACATTTAGGGACAAACAACAGAGAAAAAGCATAAGCTTAAATGCAGCATTTAGCATGAAAAATGCCTGTGTACAGGTTTACATGTCACCTCATGCCGAAGCCAGCCCCTGCTCCCCATCAATCGAGCTTGGAGTGTCATTTCCATATATGTGTGTGTGTGTGTGTGT
>VFFE01008741.1:400172-414205 GCA_008921705.1 Burhinus oedicnemus
TCTACAGGTACGTCAGCCAGAAAAGGGATGTCAAAGAAAGCATATACCCCTTGATGAACACAACTGGCAAACTGGTAACAACAGACGAGGAGAGGGCTGCGGTACTCAACAACTTTTTTGCCTCAGTCTTCACTGGCAACCTCTCTCCCCACACCTCTCGAGTGGATGGACCACAAGGCAGGGACTGGGGGAGCCAAGTCCCTCCCACTGTAAGAGAAGATCAGGTTCATGACCACCTGAGGAACCTGAACATACAGAAGTCTATGGGACCCAACGAGATTCCTGAGGGAATTGGCCGATGTAGTTGCCAAGCCACTCTCCATGATATTTGAAAAGTCACCAAGCTGAGTGGTGCGTTTGATGCCTAAGGGAAGGGATGCCATCCAGAGGGACCTGGACAAGTTCAAGAAGTGGTCCCACGTGAACCTCATGAGGTTCAACAAGGCCAAGTGCAAGCTCCTGCACCTGGGTCGCAGCAACTCCCAGTATCAGTACAGGCTAGGGGATGAAGGGATTGAGAGCATCCCTGCCAAGAAGGACTTGTGGATACTGGCCTCACCAGTGCTGTGTAGAGAGGAATGATCACCTCCCTCGACCTGCTGGCAATGCTCTTCCTAATTCATCCCCACCCCCTCCGTTCCAGGCTAAACAACAGTTAATGAGTCTCAGTCTGATCGCCCTTTCTGAACAGGAGGCGGGTGCTCTCCTTGAGGTGAACCAATGGGAGAACCCTTTTCTTGAGCGATGGTGCCGGGTTGGAGAAGCTGTGGGACGAGGCAGGAGGAGGGAATAGTTGTCAGCAATGAAGTCATAATCTCATCCCTCTCTGGTTTTGTACTCCGAGTGACTCACAGAGAGGGAAGCCGTTCAACACAACATTCTTCCAAAGCAAGGTAAATGTAATTTACGATTTCATCCTCCCCTTCCCATGTATACTTTCAACCTTTTCCATTATAGTTTTTTTAAAAAATAATTTATTATTAATTATGTAAGCACACATCATGCTCACTTTCACTCCTTAAAAATATACCTGCTGGCTTCAAGGATTATGTGCCTTCCTTCTATTCCTTTCTGCTGTCTATAACTTCCATTTCTCAAAAAATATTTATATTTTTCAGTGGGTGAAGAGAAAAAAGTTTTAATCCAGCATTTCTGGAATAATCATAATGTAAATCTCTAATAAGAATAAAAAAATACACCAACCTTCTTCCTGATTTGCAAGTCAGCTGCACCAACAGAGAGAATGAGGAGGAAGCAGGGAATGGTGTGTATGTGTATCTGTCAATCTATCTGTCTGTGCATATACGTAATTTTTAAAGAAAGTGCCTGAAAAATTAAGATAAGAATAATCAACTGCTTTTGTAATCCCTTGGTATTGCATCTGAAGCAAGCGTTTAAAAGGCTCCAGGTAAAGCAGTCTGAACAGAAATAGATCCCAGAAGCAACAACCTCTTCAGGAGCAGCTCAGCAGCTATGATGGGTTTTTTTAAATTTTTTTAGCCCTGCATTAATTGATTGATCTGTATTTTAGTGGCTCTAAACAGAGTGTGTTGGGAGGGAGATTATAATCTTCCAGTCTTTTGAGCAGAAGGGTTAGATTTATTGCGTGCAGCTGAACGTTGCACTTTGAAATTCATTGCCTTCTGTCTTGGGGAAGGGGAGAACAAATACTGCGCTTTGTGAGTGTTTTGTAACGGCATTGTTGTCTTCTATTGCAAAGAATTAAGTAGATGTGGCTGAGGAAAGAGAAGTGGAGTGGAAAGAGCTGTGTGTGAGGAGTGATGTTACTTGTTAGAGCAGCAGCAGCATTAACTAGCAATGCCAAGGAGGCCATGAGCTGGATAATCTCCCTGACTACCCCAAAAATACGAACACGCGGGAGAACGTTTGGAGGGCGGGGGATTCAGTAACCAAGGCTGCAGCTCCTGTTGCCTTTCATTTTACTGTCTTTCAATCTCTGGTTTTAATTGCACAGTCAAGTTACTCCTGCCGTAAAAATTTCCTAAAATAACTTCTCTCATTCCCTTTTTTTCTGGGGAAAAAAGCAAGTGTAGTGTCCACCCCCCTCTTGCAGTAGCCTGAGGAACAAAGAGTGGCATAAAACAGCATGTGCTTACAAATTTATAATTGTCTTCCATGCAATTCACATGTTATTTCTGGTTTGTATGGAAAATCTGCCTTTTAATATAGATGCAAGTTCTTTGTAAAAATGTGATTCTCATCATCCTGTTGGAAGAGAGGTCTTGTTCTTTGCAAAAAAAAAAAAGGGGGGGGATTTGTGGTGGTGTTTTTGTGGGTTTTTTTTCTCCTCCCCCCTCTCGATGGTTAAGAGGAGGTAAGGAGAAAATGGAGCTTTCGGGAGTGTTCCAGTTTGTTACTGGGTGCTGTGTGCTGAGTAAGCCTGGAGAAGGAGAGCAGTTACAGCCTCTGGAGAAAGGCAGTGTTTTGTGGTAGCTGGGGGGTGTTTTTTGGGTGGTTTCATTTTTTGTTTGTTTGTGTGTGTGTTTGTGGTGGTGGTTATGTGGTGGTTTTTCCTTCCTTCCTTCCTTCCTTCCTTCCTTCCTTCCTTCCTTCCTTCCTTCCTTCCTTCCTTCCTTCCCCCTGCACATGCGTTCAGCAGCAGAGAATCAGGAAGTCACAGCAGACAAATACAGACTTACACAGTTATGGAAGTGTTTGATTGGTGTGACATGATGACGGAAGAAGAGGAGGAGAGAAAGGCCTAGCTTTGCCATGAAACATGCTTCCTGTCCATGCATCTGGCTCTTAACCCAAGTAGTGCATGCTTAGATCTCACTTTTGGGTGTCACTTCATCAAGGTAATCCATCAGGAAAAGCAATGCAGCCATTGCTTTGTAGAGTGAGAGAAGAAAGCAGGACTGTCTCTTTGAAAATCGATTTTGAGATCCTCTTGATTGGGACTAAAACTTCCTAGGAAGGAAATATAGTTCTGCTAAATGTGCTTGCATGTCACTTGTGTGGTTTTTGGATGGAGGTGCTGGGGTGTGTTACAGTTATAAAGTCAATGCCTGTACATTCCCCAGCAATTCCGGAAAATTCATGTTGGCGTTTTAAAAGAAAAAGCTTACTGTTTAATGAAGACAATCAGAGTGGGAAACTTGTGATCTCTAATGATCCAGTCTCTTTGCATGCAGGGGGAAAGGGAGTGACTGAGTTTGGATCCTTTTTTCAAAATTTATTATTTTATTTTAATATTATTCATATGAAGATTGTATGTAGATAAAACAATTGGTACTTCCCCTGACCACATTTAAGGAAGCCCTTTATATTTGCTAGGGGAAGAATGGAGTTTATAAATTTGTCTTTTCATGTCCAAACAAAATTTATGATTAAGGAGAAACAAAATATACATGATGGAAAAAAGTATTTTTTAACCTATAATTGGAATCAGATTTTTTAAAGATATTCTAAAGAATCAGATTTTAAAAAATTATTTTTAAAGTGAGTGTAAATATTATTGAATAAATACTGTGCTGTAACCTCTGTATGACTTAAATAGGTTACATTGGGATTGATTTTTTTTCCTTTATATTTGCTGTTTATTTTGTTTTTTGATTTCAAAATTTTTTTTTTTGATGTCCAACATTTCCAAACATTAGATGAACTCCATTCTTTCTAAGGTCTTTGATGAATATTTTAGACAGGCTGAAGAGTCGAAGATATATGGATTTTTATTTTTTTTTTTTTTAAACTGTAGCAAACTAAATCTTGTGTTTGTTCTCTGTTTAAATGATATGGAACCCATGTCATTTACAGCATCGTTCCATTTGCCACCTTTCCTGTATATTTAGATCTTTCTTCGGTGTTACTCATATCTAACCATAACTCCTGAGATTGAGGCAATAAATGTTACACCAAAATTTTCTTCCTTTAGTATTATGAGAGTTACGTGTCAAGGCCAACAGCCTTTTTTGTGTGAGTCAGTGTATTGTTATACAAATGAAGGCCCTTCTTTCTAAAAGGGATTTTTAATTTAGCAGCAAATGAGACCATTTTTACAAATCATTGCAATACTCATTATATTTTTTGTTTCCTACTGCAATAGAGTGTCCATGACCTCCGCCTCTTATGTGCTCCTTCATTTCAGTTTTTCATTTCAGATTGATCCTCTAGTGGGAGTAATAAATGGAAAATTACAACATAAAGATCATTTACCATGAAAATGGAAGCAAGTAGAAGCTTATGCCTTATTTGCACAGTTCTGATAGTTTGCAAATATATAGGATAAGATTGAGATTGAAAAAGATTTTAATTGTCAGAAAAAAAACCCCACAACTATCACTTTTCGCATGAACATCTTTCTCTCTCTCTGCTTCCCCTTGATCCCTAACCAGTCAGCAAAGTAATGAGTGAGTCTTCTGTCCCCTAAAAGTAGAGTAAAATCTGCACATGTAGCACTGAATAGTGCTACTACAAGTGTAGACTTGATTTTTAGGCACTGGCAGAGTGTTGTGAATATTGATATGTGGTGAAGAAGTAGTTCCTTATACTCTTAACTCCCAACTATCTACTTTACTCTTTTCCTGAAGGTTATTGCCTTCTGTAGCAAAGCTGTTAAAATGGATCATATACACCTCTCAACTACTTCAGTGAAAAATTTGATAACATTGCTTATGCTCATCTTCTATGGACACTGACTCTTGATGACTTCCCTTGGGATGGCTGTAGTAGATCCAGCCCCTAGCTGTTAGCCACTTTTTTCTTGGTGTTGATTTTTGTTTTATTAAATAACTTCGGCTGTAATTTACAGTACTTCAGAAACTGCTTCATGAGAAACCAAAACAACTAGACAGTAGGGATGAGCTTCTACAAGAGGACTGGGAAAGAGTTAGAGGTGGGGACTATTAGAACTATCCAAAAGTAAATCATCTCTTTTTACAAAAAGAGCCTTATGTTATTTGACCTCCACACTGAAATGTCTGTGATGCAGGTACACAACCCATTCTACTCATTCTGCTGTGGGTGAGGATGGTGATCTCTGACAGAGGGCTTGAGAAAAAGCTGGGGCAGTGTACAGAGCTTGTTTGTCTCTGTCCTAAGCATCTGGATAAAGAATTGAGGTGATGTATTTCTCATTGTATGGTTTGTATGCAAAACTGCAAGTTGCCTTCCAAGAGCAAACTTTTATGAGTTCAGCTCCTGTTGTGTAAGTTGAATAACACTAGTTTATGTCAGTTGAAGATCTCTTTAATTTTTACTGGTTTTATATTGTTTCATATATACTTTGTGTTCATTGATTGAATCGTTGTTTGACCTTGGAATAGCAATAATTAGGTCCTGATAAATGTTATCTAACAAATGGTATTTTATGGGGATCTAAAATGCAAAACACTGACTTATAAGTTACTTGTTCTAATTATAGTGAGCTGTCTTCCTGTTATCAATTCTTAAACTTCCAGAATCTTAGTTTTGGTTATAGTTAGTAAATCAAGCAAATATCATGAAACATTCATGGTGTCATTTTGTATTTTTCATGACGTAAGAAAGGTGGCCCCAAGCTTTCCTGTTCCCAGTAACAGTGTGTTGTGATTTCGTAATGTATTGTTTTTTCAAAAGCACCTGTGGATTGTGACTTCAGTTGGAGGGGGGGAGGTGGACTGTAATTATTTTCCTGTAGATTTAAAGATAAGGGAATGTGATCTGCATGGTAACATGCTATCAGCATGCAGCTGAAGCTTGGGTCTACATTGCCTTTTCATCAGAACTAATTGGTGCAGTTTACGTGTTTTCCAATATCTTGCTAAGGCAGGGCATCTGATCAAAACCACCCTGTGGCTGAGACTAATTTCAGGTTGATTCAGGCTAGAAAAAGACAAAAGTTATATTAGATAGTGAGGAGAAACAGGAATTGAAAGTACTTATTGCTCTACATGTTGCTAGAGTCAGTGCAACTGTCTTGTGCCAAAGTAGTCTGCCATTTCTGGAACTTTTGGAGTGTTCTGCTGGTTGTAAATTCCAAAGTAGTGGTGGTTTGTTGCCTGATCAATAATCATAGAATTGCTGAGGTTGGAAGAGACCTCTGGTGATTATTTAGTCCACTCCCCCTGCTCAAAGAAGGGTCAACTAGAGCAGGTTGATCAGGGCCATGTCCAGTCAGGTTTCTAATATCTTCAAGGAGGGAGACTCCACAGCCTATGGGGGCAACCTGGTCCAGTCTTTTTGACCATCTTCACAGTAATATTTCTTCCTTACATTTAAGTGAAATTTCTTGTATCTTAATTTGTGTCCATTGCTTCTTGTCCTTTCACTTGGGTACCACTGAGAAGAGGCTGGCTCCATTTCCTTTATGCCCCCCCGTCAGGTATTTAGACACATTGAGAAGATTCCCCCTGAGCTTCCTCTTCTTGAGCCTGAGAGAGTGGGATTGTTTAGCCTCTCTTTGTATGAGAGATGCTCCAATCCCATAATCATCTTTGTGGCACTTCACTGGACTTGCTCCAGTATGTCCATGTCTCTCTTGTACTGGGGAGCCCAGAACTGGACATGGTACTCCAGTTGGGGTTTCACCAGTGCTGAGTAGAGCAGAAGGATCACCTTCCTTGACCTTGCTGGTGATGCTGTCCCTAATGTAACTCAGGGTGCTGTTGGCTGCCTTTGCCACAAGGGCACATTGTGGACTCACACTCAACTTGGTGTCCACCAGGACCCCCAGGTCTTTCTCTGCAAAGCTGTTTTCCAGCTAGTCAGCCTCAAGCCTATACTGGTGCATGAGGTTGTTCCTCCTCAGGGGCAGGACTGGGCATTTCCCTTAGTTGAACTTCATGAGGTTCCTGTCTGCCCATTTCTCCAGCCTGTCCAGGTCCCTCTGAATGGCGGCACAACTCTGGTGTATCAGCCACTCCTCCTAATTCTGTATCATCGACATATTTACTGAGGGTACATTCTGTCCCATCATTCAGGTCATTAATGAAGATGTCGAACAGGACTGGACCCAATATTGACCCCTGGGGTATACCAATAGTGACTGGCCTCCAACTGGACATTATACTGCTGATCACAATGCTCTGAGCCTAGCAGTTCAGGCAGTTTTCAGTCAACATCACTGTCCACTCTTCTAATCTAGCCTTCATTGGCTGATTTGTGAGGATGGTATGGAAGATGGTGTCAAAGGCCTTGCTAAAGTCAAGACAAACAACATCATCTTCTCTCTCCTCATCCCCTGTGCCAGTCATCTCATCATAGAAGGCTATTGGGTGAGTTAAGCATGATTTCACCTTCATGAATCCATGCTGAGTACTCCCGATCACCTTTTTGTCTTTCATATATTTGGAAATACTTTCCAGGATTAGGTGCTCCATCACCTTTCTTGGGGATTGAGGTGAGGCTGTCTAGTTCCCCAGATCCTCCTTGCCCTTCTTGAAGATGGGAGTGACATTTGCTTTCTTCCAGTCTGTTCTAAGACCTAGCAGGTCTCCCTGACCCACCTTCTGTCCTTGTAGAACTTACAGCAGAAGAACAAGCATTCCACCTTCAATATTTGGATCCATCACAATCCACGGCTGGCAATAACTGGTATAAATCCACATTGTAATTGACATCCTGACTAGCACAAGTCAAGTACAGAACAGACAAGTAAAAGTGTAAGGGTATGTGGCAGGAGACTGTTTGCTCCTTTGATGGTATCTGGTCAAGGACATTTTTCTACAAGGGATAATAAGAAAAGGAGGAAGCCATAAACAAGAACGCACAAACCTGACTGACAAACGATAAGGGAGGCAGTGATGAGAACCAAACCTGGTCAGGCACGCTAATTATGAGGGTATGTGGGAGTGTGAGAATGTGTATTCCAGCAAGGTTATCTGATTGGGTACCTTGTCAGTTGGGAAACTAAGGGAAAAAGGGGGAAACCAGAAACAAAATATGTAGAGACACAGACCTGACAAAACAATCGTGGACAATGACAAGAAACAAACCTTGCCAGTCACATTAATTAATGGGATATCAAGAAGAAACTACAGGTGCCGCTTCCAAGAAGATCAACCTGGACTTTGCAACTGATAAGATTATAAAGGGGGGGGAGGAGGATCCTGGACACCAGACTGTAGGAGGTGTGGGAATTGATAGAGCTGTACAAACCCATGAAAGAATGTGCAGGGGGAAGGGGGAGCAGGGAGGAACAAAAAGGGGTGGTAGGCAGAATGGGGTATAAAAGGGGCCACTTGAGTGTAAAATGGGGCCGGTCAGTACACTTGTCTGGCTGAGCCCTGTGCCTGATCACTGTAATCAGTCCTTCTTATTATTAAATGTTTTCTTAACTATCTCGCTGCATAATCTCACTCTATCCTGTGTGTATGTGTGCTGCAAGGACTAAGTGCCAGCTACTGATGAGACCTACGTCTGTGTGTGTGAGTGCTTGGGGGGGGCGTGCATGTCTGCATCTTCCCCAAATCTGGTGTGCATGGGGGTGTTCATGTCTACCCCAGGGATCAATACTGGATCCAGTCCTGTCATCCAGACCAGATGACCTCCCAAGGTCCCTTCCAACCTCAACCATTGTGATTCTTATTTACAAAAATTCAGAATAATACAAGAAAATAAATATAAAAATGATTAAGACACTTATGTGACCTTTTTTTGTATTTAAATATTTACTTAAGGACATTCCTTATTAGGTCTATGCAATCATAACATCAGGTGAAATACACAAAAAACAAGACTGCTGTAACTCACTTGATGGGTTCGATGAGTGTTGCAAACCATGAAAACACAGCTTAAGTGGCTTATACAATGCTAAGAGCCCAGAAAATGAATTATAGGCCTTCAACTTGCTGGAGAACCAAATACTATTTTTTATTTACTTGTACTTAATAAAAATTGAGGCAGACTACAAGTTAGAATTGGTCTGCTTTTCTAGCTTTCTGAAAACTCTTATCAGTGTCTAACAGTTGGAATTTCTAGTCTACTAAAATCAGTGTATTGCAACACAGATGCCATCCTTTTATAAAACTGCTGGTCAGTTGCTGCCAACAAGATCAGTCCTGTTTCTTGGTACTTCTCCCTCCCACCCTCCCAGTGACACCAATTCCACATGTCTGATAACACAGCAATTTCATTATCTGAGGAGCTAAACCAGCAGAAAACTAACCCCACAAAAAGTAATTTTCTGCTGATTTGGGTTCCTGAACTGACTTGCTGTAGGGTCAGATGTGTGCCAGCACAAAGGAGGAGGTAGTAACACCCCCTTTAGTGGCAACTGGCCATTAGACAGGCTTAGCCTATTTGGTTCTTTTACTTGACTTTGAGAACAGTTTTATAATAAGGGTACCTGCCCATAGTCACTTATCTCATAATAATAAGTATAATGCAATAAAACCCAAAGCTTTTTAAACAACATTTGACTATCATATTTTGATTTCTATCAAAATTTTCCTTGACCTTTCAAAGATACTTGAGTGTGGTGTTGCAATGACATCAACCAGCTCCCTCAGTACTTGTGGGTGCATTCCTGTCAGGGCTCATGGACTTGTGTATGTCTAATTTTTTTATATGTTTCTCTAACTTGATCCTCCTCTACTGAGGGTAAGTCTTCCTTGCTCTAGAGTTTCCCCCTGGTCTCAGGGGCCTAGGATTTCTAAAGACTGGTCTTAACAGCAAAGGCTGAGGTGAAGGCAGTGATGAGCACCTCAGCCTTTTTCATGTCCCCTTTCACTAGCCCCCTTGCCCACTTTTTCCTTATCTTTGCTTTTGCTGCTGTTATAGCTGTAGAAGCCCTTCTTACTGCCCTTCATGTCCCTTGACAGATTCAACTCCAGAGGAGCTTTTGCTTTCCTAACCCCATGCCTGTATACTCACATAGTGTCTCTGTATTCCTCCTGAGTCACCTGACCCTGCTTCCACCTCCTGTACGCTTCCTTTTTATGTTTGAGTTTAGTTAGGAGCTCCTTGTACATTCATGCAGGCAGTACATTCTGCTGCATGTTTTCCTGCTCATTAGGATGGATCATTCTTGAGTTCAGAGGAGTTGATCCTTGTATAACTACCAGCTGCTATATTTTTCAACATAGTGACTTTTGCTCTGTCTCATTTCTCATACAGCTGAATTGCTAGCCCCCTTCTAAGAAGATTTGACATGATATATACATTTCTGATGATTTTAAAATGTGATACCTTTTGTTGGTGATGCTGTGGGATTGTGGGGTGCTAATGAGCCCTTGTGGTGTTCTGCTGTGATTTATTTTTTTTTTAAAACAGAAAAGCATCAGAGGTATCAACATGTCTTACCCTGCAAGGAAATGGGATCCCAAGGTAGTTAATTTTAATCGAGTTCAACCCTTGTTCTAATTTTTTTTACTTGAATCAGAATAGAGATGTAACTAATAAAACATAATAAAAGGGAGTTTATAAACAGAACCTAGTAAACATTTTTGATCTTGATATAACATGTAGGTAAGGGAGGCAATACCCAAATAAGGTCATGGTGTAATTGTGTTTTGCTTGCTTGAAGTATTGGGTCTATTGGGTAAATGCTGTTTTACTTGTGACAAGAACAAGGTTGGCAGTTCTGTAAACCTGACATTCCTTGTTTACAAGCAAATGAGGCAGCCAACAGTAATGACCATCCTACTCTCCTACTCCATTACGTCTTCTCAGTGGGCCTCTTCTCTGTTTAGGTGGGAATCCTGGGAGGGTACATTGTGTTAAGTGATGTTAGGAGCAGGGCCATCTCCTCCAGCCGCTCCAGCTCAGGACTCCCTCCTGCCCAGCTGCTGGACCCCAGCCCAGGGACCCTGGGTCTCTGCCCAGGCTGAGGGATGAGGCTACCACTTTCCTGTTAGCAGGTTCAACCAGTAGCAAAGCTGAGCATGTATCCTAAAAAAACAGATACAGGACACTGACACAGCCAAACAGACTGCCACAGACAAGGCTCTGCCTCCAACAGCACCTACTTACAGGACCCACAAAAACCAAACATAGACAGCCAAATCCCCTTCCTCTTCTTTGGCTGGCAGAGATAGGAGGTCACTAGTGAAGACCCCCACACAACACTCTCTAGATTGACAAACACACACATTTGGGGGACCCCTTGAGTACCAGTGTGGCCTCTCTGCCCACCCAATACCCATGCCTGGATCCGAGGCCCTCTTACCTGCTCATGGATCTTCTACTCACCAGCTAGTTCACTCATCCCACGGGCGCTCCACCTTCGTAAGTCCTCCTGGGCATAGCAGCACAGACTTAAGTCCCCCCTCCCCTGGCACTACATACCAATTAGTCCGGCTTGAAGTTTGCTAGTGAATACACAGAATCACAGAATGGTTGGGGTTGGAAGGGATCTCAGGAGGTCATCTGATCCAACCTCCCTTCTCAAGTAAGGCTACCTAGAGTCAGTTGCCCAGGACTATATACATACAGCTTTTGAATATCTCCAAGGATGGAGACTCCACAACCTCTCTGGGCAACCTGTTCCCAATAGTGTCTCACCATCCTGAGAGTAAAGAATTTCTTCCTAATATCTAGTCTAAATCTACCCTCTTTCAGTTTAAAACCGTTACCCCTTGTCCTGTCACTACATGCCCTGATAAAGAGTCCCTCCCCACCTTTTCTGTAGGCCCCCTTTAAGTACTAGAAGGCTGCTATAAGGTCTCCCTGGAGCCTTCTCTTCTCCAGGCTGAACAACCTCAACTCTCTCAGCCTGTCCTCGTAGCAGAGGTGCTCTAGCCCTCTGATCATCTTCGTGGCCCTCCTCTGCACCTGCTCCAACAGGTCCATGTCCTTCTTATGTTGGGGGCTCCAGAGCTGGACACAGTACTCCAGGTGGGGTCTCACAAGAGCGGAATAGAGGGGCAGAATCACCTCCCTCAACCTGCTGGCCACGCTTCTTTTGATGCAGCCCAGGATACAGTTGGCCTTCTGGGCTGCAAGTGTACATTGCTGGCTCATGTTGAGCTTCTCATCCACCAACACCCCCAAGTCCTTCTCCTCAGGGCTGCTCTCGATCCATTCTCTGCCCAGCCTGTATTTGTGCTTGGGATTGCCCCAACCCAGGTGCAGGACCTTGCACTTGGCCTTGTTGAACTTCATGAGATTGGCACGAGCCCACCTCTCAAGCCTGTCCAGGTCCCTCTGGATGGCATCCCTTCCCTCCAGCGTGTCCACTGCTCCACACAGCTTGGTGTCATTGGCAAACTTGCTGAGGGTGCACTCAGTCTCGCTGTCCATGTAGCCAACAAAGATGTTAAACAGTACCGCCCCTGAGGAATGCCACTCGTCACTGGTCTCTATTTGGACATCGACCCATTGACCGCAACTCTTTGAGTGCGACCGTCCAGCCAGTTCCTTATCCACTGTGTGGTCCATCCATAGAATCCTTGTGTCTCCAATTTAAAGACCAGGATGTCAGGCAGGACAGTGTCAAATGCCTTGCACAAATCCAGGTAGATGATGTCACTTGCTCTTCCCTTATCCACCGACGCTATAACACTGTCATAGAAGGTCACCAAATTTGTCCGGCATGATTTGTCCTTAGTGAAGCCATGTTGGCTGCCACCGATCACCTTCTTATGTCACCAATCACCTCTGTGCCTTAGCAGTTTCCAGGAGTTTCCATGATCTTGCCGGGCACAGAGGTGAGACTGACCGGCCTGTAGTTCCCCATGTCTTCTTTTTTCCCCTTTTTAAAAATGGGGGTTATGTTTCCCCTTTTCCAGTCAGTGGGAACTTCACTGGACTGCCACGCCTTATCAAATATGATGGATAGTGGCTTGGCAACTTCATCCGCCAGTTCCCTCAGGACCCGTGGATGAATCTCATCAGGTCCCATGGACTTATGCACCTTCAGGTTCCTCAGCTGGTCTCAGACCTGGTCTTCTCCTACAGTGGGTGGTACCTCATTCTCCCATCCCTGCCTTTACCTTCTGCGACTTGGGCAGTGTGGCTAGAGCCCTTGCCAGTGAAGACTGAGGCAAAAAGTCATCGAGTACCTCAGCCTTGTCTATGTCCCAGGTGACCAGCTCTCCCATTTCTTTCTGGAATTTTCCAGAAGCAATTGCGTCCCATAGTGGAGCAGGGGAAAAGTGTGAGGAGGGACAGGCAGAGTGGAACTGTTACTACTGACTGTAACCCCCCATTCCCCATCCCCCCTGTGCTGCTGGTGGGGAGGGGTAGGGTAGTTGGGTGTGAAGCTGAGCCTGGGAAAAGGAGGGATGGGGAAAGGTGCTGTTTTAATTTTTTTGTCTCTGTTTCGCACCGTCCAAATGGTCTCCAGTATAGTTTGTGGGGTTTTTTTCTGGATGTATTCCACTGACCCTAATGACACATGGAAATTCTGGTTTATTTATTTTTTTCTTTTCATTAGAGCTATTCTGTTAATTGAAAAGGAGACAGAAAATAGATGTCTACACCAGTGGACCCTGGCACAATGCCTCATCCTGGTCCTTCCCCAGGGCCAGGTCCTTCACCTGGACCAATTCTAGGACCTAGCCCAGGACCAGGGCCATCTCCTGGCTCAGTACACAGCATGATGGGGCTGAGTCCTGGACTGCCGAGTATCCCACATCCTGTGGCAACAATAGGGTCTACTGATTACCTGCAGGAGGGCATGCACCAACGTCATAAGGTAATTTTATTTTTAATAAATGATATTTTTTCCTAGGCTTCTCTCCATTGATTAAAAAGCATACTTTTATTACATTTAGACCTGCAAAACAAGCTATTACACTTCATACATCACCTGCAAAACTGCAGCTACACTTTGATTACATCTTTATTACTAAAGATGGTGTACATATTGGATCAAACACAGCTTGTTTGTTTTTAATGGACCAGTTTGAACTGCAGTGCTAGCAATTATGCAAATCTTAACTTGTAAACTGCACATTTCAATATAATAGGCCTTGCTAGAGAATAAAATTGAAGTGCTACAAGACCATTCCAGTAGTCATTTTTTGTAGGTAAACCTACATGGTAGATCTTTTAAGGTTCTTTTTCGATATCTGTTTGGAACTATTATTTTTCCATATTATATTTTTCTGGGGTGACTTTTTTTTCATGAAAATTTATTTTTATTATTATCT
>VFFE01008741.1:414225-444697 GCA_008921705.1 Burhinus oedicnemus
AAAAAAAAAAAAAAAAGCATGGTGTCCTCCATGGGCTGAAGCTACCTGCTCTGGTGCCTGGGGCACCTCCTCCCCCGCCTTCTTCTCTGACATTGGTGTTTGCACTGCTGTTTCTCACTCTTCTTCCCCCCACACCTGCTTGTCCAGCATTTGGCTCAGCTCTGGCCTGCAGTGGAACTACTGCTGAGCCAGCTGGAACTGGCTGTGTCAGGCACAGGCAGCCCCTTACTTCTTCTCCCTCTTCTCACAGAGGTCACCTCTGCAGTCCTGCCCCCTCCTGCTACCAAAGCCTTGCCACTTAAACACCATGTATACCATAAATGATTGCTGGCTGTAGAAAAATTAGTATGATGTCACAAGCAGGATTTTTACTTGAAGTAAAAATATACCAATAAGAAATTGATTCCTTTGATGGAATCTTTGTGTTTGAAGGGAAACAGCATTTTGGACATTCCAGTATAGTGGCAACTGAAAGGCAAAAGGTTAGGTTACTAATTTGGCCTAAGTCACAGGCTGTACTGATCTAAGTTGGTCTGCATTACACTGCTTTGTTATATGAAGTCAATACAGTTCATTTGTTTCTGTTTGGACAAATTTCCTCCAGTTTGTAGTACTTGACATTGTCCAAACAGCTCATAAGGAATCAGAAAAAGAAAAGGAAGCAGCAGGAAGGGGAATAAACGTTTCTACCTGGAATTCTGCAGTAGAACAGTTTCTACTTTCCAAAAATCTGGTTCCAGGGATAGAGAGTCCCATTGTATTTACTTATAATAGATAGTATGAGAAGTTTATATGCTTTTTTATATACTTGTGTAAGTTTTTATTTTATGTCCTTTTGATTTTTTAGTAGATATATTATTTTTTTTTTTTACAGCCAACTGATGGCTTGCATGAAAAAGGAATGGTTGAAGATGTTCATTGTAGCTCTATGAAGAGTATGCGACCTCCTCACCCCGGAATGGGCCCACCTCAGAGTCCAATGGACCAACATAATCAAGGTTTATACACATTATGCATGCAATATGATTTTTTGGGGCCCTTTTGTGCTACAGGAAGTCACAAATTCCTTGGAATAAGTTTCCTATATAGGAAATATGCATGCTCTGTTTGGAAAAGATAAATTGTGATATTGAGGGGAGTAGAGGAATAACTTAATTACCTTGCTTTTTTGGAGTGTTCGTCAACCATGTACTGAAAAAAAGGAGTAATGTAAGGGCTTGGATAAGGTTATAATCTGTGACCTGGGTAACTTTCTACGGTCTTCAGTAAATCACTAAAGTCCATTATAGATTTCAGTTCCCGTTTTTAAGAGTGTTGATCTTTTTTATGTCAGTATTGTAAACAGAAGTGCATTAAAGAGTTTGATTGGTTTGAATCCTATGATGAAGGAATCACAAGAGAGAAGGCAAACCAGCCTGGAGTGGCTTTATTTAATATCTGCCACGTTTGGTCAAGTACTGTTCGTAGGTTTTGCCAAAAAATTGTGCCCAGCAACAGAAACAAAAAAGCAGCTCATTTCATCATATGTCTTCTTCACGTCCTTTAGTTCACAAAGTAAAAGGAAATGTATTCTATAAGCAGCTCAGTATGTTGAAGATTTAACTGACAACACCTACTTTCATTAATTAGTTTAGCAGATAAGGTTCTATATATTGCATAACTAGTTGTATTACAGCAATGCCTAAAGACCCTGACTAGAATTAGGAGCCCTGTTTTACCAGTCCCTGTACAAATCTTATTAAGAGATGGTCACTTTTTGATCTGTTTTTCTGTTTGTTAGATTGAATAAGACAAATGGTGGGAAGAGAAAATGGGTATAGATTAGCAGAATGTCTTTGCTTGAACTGCTGTGTGACTCTGAGTGGGCTTTGACTGGGATCATGGTCAATACTTGTTCCTGTACCTTGAGCGTTGGAAAGTACTGATTTTCAGTTACACCTTTCACTACCAATTAAGTGAAATAGAACTGACTTCTGAAGGTACAAATTCTCCATCAGATTAAAGTGTTTTTCTGCTGATTTCAGTGGAATTTAAGCATGAGAGCAAAATTTTACCCAAGTATGCATTCAGAGACAGTTTTGCTTGTAACAAATGTGTTTCCTAAAATGAACAGAATGTTTACTCTGAAAATGAAAACTGGTTCAATTTAAACATAATGTGCTAATAATACAGTACAATACTTAGCACTGTGGGTCATGGCTCATGCATGGGACTTCTCTGTGCTATAATAAAACTAATAAACAGTAATAACAGGTACAGCTGTCTATATAATAGACATGTATAGTGCTTGGCTTGCTTCTGCATAGCATTCTAATTTAGAAGAAAAGTAGCACTAAGCAAAATGAATATAACCCATATTAAATGGACTAAAACTTGTTAAGTGATAGCTTATAAAAATAACTAAATAGCGAATCATCAACCACTTAGGGACATTTCTAGTTGGTCTTGTGGGAATCTGAATATATTTGTCATAAATATATGTCATAAACTCATTGCTGGTAGAATTTGAAGATAACAGTGGTGTAGTAGTAAATAACAAAAGGAACAAGTTGATTATGCTGATCAAGATCATAGAAAGATACCAATGAACTGAAACAAACCAAAAATCCCTCTTGTTTTTTCATGGAATTAATAAGTGCAATTATTGTGATAAAGCAGTGAAAACCACTCCAATTACAGTGTTTAAAGTGCTCTGTTCACAGTTGATAAAAGAACTTGAAATGCAAAGATAAGCATTGCAGGGTTTTTAAGGCTCTGGGACTTAATTGCTATACATTTTCAATTGCCAAGCAGTATTTGCTGAGCTTTTTACAATAAAGCTACCCAAATTTAGTTTAACATAGAGTTCACCAAGTTACTGCTTCTTCACAGAGAATATTGATATTTACCGTCCCTACTGTTCTTAAACTTAGCTGCACTTTCTTTTCTGATCCTTTCATAGAATCATAGAATCACCTAGGTTGGAAGAGACCTTTAAGATCATCGAGTCCAACCATCAACATAACACTGCCAAACCCAACACTAAACCATGTCCCTAAGCACCACATCTACCCATCTTTTAAATACCTCCAGGGATGGTGATTCCACCACTTCCCTGGGCAGCCTGGTTTGATAACCATTTTGGTGAAGAAATTTTTCCTAATATCTGATCTATACCTCCTCTGGCATAACTTGAGGCTGTTTCCTCTTGTCCTATCGCTTTTTACTTGGGAGAAGAGACCAACACCCACCTCGCTACAACCTCCTTTCAGCTAGCTGTAGAGAGCGATAAGGTCTCCCCTGAGCCTCCTTTTCTCCAGGCTAAACAATCCCAGTTCCCTCAGCTGCTCCTCATAAGACTTGTTCTCTAGACCCCTTACCAGCTTTGTTGCCCTTCTCTGGACACGCTCCAGAATCTCAATGTCATTCTTGAAAAATAAATGAAAATAATATGCTTACTTTATATAACACATGATGCTATGACATACTTGTGTAGATCAAGTTGTAACAAAGTAACTTCCTAAAACTTGAGAAGGACTCACAGCCTCTTCTACTAGGGGTTATAGAGAAGATGGAGCCAGACTATTCAGAGGTGCCTGCTGCCTAGCAAGAGATATTCTAATTGTGCATAAGGAAAAAAAAATCACAGTGAGAGTTGTGCAGCACTGGAACAAAGGCCCAGAGAGGCCTTGGAGACATTCAAAATTTGCGCGGATAAGACTCTGAGCAGTATGATCTAACTTTGAGTTTAGCCCTGTTTTGAGCAGAAGGTTAGACTACATGACCTCCAGAGGTCCAACCCAGATGACTCTATGATGATTTTATTTTTTTTATTTTTAACAAGATACTAATGTTTTTTAATTTTAAATAATTTGTTAAAAGAAAGTATATTCATATAAGAAAAAAAAGCTGATTGCATTCAGAATATTGGCAACTGTTAGAATTATAGCATTAAAGTCTTTGTTATTAGGGTACTATATGCATCTGATTTAAGTTGTCTTTGTAGCTCTGCGTTTTAAATAGCAATGAATTAATAATTTTGTTTACATTAGGCCCAGATGCAAGTGGCAGAAAATTCACATGAAATCTGGGGAATTTACTTGCGATGTCAAGGATATTATTTTCCTCATATTTGGTGTCTTCTCCCCTGTATATTTTCCAGAATTAATGGCTATCTGATTGTCCTCTGTCAGCACACAGAACTCTCTTGTTGCAATCACTCTGTGCTGGGGTCATCTTACCTTTCCCAGATTAAACTAAGCAGGACTAAAATCAAAGACATCTGAGGAAAATCTGGAAGTGGTGGTATTGGCAATTCAGTAGGTAGCATTCTTCTGAGCAATTAATGAGCTGGGTTTTGAGAAACTGATGCATACTTATGGTAGAAATTTGTGTACTGCAAAAATGCATTTGAAATGCCTGCTAACTGAGGAAAACTTGTTTGCAAACTCTGAAAAGAAGTCCAGACTCTTCTTGTCTGTATCTTTAATATTCTTTAGCTCTGTATCTTTAACTTTTCTTTTTTGATATATACCAGATAACCTTTACCTTCATTGGTCTCCATCATAAGTTTCTATCAGCACTCAGGTGCATGCTCATCTGTAGTAGATGCATGTGTAGATAGGAAAAATCAAGTCATATAGAGGCTTTACGAGTACAAGCTTGTGAGTACTGTCACTGGTAAATAGTTGAGGTCAGAAGGGAACTCTGGAGATCATCTAGTTCAGCCCCCCTGCTCAAAAACGGGTCAACTAGAGCAGGTTGCTCAGGATCTTGACCCATTGGGTTTTGCATATCTCCAAGGACAGAGACTCCAGAATCTCTCTGGGCAACCTGATACAGTGTTTGACCACCCTCACAGTAAAAAAAAAACAAACAACTTTTTTTTACATTTAAGTGGAATTTCTTAGGTTTCAATTTGTGCCCATTGCCTGTTGTCCTTTCAGTGGACACCACTGAGAAGAGTCTGGCTCCATCTTCCCATCCCATCTCACTCAATCTCTCCTCATATGTCAAACGCTCTGATCATAATTCATGATATTTGTGGCCCTTTGCTGGGCTCACTCCAGTATGTTCATGTCTCTCTTGTACTGGGAAGCCCAGAACTGGACACAGTACTCCAGATGTGGTCTCACCAATGCTGAGTAGAGGGGAAGAATTGCCTCCCTTTATCCACTGGCAACACTCTTCCTAAAGCAGCCCAAGATGCTTTTGGCTGCCTTTGCTGTAAGGGCACATTGCTGGCTCATATTACCCTTGGTGTCAACAAGGACCTCCAGGTCCTTTTCTACAAAGCTGTTTTCGAGCTGTTCGGCCTCCAGTCTGTATTTATGAATGGGGTTATTCCTCCTCAGGGGCAGGACTGGGCATTTCCCTTTGTTGAATTACATGAGGTTCCTGTCTGCCTATTTCTCCAGCCTGTTGAGATCCCTCTGAATGGCAGCACAACCATCTGGTGTATCAGCCACTCCTTTACAATTCTTTATTAATCTGCAGACTTGCTGAGAGTGCACTCTGTCCCATCATTCAGGTCATTAATGAAGATGTTAAACAGTATTAGCTGCAGTATATCTCATATCTCACTGATTTGGTTGTAAGGATGCTATGGGAGACTGTGCCAAAGGCCTTGCTAAAGTCAAGGTAAACAACATACACTGCTCTCTCCTAGTTCAGCAAGTGAGTCATCTCATCATAGAAGGCTATCAAGTTGGTTAAGTTTGATTTCCCTTTCATAAATCCATGCTGATTACTCCCAATCGCCTTCTTGTCTTTCATATATTTGGAAATGGCTTCCAGGTTTATTTGTTCCATCACCTTCCCAGGGATAGAGGTTAGGCTGACTGACGTGTAGTTCCCTGGATCCTCCTTCTTGTCCTTCTTGAAAATAGGAGTGACATTTGCTTTCTTCCAGTCCTCGGGAACCTCTCCCAATCATCATGACCTTTCAAAGATAATCAAGAATGTCCTTGCAATGATATTGGCCAGTTCCCTCAGCACTCATGGGTGCATCCCATCAGGTCCCATGGTCTTGTGTACATTCAGATATTTTAAATGTTTCTCTAAGTTGATCCTCCTCTACTGAGGGTAAGTCTTCCTTTCTCTAGACTTTCCCTCTAGTCTCAGAGACCTAGGATTCCTGAAGGCTGGTCTTACCAGTAAAGACCAAGGCAAAGAAGGCACTGAATACCTTGGCCTTTTCTATGTCTTTTGTCACCAGGTTCCCAGCCTCATTCAGCAGTGAGCCCACTTTTTTTTTTTTCTTCCTTTTCCTGCAAGTATACTTGTAAAAGTAATTCTTGCCCTTCACATCCCTTTCCAGTTTCAACTCCAGATGAGCTTTGGCTTTCCTAACCCCATCCCTGCGTGCTTCTACAGTGTCTCTATACTCCTCCTGAGTCACCTGCCCCCGCTTCCACCTCCTTTGCACTTCCTTTTGTTCTTCCTTTTTTTCTTTGATTTTAGTCAGGAGCTCCTTGTGCATCAATGCAGGCCTCCTGTTGCCTTTCCTTGACTTCCTGCACGTCATTCTTGAGCTTGAATGACGTGATGCTTGAATATCAACCAGTTCTCTTGGATCCCTCTTCTTTCTAGTGCTGTTTTCCTTACCACCAAGATTCCCAATGCGTATGACACTGAGGGAGAGAGGAAATGTAATTATTAAATATGTAGAAACCTCAAAAAAATTCATTTCTAGAAATTCCTCTCTCCATAGCAATGTCATGCACTTAAGGCTTGAATTGTCAAGGTTAAAAACAAGTGCTGTATGTCTCATTTCACCTTTCTGACTTCACTTTTTTGTAGCTCAGATAGATTTCAGATCCAGCATCTCAAAACCCATCACTGATTTAGGACTAAATAACTTTAAAAAGTATAATGTTATGGCAGGGAGACAAATCTTTCTTTGGCAGACAGTTTTGAAAATAGCTTAACTCAAAGTATCTGCTATTTAAAGGTTATTGTGAGATTTGGAAATGTAACAATAATGGAAAAATACAATAAATAAGAAACCAAAATTTAAAAGTATAAGACAATACAGCAATTATATGCTTTTTTAATAACATAATGTATTCATTTAAAGCAGTGTCTTCAGTAAGTGGGATTTTACCCCCCCCTTTTCTTAATAAAGAAAGAATTATTTTTGAGAGTAGTTAGTAGTCTCAGTCCTGACACCTTTGGTGGATGGAGATTAATAAATGGAATAAACTGTATGATCCGTATTATTATTTATCTTGGCTTTTATCACCAGCAATATGTTTATGAATATATGTATAAGCAATTTTGATATTAATCTTGCTATTGAATAACCTCAGTAATTTTAGCTTTTTATCCTTAATGTCTCTTATTCTCCCTTTTCCCTCTTTCCTCAACTTTTTCATCCTATCTTTCCTTTAGGTTCCTTATTTTTTCTTATTTTCAACAGGGTCTTCTTTTCTTGTCTTTTTGCTCTTTAGCTATAAAACAGAATTCTCAGTCTCTTTCTGTCTTAGCTGATCTTTTCCCAACTAAAACTTCTTTTTCTGTCCTGTCCTTCCATTTCCTTTTCCTATTTTTGAAAAACAAAACAAAACAAAACACAACCAACCCCAAATCTTCTGTTCTTTTTCCTTTATTCTTTCAGTTATTTTTAATGTGTACTTCACTGTAGGATATTAGTATCCTCAGACCCCACCTTTCATTAACTTTCAGTTCTTTAGCACTCTCACGTCTCAGCTTGTATGAATTCTGAATTTACAGCTACTGGCATCACACCAGTCAAAATTTGTAGAGTTCCCCTATGCAGCCCTTATTGGAAGAACAGTGAAAGGAAGGAGTAAAATTGCTTCTTACTGTGACCAGGACTAGGTATAGATAAAGTTGGCATAGTTTCAGTTCAGAATGTCAGATCAGCCAAGGAATCACAGGAGTAGATTTGATTCCACAGAACTCAGGGAAGTCTGCATGAAATTTTGAGTTCTGTCACCTATAACTTAGTCAAATACTGTGAAAAGGAGCTAGGAGATTTGTTGCTTTGTAAGGCTCATCAGATTGATACCATGGTGGGTTGACCCCAGCCAGCAACTAAGCACCCACCAGCTGCTTCTTCACTCCCCCCCCCTCCCCTAGCAGTATGGGGGAGAGAATCAGAAGGCCAAAAGGAAGAAATTACTTGTGGGTTGAGATAAAGGCAGTTTAATAAGTGAAGGAAAGAGAAAAAACCCCACCAAGTGATGCAACAATCACTCACCACCTCCCACAAGCAGAATGATGCCCAGCCAGTGTCCAAGCAACAGCTACTTTGGAAAGACTTCCCCATCATTTTTTATTGCTTGACCATGATGTTGTATGGCATGGAATATCCCTTTGGCCAGTTCAAGTCAGCTGTCTCGGCTGTGTCTCCTCCCAACTTCTTGTGCACCCCCAGCCTACTCCCTGAGGGGGGCAAAGTGAGAAACAGAGAAGGACTTAATGCTGTCCAAGCACTGTTCAGCAACAGCCAAAACATTGGTGCATTATCAACACTGTTTTAGTCACAAATCAAAAACACAGCACCATACAGGCTGCTATGAAGAAAATTAACTCCATTCCAGACAGACCCAGTACAGATGCTATTTTTCTTCTGCAAATCTCTCTTTCACAGCTAGTGGACATCTTTAAAATCTAACTGTAGTGCATCACCTAAAGGATAAGTCTTAAGATTTTTTTGTTTTGGATATGCTTTGGAGTCTTCAATATCTCACTTAAAAAGCATACCCATACTGTCTATTTTCATGGATGTGTTATGAAGCCCGGGGAAATATTTGTGAAGTGTAATTAAAATTCAAACCTAAACCCACCAAAAAGCAAGGATTGTAATAAGATGAGTTCTGTTCCCTTCAGAGTTGTGCTCACTCTGTGTGGTGGGTCAACTTGGCTAGCCTTCATATGCCCACCCAGCTGCTCTCTCACTCACCCTCCTCAGGAAGACGGAGAGAAAATAAGATGAAAAAAACTCGCTGGTCGAGATGATGACAGGGAGATCACTCACCAATTACCGTCATGGGCAAAACAGACTCAATTGGGGAAGAATAATTTAATTTATTTCCAATTAAAAATAGAGTAGGATAGTGAGAAACAAAAACAAAGCTAAAAACACCTTCCCCCCACCCCTTCTTCTTCCCAGGCTCAACTTCACTCCTGGCTCTTCTACCTCCTCCTCCACCACTGAGTGGCACGTGGGGGATGGGGAATGGGGATTGCAGTCAGTTCATAAAGCTTTTTCTCTGCCGCTCCTTCCTTCTCATGCTCTTCCCCTGCTCCAGCATGGGGTCCCTCTCACAGGAGACAGTCCTTCACGAACTTCTCCAATGTGGGTCCTTCCCACAGGCTGCAGTTCTTCATGCATAGATCATCCAGCATAGATCCTTTCAGGAATAGGTTGCTCCAGCATGAGTCCCCCACAAGCCACAGTTCCTGCCAGAAAACCTGCTCCTGCATGGGCTCCTCTCCATGGGCCGCGGTTCCTGCCAGGAGCCTGCTCCAGCATGGGCTCTCCACGGGATCACAGCCTCCTTCAGGGCACATCCACCTGCTCCGGTGTGGGGTCCTCCACAGGCTGCAGGGTGGATATCTGCTCCACCGTGGTCCTCCATGGGCTGCAGGGGGACAATCTGCATCACCATGGTCTTCACCACAGGCTGCTCCGGTGCCTGGAGCACCTCCTCCCTCTCCTTCTTCATTGACCTTGGTGTCTGCATAGTTGTTTCTCTCACATTTTTCTCACTCCTCTCTCTCACAGCTGCTGCGTAGTGGTTTTTTTCCCTTTCTTAAATATGTTATCATAGAGGTACCACCAGCTTCTTCAGAAGATAGTTTTTGAGTTCAAAGTTGATACTCTGGTTTTTCCAGCACCTGGATGGTAAAAGGTAGTGAATGTTGTTTGTCAGACTAAAAGCTTTAATCCACATAAACTTGAGGAACTATAAAAAAATATTAATTAGATACTGTCTGTTTTTATATTTGTATGTTGGAGAGTATTAGCAAAAAGATTATGTATCATTGAATAGGTGCTTTGATGTATGTACATAAAAATAAATATACAAATATATTTATATATAAATATATAAATATAATGGTGTTTTTATAAGCTGTAAAATAGCCAAACATCTTTGAAAGCATTCTATAATGAAATATGCATTCAACATACAGGTGAACCAGTGCCCTATCATGCCATTTGATTTCTGTATTTCACATGCAATTTAGTTTTAGTTTGTTTTACCCCAAATGTGAGGGGAGTTAATTATTCTCTTTGAATAATAGCTCTTGTAGCCTTCTTGCTATCTCAGGGAATTTCAGATCATACTTCTGTTCTTGTAGAAAATATTACAGCTCTACTAATGTGAGAGAGAATTTTTTTATACTGCAGATATTGTTTAAGGTAAAGAAACTTCAGTGGAGTTTAGACTTGATTAACCTGGAAAATAAGTTTTTGAACCTCTTATCTGCTCCAGGCTACATGTCTCCACACCCATCTCCACTGGGAGCACCAGAACATGTGCCCAGTCCAATGTCTGGACAAGGTCCAACTCCACCCCAGATGACTCCAAGTCAGACAGGACCTGTGATACCAGGAGACCCACAAGTTATGAGTCAACCCAACAGAGGTCCTTCCCCTTTCAGTCCTGTACAGCTACATCAGCTCCGAGCTCAGATTCTAGCATACAAAATGTTAGCTAGAGGTCAGTCTTTACCGGAAAATCTCCAACTTGCTGTTCAAGGAAAGAGGACCCTGCCTGGCATTCAGCAGCAACAGGTTCCTGCTGCCTATAGTAGGCAATCAAGTAAGTGAATGTAGGCACTATGTCATTGGCAAGATACTTCTTTAAGTTCTACCTGTGGAAAATAACAGAAATTGTTGGTGTGCAGGCATATAATTTGGAACCATTTGCAGATATCTATATGAACAGTGACCTATGGTTTTAAGTTGGAGTAAGTGCATAAAGCACATTATTAATAGGATACTAATTATTTTTTAAAAATACAGATAAAAGTAATTTATATACTCTGTCCTGATTATGCCTGCCATTTTTTCAAATATTTGTCACAATTTGCCAGTTACATTTTACTGCTCTTAGAATGCTTTTTCACTCCCCTGTTGCCATGCAGAAAGATAGATATAAAATCTAGAAGTTCACTGATTATGCAGATCATGAAAATTGAAACTATATGCAGTATGCTGTCAAGTGCATAACATAGGGAAAAGAGTTTCTCATAATAATAATAGATGTTATAATGCAGTACACAAACTTATTTTGGTCTTAAACGGATGTGTTACTTTAAACAGCTTGCACCTGTTATGTTTTTCTGAACAAGTCCAATCCTAAGATCAATTCAATGGGGAGGGAAAGGAGGGGAGTTTTCTGTTGTTGAAGTTTGGTTTTGTTTGTAAGTTCATTAATTTGTATGATGATTGTCTTTCACTTTTTCCCTCCTCTACAACCTCAAGAAAATTAAGAAATGGTTTATCTAGCCATGTGGATATTATATGGATCCCACTGTGATATCTTAATAACAGTATTATGTGCATATTTTTTGACTCTTCATTACTTTCAAATTCAGACCTTTTAGGACCTTTTCCCATGGGGAAAAAAATTCAGGTTTACTTAAAGGCAGTTTTAAATATCCTTTACGTATTTCTTTTGTCTTTTCCATTTTGTACATTTTTTAACCAAGGATGTGATCTTTATTTTTAAAAATTCATCTCCTCCTGCTGTTTATTACTCACTTGAAATAATAATTCTGTGTTCATGATATCATAATATACACCATACAAATAATTTTGGGCACAAAATTAGCTTCAAGAAGAGATTAAAAAATATGCTGATTATTTTAAAGAATTAATGATTTCTGTAAACTGTTATTTAGCTTTAGAAGCTGAGAGTAAAGATGATCCTATTTTCTTATAAAAATAATTTTAATAACTGGTCACAATTTCAATGCATGTGGCTTTGTCATCAAGTATTTTAAAAGATGTGATTTTAATATACCTCATTACATTAGTGTTTTGCACAGTGGAATCCTCTTAAATTTGTATTTAATGCACAAAGCTTATTTGCATAAATAGACTAGCATATTGGAATGCAGAGGGATTTTTTTAATGTGTAGTAATGTTTTATATATTAATAATTTTCTTTCCTCTGTTAAATTATAGGTATTGGGCCACATGCAATGAGTGGTCCTACAGCTGGCCCAGGACCAGCTCCAGGAGTACCTGGACATATAGTTGCCATGACCCCTAAACCTTGGACAGAAGGTAGAAGGGAGTATAGCAGTAATTTTATATCATGCATACAGTTAAGGTTAAACCGTGTGGGTAGGGACTGGGGAAAAGAGGCAGGAAAAAGAATAGGGAAATAAAAAGATATAAAGAAGAAATGGTGTGACCTTTACTTTGCCTAGCACTTAAATATCAAGGAGTGTTTTACCACTTATTCAAAGGTGAATGAGTTGACCAGATGAAATTATTGCAGCTGTTAGGCAGCCTGAACATGAAGCACCCTCTACAATCAGAATTAAATATATAAGCTTGTTCCTTTTCCAGAGATTGATGCAGATGGTTGAATGCCAGATGGTCAGGATGCTGGATCTAAAGTGAAATTGATTACAAGACTACAGGCATATTGCGTAGTTGCATTTTTTAGCAATAAATTATTATGTTTCCTCAAACAATCAAGTGTTATCTTTATTGTTGCAGATGTCTGTTCTCAGTGACTATCTCACATCCATGTGAATGAGTGACTTCCTGACTTGTTAGAGTACTGAAACCTGTGCTGTTATTGGCAGGTGCTATATTCATGTTAACTGATGAGTTAGTTAACTTTCAAAATAATTAGAATGCTATAACATAAAAGAGTAATCAGATACCAAGTATTTCAGGTACATAAATATAATTACTGGTTCTCAGAGAGTTGTAAAAGCAGGCGTACTCATGCTTCCAGTCAAATTGTGACTGTGGATGCATCCTTGCAAGCAGTATAAGATCAATGGGCATATGAAGAGGCAGAATTTGGTCCTGCATTTATATGAAACTAGTTCTAGAGGGCTCTTACTAATGTTAGATTTACTTAAAAAACAATTAAAAAGAGGTGTTGTTCATAAATTGACATGCACTTTTATTATTTTTGGATCACTTTTGGCAATGTCCATTTGAGTTTGTTTCTCTATAGGGAGGGAAACCTAGTATTTATCCTGATAAGTTTGAATGTTTGTTTTAGTTTTATGTTTTGACCTAAAAAATCATCTTGGATTTTTTACTGCATTCCATATTTCGTGATATCATGTTTCTTATGTTCTAGGCCAAGCCCCAGATATGAGTGTTCCCAATACACCACAAAAGCTCTCCGTACCACCTCCTAGTGGGAGGCCTTCTCCTGCCCCTGCTGCTTCCCAGCCTTCTGCAGCCATGCCTGGGCCCTCTGTACCAGAGCCCACACCTGGACAGCCTTCACCTATTGTGCAGCTGCAGCAAAAACAGAATCGTATCAGCCCTATCCAGAAACCCCAAGGGTTGGATCCAATTGAAATACTCCAGGAACGTGAATATAGGTAAAAGCTGAATAACAAGATTTAAATGCATATGCTTATTTTTTACTTTCTCAGTGGGCACTCTTGCAATCATCCCCTGTATTGTAGCGATTGTAGTTGAAATTGAGTTTCCATAGAGGGGGCCATGTCAAATTCAAATACAGACATCAAACTGTAAAGCATGATTTAATTTCAGCCCAAGTTCTGAATTAGCAAAGCATATTGGTAGTATCATTGCTGTCCTGGTTTGAGGTAAAACAGGATCAATTTTGTTCAGTAACTTTACTTTTTAGCTAGGCCTCTTCTAACTACTGAAATTAACAGCATATTGTACAGAAAACTGTTCGCTCTCAGAGTGAACCAGCTTAACCAGCTTAACTTTAAAATGGACTCAAGTACTTGGCTGGATTAGTGTGATATTTGGAAAGCTGCAAATAATAATAGCTATGAAATTAAAATCCTTGGAATCCACATGGAAACTATTTTAGTACAGAAAGTATTCAGAACCACAAACAAAAAGAAATTAGAAGAAAAAAATGGCAATGAAAAGACTGAAGAGTGAGTGGCCAAAGCAAAAACTAATTTTGTATAATGACAAATGGGTTGGCTGGACTACCAAAGAATAGAGCATTAAGGAGGTGAAAGTGAAGATGAAAAATAGGATACCAGGAAGTGTGGTCCATAAATGTTGAGTTAGACTCCTAAGTAAGTACCCTAATTAAAAGGTGATTAGTACCCAGTAATATTCCTAGTAACACACAGAGGATCTAATCTCTTATGATTTTTTGTGGTTGGAAAGAAACTGTTCCTTCCCCTTACTGAGACTATAATCCAGTTCCCCTTGAGGACTGGGGGAGGAGAAAGGTTGACTTGTATCTAAAGTATGTTCCTGGTCACTGTCAGTGACAGGAAGCAAACTCACCATAGTGTATTTGCTTGATTTGAAATGATAATGCCTCTTGTTACTAAAACAATGAGGGTATGGGGGAAAGTAGACAAAAGATGGTAATCTCACTGAAAACAGGATTAAATGAATACTTGCTTTGCCAATGTGTTCTACCTTTTCAGATACAGGAAGGAGGGTAAGTGGCATGAACTTTTATAGGATATCAAGTGTCTCAGGAAGGATATGGTGTGATATCCAGAAACCAGGCCTTGATCCAGCAAAACACTTGTGGTTTTTACATAAGAGCATGCTTAAGTGCTTTTCTGACTTATAGTTGTGGTCATTCTGTCAGTCTCATAATTTTCACCTTAGCATGGAATGGCTGTAGCTATTTTGGTATGTACAGTCATGATCTAACAGCTTTTTCAGAAAATCATAGAATCATAGAATGGTTAGAGTTGGAAGGGACCTTCAAGATCATCTAGTTCCAACCCCCCTGCCATGGGCAGGGACACCTTCCACTAGACCAGGTTGCTCAAAGCCCCATCCAGCCTGGCCTTGAACACTTCCAGGAATGGGGCCTCCACAACTTCCCTGGGCAACCTGTTCCAGTGCCTCACCACCCTCATAGTGAAAAATTTCTTCCTAATATCTGATCTAAATCTACCCTCGTCCTATCACTACATGCCATTGTAAAAAGTCCCTCTCCAGCTTTCTTGTAGGCCCCGTTCAGATACTGGAAGGCTGCTATAAGGTCTCCCCGGAGCCTTCTCTTCTCCAGGCTGAACAACCCCAACTCTCCCAGAGAGTTCTTCATAGAAGAGGTGCTCCAGCCCTCTGATCATCTTTGTGGCCCTCCTCTGGACCCACTCTAACAGGTCCATGTCCTTCTTGTGCTGAGGACTCCAAAGCTGTACACTATTCCAGGTGGGGTCTCACGAGAGTGGAGTAGAGGTGCAGAATCACCTCCCTCAACCTGCTGGCCATGCTTCTTTTGATGCAGCCCAGGATGCGGTTGGCCTTCTGGGCTGGAAGTGCACGTTGCAAGCTCATGTTGAGCTTCTCAACCATGAGGATGCACCATAATACAGTTTCACTGTTGCTCTGAATGAGGGATCATATCATTAACCTAAGCCAGCAATCATTTGGCCAGTATTGCATAAACTCATTTATAACTGCTTCTGCCCTTCCAGCCCTGCTCCACTGCCTCACTGTTTGTGCCAAATTTTACAACTTGAGGATTTGCATAAATGGGGGTGGAAGTGGAGTGAGGGACAGCAGAAAATAACTTAGGTAGATCTACTTGGCTATGTAGAAATTAGTTGCAGTCACAGCATATCCATTAGGTTCTAAATAGCCTGATCTGGGCAGGCTAAATAAGATGTTTGAGAGGGATTCTGGAATAGTAGAATTGTTTTTGTAATGTCTGGCTAGTAATTCAAGCTTTTAAAATACTGAGTGTTGTTGGGAATTTGTTTTGTTTTGTATACCAAGGTGCTTAGAACTTGTATAGGTCTTTTCATTATTTAAACCTAAATAAGTAACACCAAACTAAAGCTGTGAAAACAGCTTTTATGCTTTGGATGGTAATAGACTTAGCTTTAGTACAAGTAGTGTTAACAACAGTATGAAGTATTCTTAGTAAAATGGGAATAGAAGAAAGTTAATATAAACATTTGCATCCTGAAAACCCAGTGAAGTTAGCAATATCTTTGAAAAACAATTACTGTATAGTAAACAAGAGAGCTCCTTTTTTAATGAGAAAGCATTTTACTATGAAATATTTTTTTAAATAAAAAAGGTGAATTATTCACATCTTCAAAAAAAATGCAAGATGCTTCAACAAATCCCATAATTCAGATATCCAGACCAAAAGTTAAAATTTTGGCATATTGCCTCACTGTGGAGAAGTCTCTGCTTTAAATCTGATGCCACAGTCTGTGGCCTTGAGCATGGTATTTCTTGACTGAAGTTGTGAAGTCTGCTGTGTCACATTCACTTACTGCTAATTTATCTGCTAGATAAGAAGTCACTTGCTTGGTATTTGGCCATTCCTCTTTGTGCATATGCACATCCATAAGTGATTAATAGTTTGCTTTTGGGGGAGATGCATGTTTCTATACACCTAGTTGCATGCAGGGCATCTCATCTCTCTCTCTCTCTCTCTCGTCTCTCTTGTCCTCTCTCGTCTCATGTCTCTCATCTCTCTCTCCCTCCTTTCTCGTATCTGTCTAATGTCTGTCTTGTCTCCTCTATCCTCCCAGTCAGGGGAAGGGGTTCATGAAGGAGGAGACAAATTGAACAGATGAATGCCTGGCTGCATAGCTGGTGCCATACTCAAGGTTTTGGTTTCTATGATCATGGATCTACCTTTGAGAAGCCGGGTCTGTTGGGAGCTGATGGGATTCACCTGACCAAGTGAGGCAGGAGGGTCTTCACCAACAAACTGTCCAGGCTTATAAAGAGAGCTTTAAACTAGATTTAAACAAGATTTATTGGGGGAAAGGGATGGAGTTTTGAGTAACAGAGAAGAGCCAGGGGCTGCTGATGTATTTGGAACCAATAGGGAAACACCTGTGAAAAGCCTCAAAGGAATTAGGGTGTGTTACTCTAAAAAGGTGACACAGTCGACAGCCCAATTGCTATCACTGAAACGTGGTGGGATGAATCACACACCTGGAGTGCTGCAATTGATGCCTATAAACTCTTCAGAAGGAACAGGTGGGGGGGCCCTTCTATGTAAAAGAATGGATTGATTACATAGAGCTGTCTTTGAAAAACAGCGATAAACAGGTTGAGAGCTTATGGGTAAAAATTAGGGGCCAAGCCAACAAAGGAAACCTCATGGTTGGTGTTTACTACAATCAAGGTGGGCCTGTTGACGAGGCGTTCTTATTTTAAGGAATCACAAACTTCTGTGGACCTGAACAAATATCTGTTGCTTTTAATGGAACTCTTTCTTGCCAGAAGAGCAACCCTTCTTGATTTGGTGTTCAATCAATATGGAAAATCTTACTGACCTAATTCTGATTTCATTTTCTGTTCTCTTGAGGACACTAAATGAGTCTCCTGCAGTTAATGCAATGTTACATCTATTTTGGTTTTTTTCAGGAATTTTAGAATTTTGTATCAGACTGTCTACTGTGCCTTACTGATGTTAAGACAAAATTGAGCAGCACTTAAAATTACTAAAACTAAGTTCAAATTTAAAAAAAATCAATTTTAAATCAGTTCTGAACATAATAATTTTGATGAAATTCTAATGTACCCTAATGCTTTCTGATGCATTGACCCAAATACATATATATGCAATATGGACCTTTGTTCTTTCTATTGCATTCTTGCTGTCATGTATGTGCAGGTGCGCTTTGCACAAAGTGGTGTCAATAAGGGTATTTCTACTTTTGTCATAAGTTAATGTATGTATAATCCTCCATATCCTTGGAGAAACAGGTATTGAGGGGGGAGGGAAGCATTCCTTAGGAGATGTTTCATTTTTGCTCTTTGCAGTCCTATATCTCTGCTATCCCACAGAAAACTTATTTTAAGGTCTTTTTAACAAGAACATCTGCCTTGCTCTCAGAGGGCAGATTACCAACTTTGGTTTACTATGTCACAGAAATAAAAGTGCAAGATTAATGGTTGCTAAGTACTGTGAATTGATGTAGCTTACTAAAAGAAAACTAGAAAAGTAAATTTAGTGCCAGTCCAGTGTTCAGTAACCCTGAAAATTTCATGTTGCTTGTCTGCTAATGCTGAAATCCAGTGATTGCCTGACACTAAATTGCCACAAGATATTGCAAGTAGACTATTTTAACTTCTGAAGGGTTTGAAAAAAAAAATAATCTATATGGTTATATATAAATTGTAGCTTTATTGCCTGATAATGCAAACTATATTATTACTTAGGTGTACAGGTGCTGTGTCAATATACATTAATTTTTTAAGAATGCAAGAACAATATCTTTTAATGATTAAATGTATATCAGTTCTGTACCTGTTCTTATTTTACTGGATTCTTCTCCCATTTCTCTCTCCCCCCCCCCCAATTTTTCCATTTATATTTATCATAGCCTTATGAAAGTAATTTATGATATTACTAAAAGGAAATATTTTATTAAATAACTACTGTCTGCAAAAGAGGGGAAGAGATTTGCTTTATGGTTTGGAGGTTAGTTAAAGGTTGAAAATACTGCAAATACCAACAAAGGTCTGGGTTGCAAATACTGCAACTTTATTGTCCTTTCAAAAATCTGTATAACAGAAAAAAGCTTTTTTAGGTTTGTTCAGGTTAATTTTGGAATCTTGTACTAAACCTGAGTCTAAAGTCTCCTGGCTTTTGTGTTTCTGGTTCCTTTCAAATTTCTGGCACTGTCTTTAGTGTTAGGTTCAGATCTAGATAATGAACTAGCCATGATAATAAAGACAATGAAAAGCACAGGCATGGTTTTAGGATGTATGAGGGGAGGTATTTCCAATAGAGAGTAAAAACTATTAATATAATTATTCACGTCATTAAAAGGACCTACTATTCTAGATACTCAAGTTAAAGAAAAGTTAGTTGAAACCAGAACAAATACAGAGTTATCTTAGATGATGCAGAGAAAGGATGTTCTGGCTTAGTGGCAGGAAAAAAAAAAAAGTTTATATAGCCTAACCAAGCAAAGGCTCAAAAAAACATGCTTTATATAATCATTCAGGTTGGAAGAGACCTGTAGAGAGCATCTAGTCCAACCTTCCTGCTCAAAGCAGGGCTTACTTAAAAGTTAGATCAGGTTGCTCAGAGCTTTGTCCAGGCAAATTTTGAAAGTCTCTAAAGATGGAGATCCCACAACCTCTCTGGGCCTCTGTTACAGTGCTGCACAACTTTCATTGTGATTCTTTTTTTCCTTATGTCCAATCAGAATTTCCCTTATTTGCACCTGCTGTCTTGTCCTTGCAGTGTATACCTCTGAGAAGTCTGGCACTGTCTTTTCTGTAACTTCCCTGTAGGTAGTAGAAGAGGCTATACCAATGAGTACTTCTCAACTTTTAGGACATTAAAAGGTGCTGCTTTCCTTATTATATGTATATTTACATTAAAGAAGAAATCATCAGTTCAGGAAAGAACTAGTTAACGTAACAGACAGTTTGTACAATAAAAAAATGGTAATTAATAGACAAGAAATAAATTTAGGCTGGGAAGTAGAAGATAATTTCTAGCTGTCAGATGTACAGGGTTCTGGAACAGCTTTTCAGTAAGCATCGCCTCTAGTTTTAAGATGGAGTTTGAGCAGCACATGAAAGGAAGCTCTGTGGTGTGGCTAGCTGTGGCAGCAGGGGAATCTGTAGGCCCCCTCAAGTCCTATACCCCTCAATGCAGAGGAGAATGGGACTAAAAACTGACATAACTTGGATGTGGAGGGTAAGATTGGATACATGCATAGAGGACAAGAGTGGAGAGAGAACTAGCACAAGCAGTTAGCTGAGAGGTTTGAGGAGATGTGTCAGAAAAAAAGAGACAAAATTAGGGAATGGACAGAAGTCTCTATACCCTCTAGAGAGTAATTCTCAACAGAGTGCAACAAACATGACCAGTTACCAGGGATATTGGTAGTTAGAGGGAAGCTTGTGTCAGAAAGGGGCCAGAAACTCTGCTCAATAAAGTATGGGACTGCTTGAGGCTGCACAACAACGGTAGTGACATGCCACAGGGCTTGGTCCCCAGCACTTGCTGGAGCAAGTACCCCAGGCACGTCAGGGAGCTTGACCCAGACACAGAGCCCTGGAGGAAGGATGCAGCTGCCCAGGTCTGGGGCTGCAGGGAGTGCCTGAGGCCTCTCCCTGGGGTTGGGGGCCTCACTTGTGAGAGATGTGCTATGTTTGAGGCACTGAGCCACCAGGTGAAGGAGCTATGCGAGGAGGGGAGCAGGCTATGTAGCATTGGGGAGGATGAGCAGGAAATGGACAGGATCTTCACAGAGACTCTTCAAAGAAAAGTAGGGGTATGGGGAACAGCAAAGAAGTGCCCACAGGGACAGAATGATGTGGAGACCTTCACGCTTCTTCCCACTAGCATGGCTAGTGGCCCATTTTAAGTGACTGTACACAAACACGTACAGCAAGGAAAATAAACAGAAGGACTTAAAACTCCATGCACAGTCACAAAGGTCTGACCTCATTGTGTTTACTGACATGTGCTGGGATAGCTCATGTGATTTGAGTGCTGCAGTGGATACATAAAGCTCTTTAAGAAAAGAGCAGAAAAGCAAAATCCCACCTGTAGTTGAATCTGGAGAAGGATGTGAAGGGCAACAAGAAGGGCTTCTACATGTATATCAACAGCAAAAGGAAGATTAGGGGAAAATGCAGGCCTGCTGCTGAATGGGGCAGGGGACCTGGTGATAAAGGACACACAAAAGGCTGAGGTATTCAGTGTCGTCTTCGTCTTGGTTTTTAACATGGAAGATTTGCTTTGAGGAATCCCAAGCCCCTGAGACCACTGGGAAAATCTGGAGCAAGGAAGACTTACTCTCAGTAAAGGAGGATCTGGTTAGGGAACATTTAAACAAAGTGGTCCATGGGGCCTAATGGGATGCACCCATGAGTGCTGAGGGAGCTGGCTAATGTCATTGCAAGGCCATTCTCAATAATCTTTGAAAGGTCATGGTGATAGGCAGAGGTGCCTGAGGACTGGAGGAAAGCAAATGTCACTCCTATTTTCAGGAAGGACAAGAAGGAGGATCTGGGGAATGACAGGCCGGTCAGCTTCACCTCGATCCCTGGAAAGGTGAGGCAGCAACTAATTCTGGGAACCATTTCCAGGCATATGAAGGACAAGACAGTGACTGGGAGTAGTCAGCATGGACTTATGAAGGGGAAATCACGCATAACCAACCTGATAGCCTTCTATGATGAGATGACTGGCTTGATGGATGAAGGGAAAGCAGTGCATGTTGTTTACCTTGACTTTATCGAGGCTTTTGACACTGTCTCCCATAATATTCTCATAGACAAACTGATGAAGCATGTACTGGATAAGTGGACAGCGAAGAGGATTGAAAACTGGCTGAACTGCTGGGCTCAAATGGTGGTAATCTGTAGCACAAAGTCCAGTCAGAGGTCAGTCACTAGTCCTTAGTGGTCAGTTATTTGGCAAATACAATATCTTCATTAATGATGTGAATGATGGGACAGAGTGCACTGTCAGCAAATTTGCAGATGACACAATATTGAGAGGAGTGGCTGATACACCAGATGGTTGTGCTGCCATTCAGAGGGACCTTGACAGACTGGAGAAATGGGCAGAAAGGAAATTCGTGAAGTTCAACAAAGGGAAATGCCCAGTCCTGCCCCTGGGGAGGAATAACCCCATGCATCACTACGCTCTGGGAGCTGGCTGGCTGAAAAGCAGCTTTGTAGAAAAGGACCTGGGGGCCCTGGTGGACACCAAGTTGAATATGACCCACCAATGTTCTCATGTGGCCAACAACATATGGGGTTGCATTAGGAAGAACAGTACCAGCAGGTCGAAGGAGGAGATCCTTCCCCTCTACTCGGCACTGGTGAGGCTGCATCTGTGTACAGTTCTGGGCTTCCCAGTACAAGAAAGATATGGACATACTGCAGTGAGTCCAGAGCAGGGCCACAAATATTATGGGATTGGAGCACCTTTCATATGAGGAGAGGCTGAGGGAGCTGTTTAGCCTAGAGAAGAGAAGGTTCAGGGTGGAATCTTATCTATGTGTCTAAATATGTTGTGGAAGGGATTAAAGAAGTGTCATGGTTTAACCCCAGCCAGCAACTAGGACCACACAGCCACTTGCTTACTCCCCCCCTCACCCAGTAGGGTAGGGAGAAGAGGGAGAAAAGGAGGGGGGGAAAAAAACCTCATGGGTTGAGATAAAGACAGTTTAATAGAACAATAACGGAAGAGAATAATAATAATAATAATGGTAAAAGAATATACAAAATAAAGTGATACAACACAAGTTGCTCTCACCACCCGATGATCAATTGCCCAGCCCGTCCCGAGCAGTGATCGTGGATTCCTGCCCCCCAGCCAACCCCCATTTATATACTGAGTATGATGTCTATGGTATGGAATATTCCTTTGGCCAGCTTGTCTTGTCTATGCTCCCTCTCAGCTTCTATGGGAAGCTGAAAAAGTCCTTGACTAATGTAAACATCACTTAGCAACATCTAAAACAATATGTGTAATCAACATTATTCTCATACTAAATCCAAAACTCTTCTCAGTAGTGCCCAGTGACAGGACAAGGCAGTGTGCACAAACTGAAATTTAAACAAAAGAAAAGGCTTTTTACTGTGAGGATGGTCAGTCACTGGACTCTCAAGAGGTCCCTTCCAACTTCAGCTATTCTGTGAAGAAGGTCAAGCTGGGAAAGTGAGGATGAGGGGTTGAGGGTTTCATTTAGACAGCTAGAGGAAGCCTTTTTGATCACAGGCCTTGGTACTTATGGGGAACTTCAACCACCCTGAGATCTTTTTAAAGGGCAACATGGCTGGACACAAGCAGTTGATAAGATTTTTGGAGTGTGTTGAAGACAAATTCTTGACACAGGTGTTGGATGGCCTGACTAGGAGAGATGCTCTGCTAGACATGTTACTTGCAGACAAGGAAGAACTGCTCAAAGATGTGAAGGCTGAGGGCTGCACTGGCTGCAGTGACAATGGGATGGTTGAGTTTAAGATCCTGAGAGAAGTGAGCAAGACAAATAGAATCACAGCCCTGCACTTCAGGACAGCAGTTTTCAGCTTGTTCAGGTATCTCCTTGGCAGGATCTCATGGGAGTCTGCTCTGGAGGGCAATGGGGACAAGGAGAGGTGGATAATCTTCAAGGATGGCCTCCTCAGAGCAGAAGTTGTTTCTTATGATGTGGAAGAAGTCAGGCAAGCACATCAGGAGGCCAGCGTGGATGAACATGACTGAGCTCAAATGCAAAAAGGAAGCACACACAAGGTGGCGACAGACATGGGCTACCTGAAAGGAATATAGAGACATTGCCCAGGAGTGCAGGGTTGAAGTTAGGAAAGCCTAAGCTCAGCTCAAGCTGGAACTAGAGAAGAATATGAAGGGCAACATTGGCAGTAAAAGGAAGGCTAAGGAAAACAGAGGCTCACTGCTCAATGGGGCAAGGGACCTAGTGCCAAAGTACTGGTTAGGAAAGCAGCTTGGTGGAAAGGGACCTGGGAGTCCTGGTGGACAACAGGATGACCATGAGCCAGCAATGTGCCCTGGTGGCCAAGAAGGCAGCCAATGGCATCCTGGGGTGCATCAAGAGGTGTGTGGCAAGCAGGTCGCGGGAGGTTATCCTCCCCCTCTACTCTGCCCTGGTGAGGCCGCACCTGGAGTACTGTGTTGAGTTCTGGGCTCCCCGGTTCAAGAAGGACAGGGAACTGCTGGAGAGGGTACAGCAGAGGGCTACACAGATGATTAGGGGGCTGGAACATCTCTCTTATGAGGAAAGGCTGAGGGACTTGGGTCTTTTTAGTCTGGAGAAGAGAAGGCTGAGGGGGGATCTCATCAATGCTTATAAATACTTAAAGGGAGGGTGCCGGGAGGATGGCACCAGTCTTTTTGCAGTGGTGCCCAGTGATAGGACAAGAGGTAATGGGCACAAACTTGACCATAGGAAGTTCCATCTAGACATGAGGAGGAGCTTCTTTCCTTTGAGGGTGGCAGAGCACTGGAACAGGCTGCCCAGAGAGGTGGTGGAGTCTCCTTCTCTGGAGACATTCAAAACCCGCCTGGACGCCCTCCTGTGCAGCCTGCTCTAGGTGACCCTGCTCTGGCAGGGGGGTTGGACTAGATGATCTCCAGAGGTCCCTTCCAACCCCGGTGATTCTGTGATTCTGTTTCCTTTCCTGTGCTTTGGGAGATTTTAACTGGGAGTATGTGTGGGGGTTTTTTTGAAGTATGCAGGAAATAGAGGGAGTGTGAGGAAGAGCTCTTATTTCTGATTCATTTGAACTTAAATGCAACTTTTGGACCACTTAAAATGTTGTGGCCTGTCATTTTGCTGCCTTGGCCAAATTTAGAGTTTGCAAATAAATATTTACTTGTAAATAAAAAAGCTCATAAAGATTATATAAATGTTAGATCTGTGATCTTGATTTTGAATGTGAAAAATAGAACCAAGTAAGTTTTTTCTGGCTTGTGTATTACTGTCGGTCTCTTTTGGATTTGTAAATGAATTAAGAATTTCATGAAGAAAGAGTGAAATAGAATCCAGTTTGTAGTCCAATAGCTATGTAAGTGCTATCATTTTACTGAAATTGTGACAACTTTAAGTTGTCACAATAAAACAAGCAAGTAGAATTATGAATATTAATATTGTGAATATGTCATGTAAGAAAATTCCATTTGCGTATGGTAACTATTCTGACAACACCATGTGTTAAATGCATAAAATAGCACCCACCAAACAGACCTGCAGACAGAATGCTAGGAAGCACGAGTAAAATAACATTTCCAAGTTGCTATGCACGCATATACTTTCTGTCTGAATTAAAAGAGGGGAAGAGGCGCAGGGGGGCAGAGGAGGGTTTTCATTATTTGGCAATTTATTCTGTAAATAGAAAATTAAACCTTATTAAACTCCATCTATACAAACGCCTGTTAGTTCAGAAACACGTAGTAAAAGCCAACTAAGTACCTGAGGTAAATTGCTAAATTTTACTATATACTGTTGATAACTACTGATGGATTTTTCCCAGTATCTTTTCCAATCCTATATTTATTTAGGCTTCAGGCTCGAATTGCTCACAGAATCCAAGAACTGGAGAACTTGCCTGGCTCTTTGCCTCCTGATCTGCGAACCAAAGCTACAGTGGAGTTGAAGGCACTTAGGTTACTGAATTTCCAGCGTCAGGTAATGCCTTTTGCTGCAGGGAAGTTCTTGTAATGCTCACAGTCAAATGTGATGCTGTGGCATGGGATCAAATGTGATGTTGTGGCATGTGTCAGATCTTACAGCAGCACTGACCTTAAACAGGAGATTTTGAACAAAAACACACTTGACTGATAAGAAGAATTTCACAGAAATGTTTAACTTAGTATTTATTCTGTTTTATGTACTTGTTCTCTCTCCTGCCTGCTCCATCCTCCAGTATAAATTGTAATCCTAGAATTGTGGTAGTTTTTCATGAAAATAATGGCACTGGCACAGAGACACAAGAGAAGGCCAGGCTGCAAGCCCATTTTCAACACAAATCATAATAGATGTAATTTTCATGACACTCTATACTTGTCATAGGTATTGGTGAGAGTTGAATGCTCTTATTGTTGTGTGTAGCATTTCTCTGTAATCTGTTTTCAGCGTTCCCACTGTGACACACAGACATGTCTGACACAGGTTAGATCTTGAATGTATGTAACAGCATGTGAATTTCAGAAAGGGAGTCACAATGCCAAACCATTCTGGGCCCCTTGTCATTGGCTTGCCTGGTTGGCCTGGAAGCAGCAGAGATGTGATTTGCCAGGCCAAGCAAAAATAGTTCCTGGAAGAAGTCTTTGGCGGTATTTGTACCATGGTATCTACATCTTCCTTCCCACTGCCCTTGCAATTCCTTTATAGCGAGGCTTTGTCAGAGGTTAGTTGAAAAGTGGCAGGCTTTCCCTGCTTGCATTGCTGGAACTGTGGCTGTATTATTCCAAGCCTTCCCAATTTTCTACTCCCTATTCTGTTTCCCATGCAACTCATTGAACAGTTGTCACCTACATTCAGCACCAATTCTACCAAAGCATGTAATATCTGTTCTTCAGTGCTTTACTTGAGTGGTGTAACATCTTGACTGGTGCCTTTCATACAAGCAGGACAGTCATTTTCAGTAGGAAGGAAGGAAAAAAGTGATGTGCCTATGTTGTTTGACTCTGTCATCCTACAGAGACTGAAGATTTATTTAGGGAGACAGACCTTTCTGCTACAACTGAGCAGTTGCAGAACTGTAATGGAAAGGGGAAAGGAAGATGGGAGATCTCCTGCATCACTAAAATTTTACTTTACTGTATTACTAATTAAAATTGTTCTTGTGTGTGTGAAAAATGGTTTTCTTTTGAACTGTTTCTTTTTTCTCACTGGTAGCTAAGACAAGAGGTAGTAGCCTGCATGCGTCGTGACACAACACTAGAGACAGCACTAAACTCCAAAGCCTACAAGAGAAGCAAGCGCCAGACTCTGAGGGAGGCCCGTATGACAGAAAAGCTTGAGAAACAGCAGAAGATAGAACAAGAGAGGAAACGTAGACAGAAACACCAGGTATTTTAACTCCTATTAAGTGTTCCCCCAGACATGGAAATGCTATTCAGTTGATTGTTGCATCTTGATCATCATCATTTTATATTTTATTCACCTCTGGAGACTGAGGCACAAGAAAACAAGTTTATGCAATAAGCAAGCATAAAACTCTAAAATTGCAACTCTTGTATTCCTGATCTCAAATCTTGAGCTACAAAATCTCTGAATTAAATTGTTTTCTTTCTCTAGGAATATCTGAACAGCATATTACAGCATGCTAAAGATTTTAAAGAATACCACCGGTCATTGTCTGGGAAAATACAAAAAATTTCTAAAGCTGTGGCAACTTGGCATGCCAACACTGAACGTGAGCAGAAAAAGGAAACTGAGAGAATTGAGAAAGAAAGAATGAGAAGACTAATGGTAAGGAATGGGGGAAGGGGTATGACAAGTTTGGCTAAAATTACATACAGTCTGATGTACACCCTCAGGTGCTTATGTATGCTCTTTTCAGAATAAAATCTCTTTAATTCAAGAAGTTTAAAAAGTATAAACCTAAAACTACTGCAGAAGAGTCCCTTGTATTTCTAATGATGGTAGTGAATTTGATAGTGTTCACTTTGAGCTATAGCTACTCTTTTCTTAAGATTTCTGATAATATATAATTGTCTTTTCTACAAGCTTAAAAACTTGTCATTCATGCATATCACAGCCACTTTTGTATAACATCACTTAATCTCTTTGTCATATGTCAACATTTTTACAACATTGCAGAAATATTCAAGTTATTTACTATAAAAATACTGTGTATTCTTTCTAGCTATTATAGTTTTGAAGACTACTTTTGATTATCTTTTTATGGTATTACTCAGAAACTTTGTATTTGCACACATGCATATCCAATAGCAATAAATTCTTGCAGTTTTTTCCTGGAGACAGTCAGCTATAGCAGTCAGCTATAGTTCCTCTTGCTGCTGTTATTTCTTATTCTCTCCCTTCTTTGCACCTGAACAATGCCAGTTGCACCTTTTTTAAAAACAGGATATAATGGCTTTGTGTATAACCATGTCTCTTCAGAATGCTGTAGAATTGATCAGTGGACTACTTACATTTCAGGAATTAAAACATCTCTGTCTTAGAACTTAAAACGTAGACAGAGTAGTTTTTATGTACAAGTGTGTTAGCATCCAGAGTTAGATTAATTTTCTTCTGAAAAACTTCTACCAGACACTGGGTAACCCTAATACTTTTTTTTGAATTGTTGAAACCTACAAGACAGTAGGTGACTGGGAAAATACAGGTTCTCAGTCAGCAACTGAATGACACAATGTAACAACAACACAGAAGTTAATGGGAATTGGCACGTTTTCATTGAAACACAATGCTAATAAAAACACAAATATTTAAGGTGATGTGAAATAAACTTTAATCCTTGCCCAAAATCAGTGCCCACCAAGCATAAGGACTGAACAGTTTGGTTTTAAATCACCAATGAGGATTAAAAGTTTATATGAAATGTAACTGAAGGGCTTGCAGAAGAGAACAAATGTTTAGGCCCTATGGTTTTTCCTCAAAGTTACATGTCAATCTACATTGTACTATCAATAATTACAGACAATTGCCAACAGTTTATCTGTACAAGCTGTTGCAATGTTAATTATCAGATAAAAATATGACGACTTTACAAGTCTCGTTTTAAAAATATTTTTTAGATTCTGAGGTGAATGAGCTTATGTCACTCTGAAATATATATGGTAAAGAAGTCCACAGCTAATAAATACAAGATAGATTTGTATGTCCAGAAATGTCACAAAACACTAATATCCAGTGCTTCCTCCTAAAACCTCCCACCCAAAGCCTGTTGTCGTGGTTTGGCCTCAGCCGGCAACAGAGAACCACGGAGCAGCTCACTCAACCCCCAAGGGCAGTGGGGAAAATCGGAAGAAAGAGGCAAAACTCGTGGGTTGAGATAAAGGCAGTTTAACACAACAGCAAACGAAAGAGGAGGAGAACAACAATAACAGTGATGGAGGGATGCACACACAGGGTTACTGTACCGACGCTCACCGACCGGACCGCACAACCCCAGCCTACTCCCAAACCGCGCCTTCCTCCCCCTCCTCCCGGCCAGCTCCCCCTTATGGACTGGGCGTGGCGTCACGTGGTATGGAATACCTGTGTCCCGGGCCAGAAAATTAACCCTATCCCCGCCGGAACCAGGACACCTGTGACTCAGATCTGCTATCAGGGACAGCACTCAGTAGGCATCTTCAACTGGGTTTTGCAGTCAGAAGCACTTACCCTGTTCCCTGCTAAAAGCTTAATTAAATTTTCATGGAGAAGCAAAACAAAATGATGCTAATTATGCATGTTGTGTTAGTGGAGTTATTCCCCCTGTTTAAATTTAGGTCAGCTGTGATACGTTCTTACAGTTTTTACAGATCTTTAATTCAGTGTAGACAGAAGTTAATCTTCTATATACGAGAAATTTCTAAAGACTTCATCTCCTCTCAGACACTTGGGCTAGCCTAGGAAAATAGGCTATGTTTAAAAGTATGAGAGCATACTTCTTAACCAAAGCATCTTAGATAATAGTGTTAAATTCCTTACACAGATTGTCCTTAGATAGCTAGGATTAGCAATGGTGATTGTGTCCCAGTTCCTGAACATTTATATTGCATGCAAGAACATTCATGATATGCTTCCAAAAATTGCACCAAGAAAAAGATAGTATGTATAGAGGAAATAACTTGGCTAGGTTATAATGATACTATATTTAATTATAATAGTCATAGAAGCTTACTTTTTGAGCATTGTAGTTCTGTTGTCTTGAATACTGAAAATGGATTTTACCTTGCAAGTTCCTGTCAGGTTACTGCAGTTCTGGTATGTCTCCAGAAAGGCAGGAGTTTGTTCATATCTCACAACTGTGCTATTTTTATTGAAAGTTATGGTCTTCAAAATATTTCTTATTTTTGCTTGGTTTTATAAGGCCCTGTATACTTCTTCAATTATTAATTCATTCACTAAGTTATCTTGGCCAAGATCTGCCGTGGGCTCTGTGATGCTTGTCTTATATTTCCTGATATGCATAAAGATATCATTATATCTTTCTGGCATACACAAGTAATATTTCCTGCTATGCCCTAACAAGATACTTATGCAGTGCTGTAGGGATATGGGAGTTGCTGAACTGACTCAGAGATGTGGCTGATCTGGTCTGATATCCTGTTTCTAATAGTGGCCAGCATCAGATTCTCCACAGGAAGATGAAACAACACCAGAGTAGACAGATGATACATAATCTGCCCTAAGCAAAATTTATTGGTAACACCTGATGGATAAAGATTATTACTTATACTGGGTAAAGGACCAAATAAGAGTTAGGCATCTGGGTCCCATTATCTTTCTATGACAGTGAGGGATAACTGTACTTCATGCTTTTGGAAAATCTTCTCTGTAGAAGTCTTATCAATTCCCTCAGTTTCCCAGCATTGTAACTTGTCTGATGTGCTGTTGTATAATTTTTTTCTGTTCTCAGTCCTGTTGTAGAATGTCCCCCCCACAAGAGTAGGAGATATTTAAGGTAACACATCATCATTGAGAATGCAATTGTAGGGTCTTCTTAGGAACACTTCTCTCATGGATGATGTTTGTCTTGTATTGCTAGGCTGAAGATGAAGAAGGCTACCGTAAGTTGATTGACCAAAAGAAAGATAGACGTCTAGCCTACTTATTGCAGCAGACAGATGAGTATGTGGCTAATCTGACTAATCTGGTATGGGAGCACAAACAGGCACAAGCAGCCAAAGAGAAGAAAAAGAGGAGG
>VFFE01008741.1:444717-483453 GCA_008921705.1 Burhinus oedicnemus
GTCCTTTCTGTGACCCCTAAATTCCTTTCCTGTCCCAGAGGATGGGTAAGATGGCCTTAATAGCCCATTTCTATCTCTAGTTTTCATGGTGGGAATGATCTTGCTATCAGCTATAAGAAAAAGTCTCAGAGGTTTCATGTGCTTGTATATAAACAGAGTGCTTTAGCTAATATTCCTGACAATTTAACTTTGCATAGTTTGGACACCAAAAATATATACCATTTAAAATGTTAAAATATGCAATGCTCTACATGTGGTAATAAAAGCCAATATATAATAAATGGACAATATTGAAATGACCAACATAAAAAATATTCCTTATAGAGGGGACTCTATCTCCAAGACAGCTGTACATTTTGTTAAGAATATATTTTTAACAGAGAAAATGGCCTGTGCCTCCAAAGTAAAGATGTAGCTTCTCCTGAACCAGAAATCCAGTAGGCTAGCCATATACCAGGCACAGATTTACCAAGGCAACTAAGAGGGTTGTAGATTTCCCATTAATACTGCTAAGTGCTGTGAGTGCAGTAGTACCTGTATATATCCCCCCCTACATCCATCAATATCTTTATTTGCATTCATCCCAGGCCATGAAAATGCAAAGTGAAAAACTGTTCATGCTCTAGAATGCTTTCATCATATAAAATGGTTTTTATGATCATAACTTGACTATAATAGTTTTGTCTCTATTTGTTGTAGAAGGCAGAAGAAAATGCAGAAGGAATGGGATCTGGTCTTGGTCCTGATGGAGAGGTATGAATTTTACAAGCCTTTTTAGTTTGTGGGGTTGGTTGGTTTGTTTAATTTTCCCAGAGCTTGTTTTAACTTATAGTGGTGGTAAAAGATTAAAGTGTATGCCAGACATTTGACCTTTTTATTCAGTTAGTACTCTGTAGTGCTTTTGCATGTGACTAAGCCATGTATACACTCAGAGAGTGCAAAAATGAAACTGATTTGGGGAAATTAATTCAAAAGGTGCCTACGCATTTGGAATCACTAAGGTTGAGGGTAGCAAGTGTGCATGCTAAGGTCCCCATGAGACACACACAGAGATCACAATATTCATCAATTCAGTCTTATTTGAAAGAAAAGAAAATACAGTGAAATTTTACAAGCATGAATAGAATAGAATAGAATAGAATAGAATAGAATAGAATAGAATAGAATAGAATAGAATAGAATAGAATAGAATAATTCAGTTGGAAGGGACCTACAACAATCATCTAGTCCAACTGCCTGACCGCTTCAGGGATGACCAAAAATTAAAGCATCTTATTAAGGGCATTGTCCAAATGCTTCTTAAACACTGACAGGCATGAGGCATCAACCACCTCTCTAGGAAGCCTGTTCCAGTGTTTGACCACCCTCTCGGTAAAGAAATACTTCCTAATGTCCAGTCTGAACCTCCCCTGATGCAGCTTTGAACCATTCCCATGCGTCCTATCACTGGATACCAGGGAGAAAAGATCAGCACCTCCCTCTCCACTTCCCCTCCTCAGGAAGCTGTAGGGAGCAATGAGGTTGCCCCTCAGCCTCCTTTTCTCCAAACTAGACAAACCCAGAATCCTTAGCCACTCCTCATAGGACATGCCTTCCAGCCCCTTCACCAGCTTTGCTGCCCTCCTCTGGACGCATTCAAGTATCTTAACAGCCTTCTTAAATCATGGGGCCCAGAACTGCACACAGTACTCAAGCTGAGGCTGCACCAACGCTAAATACAGTGGGATAATCACCTCTTTTAACCAGCTGATTATGCTGTGTTTAACGCTCCCCAGAATGCAGTTTGCCCTCTTGGCTGCCAGGGCACACTGCTGACTCCTATTGAGCCTGCTGTCAATCAGCACCCCCAGATCCCTTTCTGCAGGGCTGCTCTCCAGCCATGCCTCTCCCAATTTATACTTGTGTCTGGCATTACTCCCTCACAGGTGCAGAATCCGACATTTGGTCTTGTTAAAGTCCATGCCACTGATGATTGCCCAATGCTCCAATCTATCCAGATCCCTCTGCAAGGCCTCTCGTCCCTCGAGAGAGTCAACAGCACCTCCCAGTTTAGTATCGTCAGCAAACTTGCTAATGGTGCATTCAACTCCTGCATCTAGAATATTGAGAAAAATATTGAACAGAAGTGGCCTTGAACCTCAAGGATCGCCGCTGGTGACTAGTCATCAGTCAGATGTAGCCCCATTCACTACAACCCTTTGAGCCCTGCCATTCAGCCAGTTCTTCACCCAGCGCACTGTGTACCTGCTCATCTCACAGTCGGACAACTTGTCCAGACGGATGCTGTGAGGGACAGCATCAAAAGCCTTTTTGAAATCCAGAAAAAACATATCCACTGCCTTCCTTTCATCCACTAGGCTGCTGACCTTATTGTAGACTGATATCAGACTGGTTAAACAGGACTTTCCCTTTGTGAACCCATGTTGACTGTGCCTGGTGATTGCATTTTCCTTTAAATGCCTTTCAGTAGCATCTGGTATAGTCTTCTCCATAATTTTTCCAGGTACTGAGGTTAGACAAACAGGTCTGTAGTTTCCTGGGTCTTCCCTCACGCCCTTCTTGTAAATTGGAATAACACTGGATAGCTTCCAGTCAGCAGGGACCTCCCCAGACTCCCAAGACCTTTGGTAGATGATTAAGAGGGGTCCTGCTTTAACATCCACTAACTCCTTCAGTACTCTATTTTGTTCCTTAAAAATAGTTTCTACTTTGAACAAAGAATCATATCTTCAGCTTGTCCTCTGTTAATTTAGCAACTCTCAATCTCATCAAATAGAGGCTATATGCCCTGGGATTCCTCTGACAAAAGGCCCCCACCAGAATCTGGAAGATTATCCAATTACAATTTAAAGCAATTTACAGCAAGGATGACTGACTAAAGACAGAAGTCTGAGAGCATCAGGAAAAGACAAAGAAAGACTATAAGAAAATGTGTGCGAGAGACAGCTTCACTTTCTCATATGAGTAAAGTGAGAATAATTATACCTGTCCTTAAGTTTTGTGGAGTGTGGAGTCAAGGTCTCTGGTTTTGGGTTTGGACCTGCTTGCTTTCTTTCCTTTCTTCTTTTCTTCTGCTTCTCTCTCACTCTCTCTCTGTTGCTATGTGCAGACCCCATATTTATATGAAAAACTTATATTGATTCTTATGGAGTTTTGTTAGATTTACATGCATTAACTAAAAGGACCTCTTAAAAGCTCTGTTTGGGGCAGCACAGTCAGAGAATAAAAGATGGCTGTTAATCCTGGTCTGAGTCATGGGAGTGGCTTCTCCTCCTGGGAAGAAAAGAGAGGTTACAAAGAGGCATTACCTTGGAAATCCCATCAAGAGCAGCATCATCAAGAGCTACCAGCTCTTCCTAGCTCTCTCTGTGTACTGGGAGTTGTCCAAAGGAGACTGTACTGTCATGTGTGGAAGGAGAATTGCACGATCATGCATTCTCATCCCAAACCCATCATAGGTATTGCTATCCCTGAAGTGGCACAGGAGAGGGTCCAATTGATTCAGAAGCCACTGATATTGACTGCTAATCAAGCTCATTTACTCCTCTTCATTGCTCACAGCTTCCTGCCTGATTTGCCCTTAGGCATGGCTGGGCAAACCTTCTTTAAAGTTGCACCTTCAGATCTCACCTTCTGCTTCAGCAAGCATGGCTGTGGGTCAGTGGATTGCCTAGGCACAAGCTGGGAGCTTTGTGTTAAAGTACATAGGAGTGAAGGAATTTGGAGAAGTCATATACCATTGCCATAGCTTTTTTTTATAACTAGGAGAAAACCAATCTGGATTAACATTGGTGCTAATTTGTTCCTCTTCAGAGTTGAACTCTACAACAAAGGTACATTGAATCTATCACTGAGTATGCTGAAAAATCCTTTTCAGCTTTGGCAGACACTTAAAAATATTTTTTTCTCTTGAGATAAAAGTCTGTGTATAGTACATTACTTATTTTTCAAAATGTACCTGTAAGCACAACAGATTATATCATCTCATTACTAGAAAATACACTGTTGACGTTGCACATCAATTCCCTTTCTAGCATAGGGTAAAATATACTGTCACAAAGGCTTCTCAAGATACCTGAAGGTACTTTGTCCTTCAGAAGCAAATGAAAATGAAAAGTTTTCCCATGTTGTTCTTTGAACAGTTAGCTCTCTTTTTCTTTTTTTTTTTTTTTTTCAGTAGAATTGGAGGACATATGCTGCCTCATTAGGAGCTATAGTGTTATGCCCTTTTTTACTCATTTATGTGTAAACACAACTTGAAAATTCTGCTTATTACTTTACTTAGTCTTATCTACACATGGAAGTAATATCTTTGCTGGTGTAGTACAGCCACATCCTTTAATGTATACACAGTTGCATCAGGAAAATGTACATATACTGCTGTAACATAATAATTTATAGAAGGGGGAGTAAGTTTTATACTCACTGTAAGTCATCTTTATACCTGTTCAAATTTTTTTTCCAGTTTTGTGTTTATATATTTTGGGAAGGCATTCTTTATTGCGCTAATTATTATTAAAAAGAAGATATTTAGCCAAAATAGTTTGTAAAGTAGAAAATCTGTGGTTTGAGCAGGCCGAAGAAGTATCAGAGACATAATTTTGTTCTGTTAGAGCACCAGAGTAAGTGAAAGGGAGTCAGGACAGTGAATCTTTAACTAGGCCTTCTTTAAAAGTTAATTAAAATTTTATAGCTCCATTTCTTCATCCATAAAGAAAGAAAAAGGCTGAAAGCTCAATGTTTTTTCTCCTTTCAGATCTCCATCAGTATAAGCAGCAAGAGTGAAAGGACTGTAAGCATAATATACTTTCTCTCTTCTTTCAGAGAGATCAAGTTACTTCTTTTCCACACTGCTCTCATTCATTTACTTGGAATACTGTGATACATGTGTGGATATTAAATGTAGAGATATGTTACACACAGAAATATTGTGACTTAGTGTTGACTTGGTAGCAGTATGGGAAGCTGAGGCTTTAGTAACACATTAACTTATTCAGAGTCATAACTTTGCAGTTGCTGTTAGCTCTCCATTAACTGTGGCAAACACAGGAAGACCAGTTATCTTATAAAATTTCATCTGAATTTTTAGCCCATAGATGAGAGCAGTCAGATGAGTGACCTTCCAGTCAAAGTGACTCACACTGAAACAGGCAAAGTTCTTTTTGGACCAGGAGCACCAAAAGCAAGTCAGCTAGATGCTTGGTTGGAAATGAACCCTGGGTAAGTAGCTAGCAAACCAGTGGCGTATTTTTATTATTAGGGGGGTGTCAACTGTATTGTTACTTTTTATGAAATTGTCTTTTTTATCTATTCCATTCACCTCTTAATTTATTACTTGTAAGTTGAGTAGGAAATGTATTGAATCTATTACATTCCTCCCTTTGTATTTCTAATTCGTATTCTTTTGTCTTCTCTGTACAGCTATGAAGTTGCTCCCAGGTCAGACAGTGAAGATGAAAGTGGCTCTGAATATGAGGAGGAGGTACGTATGCTTTTCTTCAAATTTCATTTTTCGTAGTGCAGTAGAGCAAAACCCACGTTATTTTCCTGTATGTTCCTTTTTTCATAGGTTTGAAGAAAAGAAGTAGCAAGTGTCTAATTGTTTTAAACATAATGCAAACAGCAAAATACATCATTTTTGCAGTGATGCTCATTCTGTAGCATGTCTTTTATTTGTGCTGTAAATGCCTACCTGATAATCTGAATGAGGGGAAAAGAGAATTTGTTTTTACTCTCATATCATCACAGTAAAAATAATGAAATAATCATGTCCTATTTTAAAATACACCTCTGTAAAGGACGTATGGTGGCTTTGTGCTGAATGAAGTTAACAGCTTTTATCTCCTAGATGCATCTTCTATCTGTTATGTAATACTTTTCTACAGAAAGCAATGCTTTCCTAGTCTTAACATTGAAGTATTGCCTATTGAGAGGATGAGAAAAGACAAATTTCATTGATTGTGGTGTGATTCTGGCTTGGGTGTTTTGAGTCAGTAAATGGCAAAGGTTTATTAGGATCATTTGCTAGAATACACCTTCATTTTTACAGCTCCACATCAACATTTGGAAGCTTTCAGGGTCATTTTGTGGTGTTTTTTCCTTGGTAATTCTTAAGCAGGGATGAAATAGGGCTAATGTAATAAGACAGTTAGGTACATGCATTTGTCTGCTTATATCATCTTTGATAGATGCAATATTATAGAGCAATATTTTGCTCTGTTTAATTGTTAAGAATTTAAATTGTTCCACAACACCCTTTTCTTCAAATGGTTCAAGCATTGTTAGAGAGCCCCCAGTAAAATCAGAAAAATTTACCCATTTGTTATCCGTTGCAACTGTAGCTAGAAGGGAAACTATAAATAAAGATAAAAAATATAATCTGTTTTAAAAAAATAATAAACCAGAAGCTTAAAACCGCATGAATGCAGGAGCTCTTGCCAGTTTTTTAAGCTGTCTTACAGTATCGTACATCTTGAATACAATACAAACATGTGCATAATATCAGTCTGCTCTATGAGCAGGACAGGTAGAGTAAGATTTTTATAAATGAGAACATTGAAGAGGAAAATATTTTTTCTTAAAGTATTGTGACTTTCTGTTAGTTAATCTATGCAAATTTTTTTGTTGTTTTGTTGCAGTATATCAAGATAGCTGTCAGTTGAACTTTTTGGTTCAGGTTCCTAAAGCATTGTTCAATGAAAACTGTTAATAAATATGTGAGTGTTAGCTAAAGTTACGACTGAGTAGCATTGGAGAGTACAACATTTTCCTGTCTTTTTTCCATCTTCTCTAGGATGATGAAGAAGAATTAAGTAGGTTAGAAGCAGATGAGAAGATACTTCTGGATCCTAACAGCGAGGAAGTTTCTGAGAAAGATGCTAAACAAATCATTGAGTGAGCTTTGAATTCTGCCTTTTTTTTTTTCTTTTTATCTCCTCCCTCCCCTGCCCCTGAATGGTGATTTCTTATCAGGGCTCTCAAAATTAGCTTGCTCTAGATTACCATGAGTGGCTGGTTGTTGTAGCACCTGTGACATGCACCTGCAGGAGAAGGGATATGACTGCTCAGCAGTACTTGTGTAATACTTTAAAAGTAACGTGCATTCTTCTAAGGGTGAACTTCCCACAGCTGAGGATTTCTACCGCCTCTTTACCACTTGTATAAATAAGTGAACTATATTGAAAAATATATGTATTTGTGGGAATTTACCTTTATTCTTTGTCTGCTTTCCAGGACAGCCAAACAAGATGTGGATGATGAATACAGTATGCAATATAGTGCTAGAGGGTCTCAGTCATACTACACTGTTGCTCATGCAATCATAGAGAGGGTGGAGAAGCAGTCTTCTCTTCTTATTAATGGTACACTAAAACATTATCAGGTAAGAAATATAGTTGAAGTTAGCTTAAGTAGTTCCAAACCCTTTTATTCAAAATAATACCCTGCTCTATAGCTGACAGTTACATAATAATGGCCAGGCTCCTATATAATATACTTTTCATTGAGTAAAACATGTTAAAATATTTAAGACGACTTATCCTAGATATTTCATTACAGTACTTAAAATGACAAAATGTTTGAAAATGCATGCGGAAAAACAAGATATCTATTAGGTTGGAAATTGATGATCATGAATGTAGTCTTCTATCCCAGATCAAATTTCATACATACCGCTTGAATAATAACATTGACTTTCTATATATACCTGTAAGCATCTCTTTTCATTGCAGACCAATAGTGTTTTGGTTTTGCTCTCTATTGGGTTTGCATGGCAAGGTTTGGTAGCAGGGGGGCTACAGGGGTGGCTTCTGTGAGAAGATGCCAGAAGCTTCCCCTATGTCCAATAGAGCCAATGCCAGCCGGCTCCAATACAGACCTGCCACTGGCCAAGGCTGAGCCAGCCAGTGACGGTGGTAGCGCCTCTGTGATAACATATTTAAGAATGGGGAAAAAAACTGCAATTGCAGCTGCAGAGAGGAGTGAGAATATGTGAGAGAAACAACTATGCAGACACCAAGGTCAGTGAAGAAGGAGGGGGAGGAGGTGCTCCAGGTGCCAGAGCAGCCTGTGGTGAAGACCATGGTGATGCAGGCTGTCCCCCTGCAGCCCATGGAGGTTAATGGTGGAGCAGATATCCACCTGCAGCCCATGGAGGACCCCATGCTGGAACAGGTGGATGCCCGAAGGAGGCTGTGACCCCATGGGAAGCCCATGCAGGAGCAGGCTCCTGGCAGGACATATGGCCCCATGGAGAGAGGAGCCCATGCTGGAATAGGTTTGCTGGCAGGACTTGTGACCCTGTGGGGGACCCACTCTGGAGCAGTCTGTTCCTGAAGGACTGCACCCCTTGGAAGGGACACACACTGGAGCAGTTCATGAACTGTAGCCCGTGGGAAGGACTTACGTTGGAAAAGTTCGTGGAGAAGTGTCTCCCTCAGAAACAACATGTGATGAACTGACCGCAACCCCCGTTCCCCATCCCCCTGCACTGCTGGGAGTAAAATTAAGGCTGGGAAGAAGGGAGGGGTGGGGGAAAGGTGTTTTTAAGATTTGGTTTTATTTCTCATTGTCCTACACCGATTTGATTGGTAATAAATTAAATTTATTTCCCCAAGTTGAGTCTGTTTTGCCTGTGATGGTACTTGGTGAGTGATCTCTCCCTGCCCTTATCTTGACCCACGAGCCTTTCATTATATTTTCTCTCCCCTGTCCAGCTGAGGAGGGGGAGTGATAGAGCGGCTTTGGTGGGCACCTGGCATCCAGCCAGGGTCAACCCACCACACTCTCCTTCCCATCAACCCAGTATTCGGATTTTTGCTCATTATTTTAATTTATTATTTTTAAATAATCTTTTTCTTCTTTAAATATTTAAAAATTCAACAATTTGAGCTTTTAGCACCTCAGCGTGAATCTCTAGTGATTGAATTGATAAAATTGTTCTATACAATATTTGTTTTATATACAGTGTTACTGTCACAGATAAGGTGCACACTTTTCCAGAGAGCTTTACAGCAGCCATTTTGAGGCCTGGTTTTGGTTCTTGTCCTATCACTTTGACTCTTATGCCCTTCAGTTTCCTCTAGATCTTATCCATTTTTTCCTGCCTGACTTTCCTTCTCTATTTTTTCCTTTTTCACATGTTCTTCATTCTTGGCTTTAGTTAGGCTGCCTCTTCCTTCTGCACATCAGTACATGTCAGTGAAGGGGCGATTGATGACACAGGAAAGAGTTTCTCTGTTCTCAGTTCTGCAGCCACTTGTAAGTGGGAGACAACTGCAGAAAAAGTTCTGCTTGACTGTTGTTGCCCTGAGTTCAGTAAAGACAGTCTTCAGAGAATTTAGTACCTAAATATAAATCAATCGGCATATGTGTGAAGCTGATAGATTGGCTGTATTATTTTGTATAAATTTTCATGGATACAATGGATTACTTTTGACATACAATGTTTTCCCCATACTTCTTAGCTGAACTTTCTCAGACCTGTTAATTTACTTCTCTCCCCATGCATGAGACTCATCAAACATCTGGATCATGGAAGTGGGAATGTGTCTAGATTACACTTGTATGGGATAATGTGATATGTACATGCATAGAAGGCTGTGTGACAAGAAAGTAGTCACTGTGCTAGGATGCGATAGCGTGAGAGTGCCTTCTAGCTAGCCCAGCTAGGTAGATACTGCTTACTACGCTCTTGTGGCTTCTTCCCAGCTCTGGGATTCAACATGCCAGGCACAGTTGGTCAGTGGACCTCTTCTGACACATGGAGTTGTGGACAGCAAACACTAAATGGGTGTGTACTACAAGAGTTTCAAGATGCTAGTGATACAGTCGGGGGTGTGAAGTGGAACCAAATGTGAGTCTTATGGCTAGTGCATGAGACTTGATAGGTTTGGTTTTGAGAAAGTTTTGGTTGAGGCAGAGATCTGACATGAAATTTTACTCCAAAGTTTTTAAATTTGACAGTGTCTAAATTAACAAATAGAATCTTGTAGTGGTAAGTGTTAAGTAACCTGAAGTATAGATGGCAGTGTTAGTCTGTCTACCGTACAAAAAAACTTCAGTATGTATAAAATATGACTTTGTAGCATGGGCCATACTGGCCCTAAATAGCAGTGATGACTTTCATGCAGATGTAAGTCATATCACCTTTTCCAAGACGTGCATGCACATAGTACTGTGGAAGGAAAAACAGCATCTGAGTAGTAAGAGAAGTAAGAACCTCGCTTCTGTAATATTAGTACTACTTACTTCTGTGGATTTCAAATAATTGAAATGATTATTCATTTCAGCTCCAGGGCCTCGAATGGATGGTTTCACTCTATAATAACAATTTGAATGGAATTTTAGCTGATGAAATGGGACTAGGAAAAACCATACAGACTATTGCACTCATCACTTATCTGATGGAACACAAAAGACTCAATGGCCCCTATCTCATCATTGTTCCCCTTTCGTAAGTAAACTCATTCTGCTATTATTCTGTGTATTGTAGTTTGGTTTCTTAGCAACATGTACTTTTTCCTCACACAATGACAAGATGAGGCACACATTGGAATTGCACTGAGCATGTACTCTGAATTTAGCCTGTGATTATTTCTTCGTAACTGATTGTCTAGCATTGGGAAGGTGACCAGATGGCTGATAAAAGCACTTTGTTTCATTAATTTTGCTGTTCACTCTGCTGACATGCTATATAGTATGTCCTACTTCACTGTTACTTACTCCTCACATTAGCCACGAGAGAGGAATGATACTTTTTTTTTATATTACATGCCTGTAGTTTTCCACATTCTAGGAACCTTTTAAAGTTTCTAGAAGAGAGAAGCTGAAACTTGAGTGACTTCAGTTATTTTAAAACTCTTTCTTCCTTCTCTTCTCCCCCCATAAGATGCACATTGGACCAGGTTGGTCCTGCCTTGGCATGTCCAATGACTTCACAAACAAAAAGGTTATCTTCTGTTTCCATATCATACTGGCAAACACACTTTTACCCATTTTAAAGACTATTTATTGTGATCATAAAGCTGAAACCACACAGTGCAAAACCAAATCTGCCTAATAGCAATAGTATATCATTACAGCTGAATACAGATGAATTTTATGGTAGACTTCATATGGCTATATCTGAAAAGTTACAGGCTCGATTTATGAGAGGCGATCAGCTTACAATGACACACAAGTCTTTCTGTGTAGGTATATCTTCCCCTTAATATGTGTCAAAATGCAAAGGTATACTTCAAATACTTTGCTGAATTGGTCTGAAAGGGACCCCTGAATATAAGGGGAAGAGACATTTTCCCCATGTTATTTCTATTTCCTCCCCTCTCAAATAAAGATACATATACTCTGATACAATATATTATGTGCTTCTTTTTAAATATACTGTTTATTATAGGGGGCGTAAGAAGTATGTTGAGAATCCAGCATTCAGTGGGAAACAGATGGCATAATTATGAATTTTAATTTTTTTTAAACAAATAATGAAATATATTATTTTTACCTATTAATCTTGTATTTAGAACTTTATCCAACTGGACATACGAATTTGACAAATGGGCTCCTTCTGTGGTGAAAATATCTTACAAGGTTTGATTTATTTTTTTATATGAACATAAAGCTGAAAGAATAAAGCATGAGAGTTAATCATCCCAAGATTATTGTAATTAACTGTAATTTCTTTCAGTTAGCAAAATGCAGAATAAAATTGTTAAATACCATATTGCAAGGATTTGCTGAGAGCAATACAAATGATAAATACTGCACATTTTGTATACAGCTGAATATTTTGTTGTTTGGCTACTGCAGTTCCTATAAAGTCAAGCAATTAGTAAGGAGACTAGACTGCCAGCTGCATCCTTCCATTCCCATATAAACAGAGCTTTACAGTCCAGCAGCTGGTTAGGGAAACCACTCTTGAAGGAGTATGGAATATATCAATATATTTGGTATGATTTTGCAGGATTACAAGGTCATATATTGGCTCTTTTCTCTGCTAATTCATGACTGTACTGCATAGAAATATAGGTATATCTGTTTTCTTCATCCTTTGTCTCTCTTTTAGGGGACACCTGCCATGCGTCGCTCACTTGTTCCTCAGCTTCGAAGTGGAAAATTTAATGTTCTTTTAACTACTTACGAGTACATAATAAAGGACAAGCATATTCTTGCTAAGGTAAGGAATGTCTGTCATCTCTTAACAGCTAACACTTAAAGACATCATCTTATTTGGTTCCTAGGACAAAACACCTGTTTTTGATTTATAGTTCTGAATTGCTGTTTTGTCTTGCTAAAAATTAACCATTTCATCTACCTTTTCATTCCCCTGTTGACAACTGGATCTCTACCTCCTGAAAACAGCAGGATTTTCCTGGATATAAGTCAGAGAATAATATTATTGCTCTGGAATTTTGTTAGTACTGTAGACTTACCTGTCTTTAGAAAAGTGTGATTTTTCTTTTATTTCAGAAGATGCAGTGACTGAGATGGCCTTAATTATGTTGCTTCATTTGGGGGTTAGAAGAAAGGGATTAACTGAATCAAAGCAAAGTTCAGGGTTACTATGTTTTGAGAGAATGTCTGAAAATGCCTTTGCATCCTGTCTAGTTTCTTCTTTCTGACAGTTTCATTTGGATTTCTCATGTTCTTTTTCTTCCCCAGTAAGACAAATTCTGACCTTATGGTGTCAGTCTCCTGAACGCCTCCCAAGAAATGAGGGGATTCAGCTGTTTGCTGATGAAAGATTATTTACAGATGTAAATATAAATACTACCTAGTATTTGTTTCTCCTCTTGTTGCTTGGGAGGCCACTAATGCTTGGATAACGTCAGATTTGGGTTTCCAGTCATTCAACAGGAATGACTGATGTTTCAGTTTTGAAACATTCCTATTTTAAACCTACTGGAAGATAGTTTCTAATTCTGATTATATTTGACCTGCTTTTTCTTTAACAGTTTTTCTTCTTCTTGCAGATTCGATGGAAATACATGATAGTAGATGAAGGTCATCGAATGAAGAACCATCACTGCAAGCTGACTCAGGTCTTGAACACTCACTATGTGGCCCCAAGGAGGATACTGTTGACCGGGACTCCACTTCAGAACAAATTGCCTGAACTCTGGGCTCTTCTCAACTTCCTTCTCCCTACCATTTTCAAGAGCTGCAGCACCTTTGAACAGTGGTTCAATGCTCCATTTGCCATGACTGGAGAAAGGGTACTGCAACAGTTTGCTTAAAGTCCATTAGAAACAAACCATTAGGATGGAAACAAAATGGAGGCCATGTTATAGGAATAGTCTTTGAACTCTCCTTTGTGCTCAGAGAATTAGCATACTTAAAAGCCACCTTTATTACAGCTTTAAAAGTCTTCATTAAATTGTCTCTTTCTGGACTCTGAATCAATTTAGTTGTAACACAACAAGTAATTACTGCAAACATTTATAATGAGAAATCTAATCACAAAGACATTACATAACACACTGAGTTGCCTTGTTGTGACCTTTATAAACTTTTGTAGGTGGACTTAAATGAGGAAGAGACTATACTGATCATCCGTCGTCTCCACAAAGTGCTCCGGCCCTTTTTGCTAAGGAGACTGAAAAAAGAAGTTGAGTCTCAACTGCCAGAAAAGGTTTGCAATAGAAAAGGGTTTTATACTTTTATTTTGAGCACTATATAATATTGGGTTTTGAGATGCATCCTAGATAAGAGGACTTATTAAGTGTCCGTTGTTGTTGTGGTTTGTGTTTTTAACTCTGCAAAGAAGAAATACTGGCCACTGAGGAATTCTGATTTCTGCATTCTTAGTCTTAATCCTCAGTCCTACAGCTTTAATTCTGTATGTAGCCACCCAAGGATTATTTAAGACATACAGCTTGTTTCCATAGTATTTGGTTTCAAGGCATTAATGAAAGCCAGTCATACCCTGAGGGTCAGATTGTGCCACTCATGCACTGAGAAGAGACTTTGCTCGCTGAATTGTTTCACTGAAACTCCTAAAGGAATGTGTGACATTCATAAATTTAGCAGAATTTTAGTTAACTTTTCAGGACTCTTGAGTTGTGTGAAGTATTTTTTTTTGGCTTCTATATGTGTCTTAACCAGCTTGTGCATCTCAGAATGTAAAATTCAACACTGATTTGAAAGACCACTATTTTAATTTCCAGGCATCTCACTCTACCCACACCCCTGCCCTCATTTGTGATTTTGAGCCTCCTTCCCCTTTCGCCCTTCCCCCCAAACCCACAAAAACATAACCAAAAATGAAAACTGAAGGCAGGTTGGGGGGACATTTGATACTTAAACCTGCTGGGTTAAAACCATAACAAAAATCAAGTTATTGTTATATGTGAGTTGTGAGGTTGTATTTACATTGAATGAATGAAGAGTCCTTTATCTGCATTTAAAAAAAGACTTCTAATTAAAGACCTACAAATTTAGAATGTTATGAAGATTGTTGCTATTTTGACCTTCTGTCCCCCTCCCCCAATGTCATATTCACAATAGCCTTCTATGTAGCATTTATTTGAGCTTGAAACATAGATCTGAAAATGTTGTCTGACATTCTACCAGAAAAATCTCATTACTGAAACTTTTATTGCATTTCAAATTTCTGCCAATTAGAGACACTGTATTTGATAGAACAATTAAGAGTCATGGGAGAAAAAGGATTTATAAGTTGCATATGCACTGTTACTTAGTGGAGCGCTTCTTTCATATCTGTCCCCCTGTTTTCAAAACAAAGCATGTCTGACTTGAAGCATCAGACTTTTTGACAGGTTTATCAGCTGCTAAGTGGATGTTCATGTTTCTTACCTGTGAGCTCATCTTCCTGTCCTTCTGAGATGAAAATAACCTATTGATTTTTTAGTCATAAAATCATATAGGTTGGAAAGGACCTCTGGAGGTCTCTAATACAACCTCCTGTTCAGAGCAGGTCACTCAGGACCTTGTCTCGTTGAGTTTTAAATATCTCCAAGGATAGAGATCCCACAATCTCTCTGGGTTCCTGTTCTTGTGTTTGACCACCCTCATGGGGAAATTTTTTCTTTATATCTGATCAGAATTTCTCACTTTCCAACTTGTGACCATTGCCACTCGTCCTTGTGCTGAATGTTTCCAAGCAGAGTCTGGTCCATTAGGTAGTTAAAGAAAGCAATAAGGTCTCCTGAGCCTTCTCTTCTCCAGGCTGAACAAGTCCAGCTCTCTCAAACTCTCCTCATACGTCATGTCCTCCAGCCCTCTGTCCATTTTGGTGGCCCTCTGCTGGGCTTGCTCCAGTATGTCCATGTCTGTTGTGTAGTGGGGAGACAAAAGCTGGGCACAGTACTCCAGATGTGGCCTCACCAGTGCTCAATAGAGGGAAAGGATTGCTTTCCTTGACCTGGTGGCTGCACTTTTGTTAATAAAGCCCAGGATGCTGTTGGTCTTCTTTGCTGCAAGGGCACATTGCTGGCTCATGTTCAATTTTTTGTCCACCAGGATTCCAAGGGTCCTTCTCTGCAAAGCTGCTTCCTAGCCAGTTGGCCCCTAGAGTATACTGACATTATTTCATCCCCAGTGCAGGACTCGGCATTTCCCTTTGTTGAACTTAATGAGGTTCCTGTCAGCCCATTTTTCCAGCCTGTTGAGATTCCTTTGAATAGCGCCCTGCCTCCAGCATATTGACCATTCCCCCCAGTTCGAGGGTTATTCCATCCCAGATGCAAGACTTGGCATTTATCCTTTTTAAACTTCATGAGGATCCTGTCAGCCCATTTCTCCAGCCTGTCCAGGTCCCTCTGACCTTCATATTGAGCACTCCCCCCTCCTCCAATTTGGTGTCATCCACAAACTTGCTGAGAGTGCACTCTGTCCCATCATCCAGGTCATTCATAAAGACATTAAACAGTATTGGCCAAGTATTGACCCTTAAGGGACACCACTGATAACTGGTTGCAAGTTGGACTACTACTGAGTAGTAGTACTGGATTTGTACGCTTTGAGCTTGGTAATCCAGCCAAATTTCCACCCACTTTATCGTCCATTTATCCAGTCCATATCTCACTAGTTTGGTTATAAGAATACTATGGAAGCCCATGTCAAAGATCTTACTAAAATCAAGGTAAACACGATCCACTGCTCTCCCCTTTACACAGCCAGTCATCTCATCATAAAGGGCAATCAGTCAGGCATGATTTCCCCTTGATAAATTTATGCTGGCTGTTGCCAGTCACCTTCTTGTCCTTCATGTACTTGGAAATGTCTTTAAGAAGGATTTGTTCCATAAGCTTCCCAGAGATGGCGGTGAGGTTGACTGGCCTATAGTTCCCTGGATTCCCTTTCTTGCCTTTCTTGAAAATGGGTGTGACATTTGCTTTTACCAGGCATTCAGAACCTCCCCTGATCAACATGACCTTTCAAAGATGATAGAGGGTGACCTCACAATGACATCAGCCAACTCCTTTTGCTTCCTTAGATGAATCCCATCTGCTCCTATGAACTTGTATATGTCAAACTGGTTTAAGTGGTATCTAATTGTATCTTCCTCTACTATGAGTAATGCTTCACTCCCCCAGACTCTGCCACTAGGCTCAGGGACCTGTGAGGCCTGAGAACGAGCCTTACCAATGAAAACTGAAGCAAAAAAAGGCACCGAGTACATCTGTCATTCCTGTGTCCTTTGGTACTAGGTCCCTTGCCCCATTGAGCAGTGAGCCTCTGTTTTCCTTAGCCTTCCTTTTACTGCCAATGTTGCCCTTCATATTCTTCTCTAGTTCCAGCTTGAGCTGAGCTTAGGCTTTCCTAACTTCAACCCTGCACTCCTGGGCAATGTCTCTATATTCCTTTCAGGTAGCCCATGTCTGTCGCCACCTTGTGTGTGCTTCCTTTTTGCATTTGAGCTCAGTCATGTTCATCCACGCTGGCCTCCTGATGTGCTTGCCTGACTTCTTCCACATCATAAGAAACAACTTCTGCTCTGAGGAGGCCATCCTTGAAGATTATCCACCTCTCCTTGTCCCCATTGCCCTCCAGAGCAGACTCCCATGAGATCCTGCCAAGGAGATACCTGAACAAGCTGAAAACTGCTGTCCTGAAGTGCAGGGCTGTGATTCTATTTGTCTTGCTCACTTCTCTCAGGATCTTAAACTCAACCATCCCATTGTCACTGCAGCCAGTGCAGCCCTCAGCCTTCACATCTTTGAGCAGTTCTTTGTGAATGACTATAAATTCCAGCTGAGCACGTCCCCCATGAGCTGTGTAAAGGCTTCATGTGCTTCCTTTTGTTGATCAGAAAGCCTGTAGCAGATGCCTACCACAATAGCACCTGCACTGGTTTGTCCTCTGATCCTTACTCATAAGCTCTCAACTGGCATGTCACCTGCTCGAAGGCAAAGCTCTGTGCATTCAAGCCTGTCCTGTGCATAGGGCACAATCCTCTGTTCTTATCTTCCCAGTCTGTCTTTCCTGAAGAGCCTGTACCCATCCATAGCAGCACTCCAATCATGTGAGCTATTTCCCAAATCTCTGTAATCCCAATGAGATCAGATTTTTGCAAATGTGCATGGATTTATAATTCCTCCTGTTTGTTGCCTGTGCTGAGTGCGTTTGTGTACAGGCACCTGAGATGGGCCCCCCATCATGCTGCTTTCATAGGGGAAGCACAAGGACCTCCCAAGTCATGCTGTCTCCCAGACACTTCTTTGCTGCCCCCCATGCCTTTGCTTTTCTTCAGGTAATGACAATCCTTCCCTGATGTACCTAGTTGAAAGCTTTTCTCACTAGGTTAATGAAACTGTTAGCAAAGATGCTCTTTATTTAGTTTGTTGAAGAAGAACTGGAATTACAGTTTAGATCATGTCAGAACAGAAGCAGTTTATTATTATAGCTATAGGAGAGAACACAAAGCAGCAGAGTGAGAGACTGCTGATATGAACTCTGCCCAAATGGGGCATTTACAAAGTTTATATACCTTTGGGTTATACAACTTGTTCTTTACCAAACCATGTCAGAGAAACAGGACTACAGTAAATTGCAACAAAGAGCAGTAACACGTGGATTACTTCATATAGGGAGGCTCCAAACAGTCTGATAAGGAAGCGCTAGACAGTACCTCTTTTTTACAAATAATTCACTCCTTTGTTAATTAAATTGTGCTGACTCGGTGAGGCCATTAGGTCATGCTGACATGTATTTCTTAACTAGTGAGGCCTCCAAAGGCCTATGAAGTGTTAAATATAACTGTTAACTTCCACAAGTTTATTTATGAAACATTAAGCATTTTGTTCTTTTTTCTTTTAATCATTTCTTGCATTATTTGTCACCATTGTTCTGGCTTCATTATGTGACTATTTTCATTTTAGCCTAGTTATTAAAGACAGTGACATATACAAGCCTGGCAGTCGAAAAAATGTGTGTTAAATTGGTACATGAAAACTTTTCCTGTGTTACTGGATTTAAGGGTGGTGAAACTAACTTATTTTAATCATATTTAACAAGAAGTCAAAATTAATTTGGTGTTCATACTCTACTTCATTATTTCCCCTTTTTTTTAGTAGATATTGAGAAACAAAATAGCATGTTTTCATCCCCACATTGGTAAGTAGAATGCTACTTAGGACTGTAGGTGATGTTATTTATTTTGTGCCAGGTTGTGCCAGTTGTGATTGATGCTTTGCAGATATAATAAATTTCACAGGTTATTAGCCATTCAGTCTTTTGACAGTTGGTTAAAATTATAAGAAGAGAGAAACAGGAAAGAATAATTCCTTTTTTATACATTTGGTAAAACAGTACTGAATCTACAGTCATGCCCTTAGAATCTGTGTCTTATAATCATAAATCCCACAGTTAATCTTTTCAAATAGTCATTATTATGCTTGCAAGTGGATTGCAACTTGTTTAAAGGTGCTGTTATGATGAGGATAAAAGAAATATAGTTTTAGTTTTATTTGTTTAGGAGGGCAAGGACTTGGAATTAAAATCATACTGAAATGATTATATCTTGGTAAAACTTGACACTGTATTTGTTGTGGTTTTACACTAGGTTGAATATGTAATCAAATGTGACATGTCAGCTCTTCAGAAGATTCTGTACCGCCACATGCAAGCCAAGGGAATCCTTCTCACAGATGGTTCTGAGAAAGACAAGAAGGTATAAAGGGGAAACTAGAACACTTACGGAACAATAGATCATGATCACGTGTTAACATGACTTCTTTTTTAAAAAAAAAAGAATAAGTAGGTTCTTACCACAGATATCTTTGAAGAAAGAAATCTCAATTAGACATGTTTTAAAAGACAGTAGTTTCTGCTCTCCATTCATAAGGTAAAAATATGCTGAGCGTAATCCAATAAAAAACCTGACTAATTGGGATTGTGGCAGCACTGACTACTACCGGGTGTTCATCTTTTCTCTAAGAGCCATTATTAAGTGCAAATCTTGTTTTGGCCAGCTAGGTTATGAGTGCCTCTGTTCATACATACAAATAATATCTGTTCATGCAAAAAGGTGTTAAAAGAAAAATAAGATTCAAAGTCATGTAGTCATACATTAGAATATGCCAAAATAAATGCTGACTTTTCTAACTTAGGACTTTGACACATGGTCAAGTTATTGTAGAGAAGACAAGTAGCCATGCATCAGCTTGTCTGTAAATACATATTTTACATTGTATGTAAGGTGAGGTGAGATTCCTCAGAGTAAGATCATGTAGGCACTTAATACAGAGCAACAAACGTGAGCCAGCAATGTGTCCTTGTGGCAAAGAGGGCCAATGATATCCTGGGCTGCTTTAATAGGAGTGTTGCCATCAGGTCAAGGGAGGTGATCCTTCCCCTCTATTCAGCACTGGTAAGGCCACACCTGGAGTGCTGTGACCAGTTCTGGGGTCCCCAGTACAAGAGAGACAGAGCTACTGGAGAGAGTCCAGTGAAGGGTCACAAAGATGATGAAAGGACTGGAGCATCTCTCCTATGAGGAAAGGCTGAGAGAGCTGGGACTCTTCAGCCTGGAGAAGAGAAGGCTCAGGGGGATCTTATCAATGTATATAAATACCTGAAGGGAGGGTGCAAAGATGATGGAGCCAGGCTCTTTTCAGTGGTGCCCAGTGACAGGGCAAGAGGCAATGGGCACAAGCTGAAACACAGGATTCTGTGTGAACATCAGAAAATACTTTTTTACTGTGAGAGTGAGTGGGCACTGGAACAGGTTTCCCAGAGAGGTGGTGGAATCACCCTCCTTGGAGATATTCAAAAGCTGTTTGTACGTAGTCCTTGACAACCTGCTCTAGGTGGCCCTGCTTGAGCAGGGGGGTTGGACCAGATGACCTCCTGAGGTCCAACCTCAACCATTCTGTGGTTCTGAGCAGCTGGTGTATAACAGCTTGTGTGTGCGCCAGTCCCATATATTGGCCCCATTATATGTGTTTTCATGATACAATATTGTCACATACTATTTTTCCACCTGCCTCCTGTCAATTTCATTGTCACAATGGATGATATTTTTGTTCAATATCTTATTTTATTTTAACCTCTATTTGGTGTGGTCTGATGTGTTATTTACTGTTGAATATTCAAACCCTGCTCTAAAAACAGTTGGTCCTTTCCTCATAGGATCTTCTATGACAGTCATCTCTACATAGGTTCTGAGTACTTTGCAAACATTGGTTTACTTTCTTTTGTTGTATTTTTAATGTAATTTTTCAGCTACCATTTTTTAAGCTTTAGAAAATGTCATTTGATACATTTACGTCCAAAGGAGGTCATCAGAATGATTGGAAGTTTAGAAGCACTACAGAGACCTATGCTAGAGGTTTGAGTTACTTGAATAACTGATAGTAGATGCCTTTTACAATGCAACATTTGATGTGGTTGAGGGTTTAATACATATTTGATGACAGAGCAGTGAGACTGGGGAGTCTTCAATTTGCTCTAAGATCTGGAGAGAGGGTATTTGAATGGATGTTGTCCCTCCTGCTCATCTCCCCCTATTCCTGACTTGACTGTGATGCCTTTTACCATAACCACTTTGACTGGTCCATGTCCAGTCTATTTTCTTCCTCATCTCAACGTCTTCTGCTAGTTCAGTTCTCTGTGCCTAACTAGACCCAGTTTCCTGGCACAGCCATTCCTGTTGCCCTTCCTCCTACTCAAGATTTGTGTGCGCTCACCTTCCTTACTCAACTAAACAGAGGTCAGCCATCTCTATGCCCTCATTCCCTGTTCCCAGTGCACCTCAGCAGGTTTATGTCCACCTCAGCGTTGCCTATCTTACGTCCTGTTCCTTGTTCTAACTTCCCCCCACCCCCCAATTTCATTTTGCATCCCAGCCTTCTGCTTACCTCTCTGGTTTCTCTTGTTCACTAGTTCAGAATCTTCTCTCTGCTTTTTCTTCCTTGCTTCCCTGCCCAGCTCTTTGCCTTAAGCAGTTCTAATTGCCTCTGCTGTCCTCTAGCTTTCTAGTCTCTTTGGCCAGAACATTACAATCTCAACTCCCTCATACTCATAGGTCCAATTTTTCCGCATCCTCCAACTTTTTTCTTTTCTTTAAGTAATTAATCAGATTCTCTTATTCATGCTTCCTGGTGCTAGCAGAAGGAGATGGTGGTCGTTGAGAACTCTTGGCTTTGAAGATCCAATAGGTATGGTTTTAGGGAAAACTGTCATTCTGCAGCTCTGGCTTGCAATCTGCTCAAACTAGAGAGAATTCATTAGTATGCAAAGCTCTAGTAAACATTTCATAAACAAATGCAAACTGCAGTTTGGAGCAAATTGAGATAGACTTTCAAGGGTTCAACAGTAGACTTTGACACGTGGACTACCCCCAATCAAATGTCGGTTCCCTTCCAGAGATGAATTTAGTAGAATATAAAATGATCACATAATGTAATTTTTCCTAATCTCACTCTTGGAAATGTCTGAATTGTTTTGACTGAGATATTTTAAAATAATTTCACCTGAGTGACATAGTGAGTTTGGAAATTGTACCAACTCTGTTAACAGTTTCACAGAGTTAGAGCAAATCAAAATGGGACCTTAAAGTGAGAAGTGTTAGTCAATCTTAATATAGTGTTACCAAATATATTCATCAATGATAATTAGATTGTAACCATCCCAGCTTAGTGGAACACCTGATAATATTTTACTGTTTACAGTTTACATGGTTTCATAAATAAGCAGTAAAAATAAGCAGTAAGTGCTTATTGTGACTGCTATAGACAGATATGAGATGTAGTACACTTTCCAGGTTACTTGGAAGTCTTTGATCTCCTTGTCTTTTTGGATCATCCTCATGATATTTTAATTTGAGCAGCCAGATAACTGCACCTTATTTCATAGCTTCAAATAGTTTTATTTCAATAAAATATTGAAGTATTTTTATGTCTTCTTTGGAAATTGAGTTTCAAAAGTTTCATTAACAAGCTAGGAAATGGGTTTCATAATATGATTTGTGTTGTTTGCTTCCCTAGGGAAAAGGTGGGGCAAAAACTCTTATGAACACAATCATGCAATTGAGAAAGATATGCAATCACCCGTATATGTTTCAACATATTGAGGTAAGTCTGTCATGTTTGATTTTGGGGGCCTCTTTTATTCAGGTGGCTAACATAGTCAAAAACTGCTACTGTGGGAGGGAACATCTTTGGCAACAACACTTGTGCTGAAAAGAACGCATTTGAGAAACACTCATTCCATTCCTCTGTATAAGCAAAGAAATGGAACAGTCACCAGATTTTTATCCACAGCTGTAAAACAGCATTTGTTCTTTTTGAGGCACTATCTCCAAAAAAAATAGTTTTCTGAGTTTAAGATATTCCATATCAACTTGCCGCTACCTGTGCTTAAAACTAAATTTTAAAATAGAGATATCAGTTTAAAATACCATATAGTAGAACATATATGTCCTGGTTTCAGCTGGGATAGAATTAACTTTCTTACTAGCAGCTGGTATAGTGCTATGTTTTGGATTTAGGATAAGAATAACGTTGATAACACACTAATGTTTTTAGTTGTTGCTAAGCAGTCAAGGACTTTTTCAGCTTCCCATAGAAGCTGAGAGGGAGCACAGACAGGACAACTGACCCAAGCTGGCCAAAGGAATATTCTATACCATAGATGTCATGCTTAGTATATAAATGGGGGTTGGCCAGGGGGCAGGAATGGGCAATCGCTGCTCGGGAACAGGCTGGGCATTGGTCAGTGGGTGGTGAGCAATTGCATTGTGCATCGCTTGTTTTGTATATTCTTTTATCATTATTATTGTTATTATTTTCTCTTCCTTTGCTATCCTATTAAACTGGTTTTATCTCAACCCACAAATTTTACATTTTTTTTCCCTGATGCTCTCCCCCATCCCACTGGAGTGGGGGGAGGAGTGAGCAAGTGGCTGCATGGTGTTTAGCTGCCTGCTGGGTTAAACTATGACAATATAGTAGAACCTTGTTATCTAGAAGACTGCTAATCCTTTAGAATATCTATCAAAAATTGCCCCCCCTCCATACCCCTCCTTTTTTTCAGCAAAGATTTGTTTGCATTTCTCATTACTGAGCTAAAGCTAACTAAAATGTAGCTACAATATACAAAGAAATCAATAAGTATCTCCTGTGGTGTATTATTGTGTTTTTTATTGTTTGCTCACTTGCTTATTAACTCAGGAAATTCAGTATTTTGCAAATGGGTCTCCCAGTAATCAGTGCAAATTAATTAGATTCTACTGTATTTGTAATCTGGTAAAAAGCATAGAGGGAAATTATTCCTACAAGCCATGCATTTTAAATAAAGCAGTAGCAGGAAAATATTAGAGTACTTGTCCCACAAGGCAAATTCCAAGGGTATGAGTGTAATGGGACTCAAACCCCATTCATATAATTTCTTGATATAGGAATGCATAATTTTGGCCGCTGTATAGACTGTGTCTAATATTCTGTTTATTGCTTATGATTCTGCAGGAATCCTTTGCTGAACATTTAGGCTACTCAAATGGTGTCATCAATGGGTAAATCTTTATCTTCTTCATATATGCTGCAATGAAACTATTGTATCATATATTGTTTTCAAAAGCTATATGTTCTCAAAAACTAAGCAGTTTCTAAGATAAATCTAATCAACTATAGAAATAACATGATTTAGAAAGAACCTAACCAGCTTAAAACTCTTCCCACAGTTCCCCAGCCTAAGGGACTGCTTCTTACTTCAAGGGTTGTTTCCTCTCCAAAAGTTGCTTTTATAGCTGGATGGTAATTAGAATCTTCTAGACTCTGGTCTTGTCCTTTACTGATGGTGAAGCCCTGCTGAGTGACTAATGTCAAAGCAAGAAAGTTTTTATCTGATTTAAAGTAGTTTTGTGCTTTGAAAAGAAGCATTCAGCTAAAGCAGAGAATGGTTATGAGAATTCTGAAGATGGATTTCCATTATTTTCATTAACATCATACCAAGATATAGGATCCTTTCTTTCACAAAACTTCCAGTCCTTGGACAATGACTGAATGTGGTAGAAATGATCACTGGTTCTTCAGAAAGCTTTTATTCCTGTTGTAACAAAAGTATTTTTTCTTTTTTCTTTCCCATCACATAAGGAAGAATTATGGTGGTCACATGCAGGATTCTTGTTTATTTATTGATAACTGTACACTAGTCCTTGCTAAATTAGGGACAACATTGACACCTTTGCCTAACTGCAATGGCATGAGACATTATGTCACATGGAGAAGACAAGGGGCAACAGGTACAAGTTGCACTGGGAGAGGTTTCATCTCAACATAAGAAAGAAATTTTTTACAGTAAGAACAATCATTCACTGGAACAACCTCTCCAGGGACGTGGTAGAGTCCCCATCACTGGAGGTTTTCAAGATGTGATTGGACAGGGTGCTAGATAATCTCATCTAGTCTCCCTTTCCCATGAAAGGTTGGACCAGATGATCTTTTGAGGTCCCTTCCAACCTGGGCTGTTCTATGATTCTATGATTATCAAAACTTCCTTACAGAGGTCCCTGATGTTTTCATATCTGTGTTTTATTATTATTTGTTACAATACTATTTCTCAGTTTTAATTTATCTCCTCTTTCTTTTTATTCCCTTTCAAATAAGGGAAATATTAGCAAACTTTCTCTAACATAAAGCATTTAAATTCCTCTGTTATTATGGCTCATTCAAGTATTGGGCTAGGAATGATTTCCAGTTAGCCTTAATCTACCTCTGATTTTATGGGGGGTATGTTTTCTTATTGCACTTGCAATTAGATCATTGGCATCTGTCCACTCAAATTTTTTGTCAGCAATTTAAATGAACCTTGTCCTAACAAAATTTTAAGTTTACTACTAAGCTACTAATATTTTGCTTTTCAAAAACTTTCTGTGTAACCTTTAACACAATTCTTATAATCCAGCAACATATTATATTTACATAAAATGCTTAAACTGATACTTCAGTGATGCTTGTACCCAGTTCTTAATCGTTCAAAGATTATGTCAGTAATTTCCATAAAGAACTATTAGACTAAAGATCTCTTGGCAGCAAGTCCTGGCTCATTTACTTACAGGTTCTCTTGACAGGTACATTTTTTATAAAGACCATGTTAAAAAAGGTTAGAATCATAGAATAATTTAGGTTGGAAGAGAACTCTGGAGGTCACCTGGTCTAATTCCTACACAAAGCAGGTCAAGTTGCTCAAGGACTTGTCCAGTCAAGTCTTGAACACCTCCAAGGATGCAGATTATACAGCCTCACCGGGCAACCAGTTCTAGTATTTGACCACCCTCACGGTAAAAAAATTTTCCTAATATCTTATCAGAATTTCCCATTTTCCAACTTGTGTCCATTGCTTCTTAGAATCATAGAATCATAGAATGGTTTAGGTTGGAAGGGACCTTAAAGATCATCTAGTTGCAACCCCCTTGCCATGGACAAGGTCACCTCCCACTACACCTGGTTGTTCAAAGCCTCATCCAACTTGGCCTTGAGCACTTCCAGGGATGGGGCATCCACAACTTCCCTGGGCAACCTGTTCCAGTGCCTCACCACTCTCAAGAGTGAAAGAATTTCTTCCTGAGATCTGATCTAAATCTCCCCTCTTCTAGTTTGAAGCCATTACCCCTTGTCCTATCACTACATGCCCTTGTAAAAAGTCCCTCTCCAGCTTTCTTGTAGGCCCCTTTCAGATACTGGAAAGGCTGCTATAAGGTCTCCCCAGAGCCTTCTCTTCTCCAGGCTGAACAACACCAACTCTTTCAGCCTGTCCTCGTAGCAGAGGTGCTCCAGCCCTCTGATCATCTTCATGGCCCTCTTCTGGATGCACTCCAACAGGTCCATGTCCTTCTTATGTTGGGGGCTCCAGAGCTGGATATAATACTCCAGATGGGGTCTCACCAGAGCAGAGTAGAGGGGCAGAATCACCTCCCTCAACCTGCTGGCCATGCTTCTTTTGATGCAGCCCAGGATACAGCTGGCCTTCTGGGCTGCAAGTGCACATTGCTGGCTCATGTTGAGCTTCTCATCCACCAACACCCCCAAGTCCTTCTCCTCAGGGCTGCTCTCGATCCATTCTCTGCCCAGCCTGTATTTGTGCTTGAGATTGCCCCAACCCACAGGCAGGACCTTGCACTTGGCCTTGTTGAACTTCATGAGGTTGGCACGAGCAGACCTCTCAAGCCTGTCCAGGTCCCTCTGGATGGCATCCCTTCCCTCCAGCGTGTCGACCACTCCACACAGCTTGGTGTCATCGGCAAACTTGCTGAGGGTGCACTCAATCCCAACATCCATGTCACCAACAAAGATGTTAAATAGTACCTGTCCCAGTACCGGCCCCTGAGGAACACCACTCGTCACTGGTCTCCACTTGGACACTGAGCTGTTGACCGCAACTCTTTGAGTGCGGACATCCAGCCAATCCCTTATCCACCGAGTGGTCCATCCATCACATCCATGTCTCTCCAATTTAGCGACCAGGATGTCGTGCAGGACAGTGTCAAATGCCTTGCACAAGTCCAGGCAGATGACATCTGTTGCTTTCCCCTTATCCGCCAATGCTGTAACGCCGTCATAGAAAGCCACCAAATTTGTCTGGCATGATTTGCCCTTGGTGATGCCATGTTGGCTGCCACCGATCACCTCCTTATTTTCCATGTGCCTTATCAGAGTTTCCAGGAGGATCTGCCCCATGATCTTGCTGGGGACAGAGGTGAGACTGACGGGCCTGTTGTTTCCCGGGTCTTCTTTTTTACTCTTTTTGAAAATGGGGGTTATGTTTCCCCTTTTCCAGTCAGTGGGAACTTCGCCACACTGCCATGACTTCTCAAGTATGATGGATAGTGGCTTGGCAACGTCATCTGCCAGTTCCCTCAGGACCCGCGGATGAATCTCATCAGGTCCCATGGACTTGTGCACCTTCAGGTTCCTCAGCTGGTCTTGGACCTGGTCTTCTCCTCATTCTCCCAGTCCCTGCCTTTACCTTCTGTGGCTTGGGCAGTGTGGTTAGAGCCTTTACCAGTGAAGACCGAGGCAAAAAAGTTGTTGAGTATCTCAGCCTTGTCTATGTCCCGGGTGACCAGGTCTCCCGTTTCCTTCCTGAGTGGGCCCACATTTTCCCTAGTCTTCCTTTTGTCCCTGATATACCTATAGAAGTCTTTCTTGTTGCCCCTGATGTCCCTGGCCAGATTTAACTCTATCTGGTCTTTAGCTTTCCTAACCTGATCCCTGGCTGCTTGGACAATTTCTCTGTATTCCTCCCAGGCTACCTGTCCTTGCTTCCACCCTCTGTAGGCTTCCTTTTTCTGTTTGAGATTGTCCAGGAGCTCCTTGTTCATCCATGCAGGCCTCCTGGCGTTTTTGCCTGACTTCCTCTTTGTCGGGATGCATTGCTCCTGAGCTTGGAGGAGGTGAGCCTTGAATATTAACCACCAGCTTCCTTGGGCCCCTCTTTCCTCCAGAGCTTTATCCCACTGTACTCCATCAAGCAGATCCCTGAAGAGGCCAAAGTCTGCTCTCCTGAAGTCCAGGGGAGCAGACTTTGCCTCTTCTTGTCCTATTACTGCACAGCTCTGAGAAGTGTCTTCACTGTATCATTGCTGTTGTAGACAAGCAATTAAGGTTTCTCTGAGCCTTCTCTTATCTAGACTGAACAAATACAGCTCGCTCAACCTTTTGTTCTGTGTCATGTGCTCCAGTCCCCTGAGCATCTTGGAGTGAGTCCAGCAAAGGGCCACAAAGATGACTAAGGGTTTGGAGTGTTGTGGAATTACTGTTTAGATCAGGTCAGAACAGAAGCGGTTTATTACTATAGCTATAGGAGAGAACACAGAGCAGCAGTGAGAGACTCTGCTGATATGAACCCTGCACAAATGGGGCAGTTACAGAGTTTATATACCTTTTAGGTTATACAACCAGGTTCTTCACCAAAACTGTGTCAGATAAGCAGGATATGGTAAATAACAACAGTGATTGAAATTCTTCAGATAAGGAGGCTCTAGACAGTATATCCTTTTATGAATAATTCAATCCTTTGTTAATGAAATCTTGCTGACTGATGAGACCATTAGCTGCAAATGTTTCTTAACTAGTGAGACCTGAAAAGGCCTATGAGGCATTAACTATTTTGCTTCCACAAGAGCATCTGTCATATGAGGAGAGGCTTAGAGCTGGGACTGTTTAGCTTGGAGAAGAGATGGCTATGAGGAGGATCTTATCAAAGTGTCTAAATACCTCATAGGAGTAAAGAAGGTGGAGCCAGACTGTTCTTAGTGACACCCAGTGGAAGGACATCTACTATGTCCATTTCAAGGATCAGTCATTAGAGTCTGCACATGGCAATGATCTCAGTTACAGAAGATATTTCAGGGTTAACAGGATGTTTTGATATTTTTTTCTCATTCTGTACGAGAAGGAAGTGTGTTTTTCCTGTCCTAAAATCCAAGTGCATATATCATCCTAAATTATTTGTAACACTTGGCTCCATCATTCCATGTCTCCAAGCTCAAAACTGTTTACAGATTTCCATCTGTTGGATTCGTACTTTCACATTAGGAATCTCCCCTTCCCTCATCAAAGAAGATATGTCAGATTCTCATTGAAACTTAGGTGGTAACAGGATGCTCTACCCAGGGACTTTCCCCACTATCAAAAAGTTCTCAGAGTGACATGATGTAATGGAAGGATATTTAAGAGCACAGAAGACTATTCATGTCCAGATGATTTGCTGATCAGGGGCAAATCCCAGCAGGCAACCACAGCAGTCCTGTGATATATCTCATCTTCTCATCAGTTTTTCATTAGCATGGATTTCAGTTTGGGAGAGACCTGAAGGAGAATCCCGATTCCTTTGTCCTCTATGTCCTTTTATAGGAGGACAGAGAGGCACAGGATCCATACCTGAACCAAAAGATGATGGTATTAAAAGTGTTATATGAAGCTTTTCTGCCCCTCTGTCTGTCTCAGAAAAACAGGGAAAGATGATTATCACACTGCATGTCAGTATGCTGAATAATAAATCCTGTCTTCATGCAGACTAATCAATGCCTGCCTGCCTTCCCTCCTGCCTATCCTTACTGCCTGCTTGCCTGCCTCACTCTTTCCCTTCAACAAAGACACTATCTGAAATTTATTGTGGAGGCTCTTTAGGGGGGTTTCATTTCTCTCACTCTCTCCCTCTTCTACTCTTCCTTTTTAATTTTTAATTTATTCCAAATTAAAGTTATGTTAACACTTTTTCCATTGCTTAGATTAAAAAATTAAATAGATTTAAATTTGTTCTCAGCACTTCTGTGCAACTGGCTAGAAATGTTTTCCATCTTACTCTGAGTAAGGGATAGAGGAGGTTGTGTGTATCCTCCACATGGCTCCCTTCCTGTTTAAGTGTCAGCAATGTCTTTTTTTCTTTATTATTATACAAGACCATCTGTCTCTCAAATAGTTTGGCCTTTTGCATAGCAATTATATATGTATACATCTCAGAAGGCCTTGTATCTTGTGGACTGAGTATACAGTTCCTAATGATGAATTATATTTTAAGACCACAGATTTAGAGTTAGAGGAGAGTTATGTGTATTTGATTTTCTAAACTATATGGTTGTCCTATTCATTTAGCCACATTTGTTATTCTCTTTCTGATTTTTGGCTTAAACATCTTTGTGTACAAACCTAGTGTTTTGCAACTCCTCTTGATAGCACAGAAGACAGAAGATTAGTAATCAGAGCAAATAAAGATAGTTCAAGACAGTTATAAGTGTATACAATAAAAGAATATGTCCACTATCAAACTTTCTGTATATAAACTATTCTGGTCTGGACTCCTTTGCTTTCACATGCACAGTAGTGAGTGGAAAAGTAATCAATTCTAATATACACTTGATGAATATAATTTGTGGCTCCAGCAGATGCTGATTGAAAGCAGATCCTGTGGGAGAGCATCTAAACCAATAAAATGCTTATGTACTTCAGAGATAATGCTTGTTTTGAGAAATAATGAAAAAAACACTGGGCTCATAAAGGAAGATATTTGATGTGCTTGAGAGTCCACAGAATTCTTATATTTTGGGGAAGGTACCCTTTCTAACAAATAAATACATAGATGCAAGTCATGTGGGGTTTTTTTCTTATTTTAATCAACATCATAAACAGATTTAAAGAGAGGAAAGTGCTATCAGTTTTGTTTTCCTTTGAGTAAAGGAATTTATCTGTTATCATGATATGACACAATTGTAATTAGAATGCATTATTAAAAACTCTTCTAAAAGCAGGCTTGTCATGGCATTTATTGTGTTTTTTCCTCTTAAACAGAGCTGAGCTTTATCGAGCCTCAGGGAAATTTGAACTACTTGATCGTATTTTACCTAAGTTGCGAGCCACTAACCATCGTGTGCTTCTTTTCTGTCAAATGACATCACTCATGACCATTATGGAGGACTATTTTGCATTTCGAAATTTCATTTACTTACGTCTTGATGGTAAGCTGAATGAAAATAAATTCAGGAGTGTTTTTCTGGTTCAGCAATTTGACTATGTAGTAGAAAAACTTCCTCCTCTGTACTATATGTTTATGGACATCTGAATAAAAATATCAAACTTCTGTCTTCAGCTACAGGCAGAGATGTAAAAAGATAAAACAAGCAGATGGTCAGACCAAGCTGATCAGTAAAAACCGATTGTCAAAGTACAGGAAATTCACCTTGTTGCCAATATGTACAGTGCTTAGTTGTTACTTAGAGCTTTGTGTAGGCCTTTTACCATGGTTGAATTCTCTGCTTTCTCTCTCCCCTATCAACACCATTGTGTTTTAAATGTGATCTTTTAAGAATTTTTGTTCCCTTTATATTAACCTTGATTTTTAAGGACAATAGTGAAATGTTAATAAATCTATGTATGTGTACACAGATAGTTTTTAAAATATTTGGATTCTGTGAGTGCTCATAAGGCCTTAATCAAAACTGAAGCTCCATTTTGCCTGTGTATATCATCTATTGAAACTTGTCAGTCATAAAATGTTGTCAAATAAGTAGTTGCATCTTTTCAAAGTCCCCTTTTGAAATGTCAAGTTTACTTAAAATAAAAGTTTGGGAACCCTCCTCCCAAGTGCTATAGACAGTTGCCTGAAACATCCATGGTTAGTGTTTGCGTCTATATTATAGAAAATATACTTGAGATGGCAAAGAACAAGTGAGCTAAAATTTCCCTTCCACATGTGCCTTAAACAACTAAGATTGCTTTTAAATTATTTCAGTAGAAGATCTTTGTCATAGGATTTCTTCATATTTCTTTTTTAATTTCTTCTCAGGTACAACAAAATCAGAGGATCGAGCTGCCCTGCTGAAGAAGTTTAATGAACCTAGCTCACAGTACTTCATCTTCTTGCTGAGTACAAGGGCAGGAGGGCTGGGCTTGAACCTTCAGGCTGCTGACACTGTTATAATCTTTGATAGTGATTGGAATCCTCATCAGGTTATTTTTATTTAATTATCTTCATGTAATATGGAAATAATTTTTGTGCTTTTTTAGGCTTTGTATTTTAATTTGGGAAGATTGACAGTGAAATGAAAGCATATTAAATGCTGCTTTGAGAATTGGTAAGGCAAAACGCTACAATCAAGTAGTGTTTTGTTTTAAATCGGTAAAAGGATACTGTGTCTGCGTATATAGTTTTTCTGAGTCAGGGAATCATCAAAGTTAGAGTCTTACAGTCTGCATTTTCTGTTTCATTGGTATAACTTTGTTCACCCTTTAATCATAAGGCACTAATAAATGGCTCTACATTCAAAGTTAAAAGCTCATGCAGCAGATGAAATAATTTATAAAATTACTTGCATTTAAGATACTCAGGAATAGTGATTTGCTTTAGATACACAGTTCTATAGCTCAATTTTATTATATATATCCAGCTATATTGTTGCCTCTGTTCTCGTACCTGGACTAGAGTCTATAGTGGGTCTGGCTGGGATGGAGTTAATTTTCTTCATAGCAGCCCATATGGTACTGTATTTTGGATTTGTGACCAACCAGTGTTGATAATGTATGCACCAGTGTTTTGGCTGTTGCCGAACAATGCTTGCACAGCCACAAGGCTTTTGATTTTTCCTACTCTGCCCCATCAATGAGTAGACTGGGGGTGGGCAAGAAGCTGGGAGGGGACACAGCTGGGAGAGCTGACCCAGACTGACCAAAGGGATATTCTATACCATATGATGTTGTGCTCAGCAATAAAAGCTCAAGGAAAGGAGGAGGAAGTGGAGACGTTTGTGGTCATGGTGTTTGTCTTCCCAAGCAACTGCTACATGTGCTGAGGTCCTGCTTTCCAGGAAGGGGCTGGACATCTGCCTGCCAAAAGGAAATAGTAAATGAATTCCTTCTTTTGCTTCACATATTAAACTGTCTTTATTTCGATCAATCGTTCTTCTCATTTTCCTTCTATTTCCTCCCCATCTTGCAGGAGAGGGGAGTGAGCGAGTGGTTGTGTGGGTGCTTGGCTGTTGTCCGAGGTCATCCCACCAGAGTCCTTTTTGGTGCCCCACATTGTTGTGGGTTGACCCTGGCCAGCAGCTAAGCACCCACACGGTCACTTGCTTACTAGCCCCTTAGCGGAATGGGGGAGATAATCAGAAGGCCAAAAGGGTGAAAAGTCCTGGGTTGACATAAAGACAGTTTAATAAGTGAAGGACAGATATAAAAGAGACAATGGAAGAAACAAGAGTGCTCAAGACATCAATACCTGGCTCCAGGACTGGTGCCTCTGCCAGAACTTCGGGTTCTATAACCATGGAATAGTCTTTGAAATTCAAAGTATGCTGGGCCCTGACAGGATCCACCTGACTCGATGGGGAAACGCATCTTTGCTCGTAAGCTGGCAGGACTGATTGAGAGGGCTTTAAACTAGAATCAATGGGGGAAGGGGATACCATCAGGAGAGCTAAAAGTAAGCCAAGGGTTGGCATGGCATCACCTGAGGCTGGCAATGCTAGTGGGACCATTTACTCTGCTCCTGGGAGCTTAGGAGCCCATCTGAAATGCCTGTACACCAATGCACGAAGTATGAGAAACAAACAGGATGAACTGGAAGCGTTGGTCTGTTCCCAAGAGCCATGGTGTCATTGGTATTAGTGAGACTTGGTGGAATTGTTGTCCCAAAGTGGGGTCGTTTACCAGGTGTGCAAGACGCCAATGTACACACAGAGCAGAGGTATTTATTTAAATCATTTCTGCGCAGAGATGGGTGCTAGGTGGTAATCCACAAAGCTAGCACACTGGCCTACAAACTCTTTGGAATATTTATACGGTTCAAAACACAGAAATACACACCCTTAATTATAATTATTGGTTAGTACCTTATCTTAACAATTTCTATTGGTTAGTACAGTCTCTCGCTTTCATTTAAAGCTACAATGTCCTTTAATTGATGTACACATGCTCCAGTACAGTGCGGGGGGTAGTTCTGTTCAGTCTCTAATTGAGTCGGTGGTTGTGATCTCCCACTGCTGCCTTTACCTTTCCCCCAGTTACTGCAAATCTTTGTTGACTTTGGGCCTCTTCCAGCAGCTGTCTGGTTTTCAGCGCTTTCTGCGTAGGGATGTTCCCTTGTTATCCATCTTCTGTTCTTCTTCAAGGGTATTTTCATTAGCAAGGCATGTATTGTTTATACAAAGTGTCCTGTTTCCCAAGGCCTTGCAACCTTTTTACAGCTTTTTGCTCTTGCTTAGTGAGAAATTCTACCTTCTAACATACATTCTATCTTTAAAAGTAAATTTTACCTTTTTAAAGTACATCAGAATGAGTCCCACGACTGGAGTGCTGGGATGGAGGGATACAGACTGTTCAGGAGGGATAGGCAGGGCAGGCGAAGCGGAGGAGTTGCACTGTATGTAAGGGAGAGGTTTGATTGTACACCCCTCACAGTTAGCGGTGATGTGGTTGAGTGCCTCTGAGTGAGGACTGGGGGGATGGAAAACAAAGCAGATGTTGTAGTGTCTACTATCCATCGCCCAGCCAGGATGATAGCACTGATGAGTTATTCTTTAGGCAATTTGAAGAAATCTCTAGATTGGTAGACCTTGTCCTTATGGGAGATTTCAACTTCCCAGGCATCACCTGGGAATACCATACTGCTGTGACAAGCAAGCCTGGAAAATTCCTGAAGTTTGTGGAATAAAATTTCTTGTCACAAGTACTCAGTGAGCCAACTAGGAAAGATGCCCTCCTAGACTTGCTATTTGTGACTAGAGATGGTAGGTGCCCTGTCTCTGCTTTTGAGGGCTTAGGAATCCACGAGTGCTGGTCAGTCTTTAAGAATCACCTTTTAAAAGCACAGGAGCAGGCAATCCCATGGTGTTGAAAGTCAAGCAAGCAGGGCAGAAGACCAACTTGGCTGAACAGGGAACTCCTCTTGGAACTCCGGCGGAAAAAGAAATTGTATAATCTCTGGAAGTGAGGTCAGACTTCGCAGGAAGATTACAGAGCCACGGTTCATGTATGAAGGGAGAAAACATCAAAGGCAAAAGCTCAACTAGAGTTGAAACTGGCCAGTGTTGTGTCAGACAACAATAAAGGGTTTTTTTATGTATGTTAATAGCAAGAGGAGGACCATTCACCAGTGGTGTTCCTCAAGGCTCAATTCTAGGACCAGTTCTGTTCAATATTTTTAACAATGATCTGGATGCAGGAGTTGAATGCACCCTTAGAAAGTTTGCTGACGATACTAAACTGGGAGGTGCTGTTGACTCTCTCGAGGGACGAGAGGCCTTGCAGAGGGATCTGGATAGTTTGGAGCATTGGGCAATCATCAATGGCATGGACTTTGACAAGACCAAATGTTGGATTCTGCACCTGTGAGGGAGTAATGCCGGACACAAGTATAAATTGGGAGAGGCATGGCTGGAGAGCAGCCCTGCAGAAAGGGATCTGGGGGTGCTGATTGACAGCAGGCTCAATAGGAGTCAGCAGTATGACCTGGCTTCCAAGAGGGCAAACTGCATTCTGGGGAGCGTTAAACACAGCATAATCAGCTGGTTAAGAGGTGAGTATCCCCCTGTTGGTGCAGCCTCAGCTTGAGTACTGTGTGCAGTTCTGGGCCCCACAATTTAAGAAGGATGTTAAGATACTTGAATGCGTCCAGAGGAGGGCAACAAAGCTGGTGAAAGGGGCTGGAAGGCATGTCCTATGAGGAGTGGCTCAGGACTTTGGGATTGTCTAGTTTGGACAGAAGGAGACTGAGGGGCGACCTCATTGCTCTCTACAGCTCCCTGAGGAGGGGAAGTGGAGAGGGAGGTGCTGATCTCTTCTCCCTGGTATCCAGTGATAGGACGCATGGGAATGGTTCAAAGCTGCATCAGGGGAGGTTCAGACTGGACGTTAGGAAGTATTTCTTTACCGAGAGGGTGGTCAAACACTGGAACAGGCTTCCTAGAGAGGTGGTGGATGCCTCATGCCTGTCAGTGTTTAAGAAGCATTTGGACAATGCCCTTAATAAGATGCTTTAATTTTTGGTCATCCCTGAAGCGGTCAGGCAGTTGGACTAGATGACTGTTGTAGGTCCCTTCCAACTGAACTAAACTAAACTAAACTAAACTAAACTATACTATTCTACTCTACTCTACTCTACTCTACTCTACTCTACTCTACTCTGCCTTGGAGACCAACACACATATACACGCGCACGCACACAAACTGTGCCCAGTTTTTATTGTTGAACATGACGTTATATGGCATGGAATATCCCTTTGGCCAATTCAGGTCAGCTGTCTCGGCTGTGTCCACTCCCAACTTCTTGTGCACCCCCCAGCCTACTCCCTGGGAGGGCAGAGTGAGAAACAGAGGCGGCCTTGATGCTGCGCAAGCACTGTTCAGCAATAGCCAAAACGTTGCTGTGTTATCAGCACTCTTTTGGTGACAAATCCTTATCACAGCACCATCCCAGACAAGCCCCCAACAGGCTGACATGAAGAAAGTTAACTCCATTCTTGCCAGACCCAATACACAAAATTACTAATGCATTTAAGATATTCAGAAATAGTGGTTTGCTTTAGATACACAGGTTTATATCTGGACTTTATATTATATACTTAGCTGCCTCTGTTCTTGTACCTGGACTAGAGAGTTGCTTTACTTCAGGGTTCCTTTCTGGCCCGAAAGGCCATGAACTCTGAGTGGCGGAGAAGAATTACATACTGTGGCCTATCTTGGTCACTTACTGCACATGCTTTCAACAAGTGTTTGACTTACTGCATTCACATTGTACAGAGCATGCATGTATTTTTTTCCCTCCAGTTTGCCTGCCTGGGTCTGATGAACTCCCAAGGAAGGAGGATAATCAGGAATGAGCTAGATGAATTGTGCTGGACTGTAGCTTGAGCACTTCTTTTTGTTATGTTAATGAACCCCAACATTACAGTGTCCTTTAAGCAGGGAGTGATTTGTGTAGCACAGTTACCTTATGCATCATTCCACATTCTTTGCCTAATAGGACTTGCAGGCCCAAGACCGAGCTCATCGAATTGGTCAGCAGAATGAGGTTCGAGTCCTGCGACTGTGCACTGTGAACAGTGTGGAAGAGAAGATACTCGCTGCTGCGAAGTATAAACTGAACGTAGATCAAAAAGTTATTCAGGCTGGAATGTTTGATCAGAAATCTTCAAGCCATGAACGAAGGGCTTTTCTACAGGCTATATTAGAACATGAGGAAGAAAATGAGGTAAGGCGGCTAAAAGCAATCAAAGAGCAGATGTTTCAGTTCGTGCTTGGAAAGCAGCTGTATAACTGGTAGGCGCGAGTGCAGTTTGAGAGCAGCTTGGGACTGCTTGAGACTGCAAGCTATTATATAATTTCCTTACAAGAAAACAACTCTATTCCTAAAGAATATTCTCATGAGAACTTGTTGCTGCACTGTTAGATAAAGGCGAGGCCATGCAGCTGGCGTGGTCGCCGGTACCAAGTGGGAGCTGCCTGCAGGCTCCTCTGTTACAATGAGCTGGCTGAGTTTATCCTGCGGCCAAGGAATTTGTGCACCACAACACAGGCCTGAAAGCCAAGCTGTATGTGCAGCACAGGCCTGGGCCTACTCCCATTAAAAGTTATGTGAATCACCAGCACCTAAATGTGCAACGGTTTCTCTGTCAGGATCTATACATTCCACCCCTCGATCCACATACAGTTTACCTTTACCAAAGATATATTGTAAGTTACGGATTAAGCCACGAGTCTATGGGGCCAGATGGGATCCACCCGAGAGTGCTGAGGGAGCTGGCGGAGGAGCTTACCAAGCCACTCTCCATCATTTATGAGCGGTCTTGGTCAACAGGGGAGGTCCCAGATGACTGGAGGCTTGCCAATGTGACACCCATCTACAAGAAGGGCCGGAAGGAGGATCCAAGCAATTATAGGCCTGTCAGCCTGACCTCAGTGCCAGGAAAGATCATGGAGCGGTTCATCCTGAGTGCACTCACGCGGCATGTGAAGGACAACCAGGGGATCAGGTCCAGCCAGCATGGGTTCATGAAAGGCAGGTCCTGTTTGACCAACCTGATCTCCTTTTACGACCAGGTGATCTGCCTGGTGGATGAAGGAAAAGCTGTGGATGTTGTCTACTTGGACTTTAGTAAGGCCTTCGACACAGTCTCCCACAGCATTCTGCTAGAGAAGCTGGCAGCCCATGGTTTAGACAGGTGTACTCTTCGCTGGGTTAAAATCTGGCTGGATGGCTGAGCCCAGAGAGCTGTGGTGAATGGCGTTAAATCCAGCTGGCAGCAGGGCTCAAGCAGTGTCCCTCAGGGCTCAGTTTTGGGGCCAGCCTTGTTTAATATCTTTACTGATGGTCTGGACGAGGGGATTGAGTGCACCCTCAGTAAGTTTGCGGATGACACCAAATTAAGCGGCAGTGTTGATCTGCTTGAGGGTAGGAAGGCTCTGCAGAGAGATCTGGACAGACTGGATCGATGAGCTGAAGCCAACTGCATGAGGTTTAACAAGGCCAAGTGCTGGGTCCTGCACTTGGGTCACAACAACCCCAGTCAATGCTACAGGCTTGGGGAGGAGTGGCTGGAAAGCTGCCTGGCAGAAAAGGACCTGGGGCAGCCGGCTGAACATGAGCCAGCAGTGTGCCCAGGTGGCCAAGAAGGCCAATGGCATCTTGGCCTGTATCAAGAACAGTGTGGCCAGCAGGAGTAGGGAAGTGATCGTGCCCCTGTACTCAGCGCTGGTGAGGCCGCAGCTTGAGTACTGTGTTCAGTTTTGGGCACCACAGTATAGGAGGGACATTGAGGTGCTGGAGCATGTCCAGAGAAGGGCAACA
>VFFE01008751.1:0-265515 GCA_008921705.1 Burhinus oedicnemus
GGGGGGGGGGGGGGGGGCAGTGAAAAAAGAGGAGCAAAACGCTTTGCAGAGGCAGCTGCTGTAGGATGGACAGCTCTGAAATCTCCAGGGCACCTTCCCACAGCAGGCTCAGGCAGGGTTGGGCAGTGACGGGCAGCGCTCCTCTAGTCGTGTCCTCTGCGAGCAACAAGACTGCACCGGTGGCAGAGGAGCCGAACTGCCGGTAGCCACCCCTCTCTGCAAGAGCTGCCGGTGGCCCGGGAGCGACCTGCCACCAATTGTCCCCAAGGCCCGGCCCCTGTTTTGCCGCCGGATCGCGGGGGCGGGCGCTCGGTCTGCCGGTGCCACAACACCCTCGCCCGAAAAGCACCGCTCGCCCGCCCCGGCCCCGTGGGGACCCGCACCCCCCGCCCCCCGGCTCTCGCCTCCCCTCGCCGCGCTGGAGCGGGGGAGGCGGCGGGAGGAGGGGACTGGCCGCCGCCGCCGCCGCCGCCGCTCCCGTCCCCGCGCCGCTCCGCGCACCGCCCCGCGCCCGCCGGCGGCTCCTCCCGGAGGGGAGGCGGGGGCCGGAGCGGCGGCGGCTCCCAGCCCGGCCCCGCCGAGGCAGACCCGGCCGGCGGCAGCGGGCGTGCGGAGCCCGGGCCGTGCCAGCCCGCCCGGTGGGGCGATGCCGCCGCCGCCGCCGCCCCGCAGCGCCGCCGCCGCCGCCGGCCGCCGGGCGGGCGCGGAGGGGAGGCAACCGGTCGCCGCGCGTCCCTAAGGGCGGCCCCGCAGCGGCCCCGTGCCCGGCCCGGCCCTCCCCCGGGCTCGGGGCTGGGGGGGCGGCTCGGACCCGGGAGCGCCGCCGCCTTTCGTGCTGTCGCTGCGGAGAGGGGGAGCTGCGTTACTGCAGGTGGAGGTTTTGGCGGAGGGGGTGGGGGCCGGGGGAGATGCCATTTCTGACCGAAGGAGATCGCCGGCGAGAATGAGATGCAGGTAAGAGAGACGGGGATGCTGGAGCGGGGGGACCGGGGCTGACGGTACCGGCGGTGCGAGGGAGCCGGGAGGGAGGCCCTGTCCCCCCGGGTCGGAGCCGCGTCGCTGCCCTCGGGCCGGACCCGCGCCGGCGGTGCTGGGAGGCGCTGGGCTGGGAACTTCGTGCGTGCACAGGGGAGGGCACGGCGGGTGCGGGTGCGTGCGTGTGTGTGTGTGTGTGTGTGTGCGCGTGCCGCGGGTGCCCGCCGGTGCCGGGTTTGCGCCGCGCCCCGGGGTGCGGGTCCGGGTAGCGGGGAGCGGTGCGGGCACCGCCGGACGGGGAAGGGAGGGAAGGGACAGCGGGGCCGGGGGCTGCCCGCCGCGGGGCGTGTGGCCCCGGGCCCTGCTGTCCTCTAGCCCCTGTGGTATTGATCCTGCCGCCTCCACCACCCTGCTCTGCCCGGGCGTCTTGCCTCTGCTGATCTCCTCCCCAGCACCCCTGCGCCTCTCCCCTGCCTTTCCCCGCAGCCCCTGCCCAGCCCCTGCGGGAAGGACAGCGTGCAGCCAGGCGGGGCCGCCGTGCGGGGCGGGGGTCCCGGCCACCCCCAGGCTGACTCGCCCAGCCGAGGACTCGGGCTCGGTGGTGCTGAGGCGAGCGCAGAGCTGCATCCTGATGTGGGCGCCCTCCTCCCCCCCTCGGTAGCTAAGCAGATGAGGTAGCTGGCCTGGAGCAGATTACATATTCAGGTAGGGTATGGCCGGGACAGCGCTACCTGCCAGGGCTTGATGGGGAGCGGGGGGGGGGATCAGCCCTCAAGCAGGCTGTGCCCAGCTCCCCAGCCAGCAGGGGTTAATTCAAGAGGAGGAATCAGCCCTCAGCCTATTCCCAAGGAAGAGACACGAAGGGTTAAATACAGGCAGGGAGAGTTCACCAGTCCTGAGTGACCAGGCTGGAGGCAGCAGCCAAGGGGGGTAATTTTTCGGGGCAGGGGCTCACCCCTCCATCGCCAGCCTGGAGGTAGGCGAGTTGGGGCCGTGGGGAGTCGCTGCTGGATGGGATGATCCCTCAGGCTCTGAAGGGGGAAGTGGGGGCACTGAAGGGTGCCCCTGCCTGGGCTCAGCCCCGTGCACAGGATCCAGCCTGGAGAATTGGAGGTGCTGGGGAGAGTCAGTCCGCCAGCGTGGGCTCAGCCTTCATTTTGTTTCTGGCAGAAAAAAGAAGGGGTTAATGTTGAACGGGCTTTGCAGGGCAGCCAGGATTTCGAGGATGCCCAGGAGCCTGCTAGCCAGAAGGGCTTTGGGAGCCCTCCCAGGCAGTGCCATTGCTTGTTGCTTTCTGATACCGTGTGTAGGTTATCGGATTTTTCACCTTGCTCCTTGGATGTATAAATAGCTCTGAGTGAAGGGCACAGGCACGGTTCGCTCCAGGTGCTGGAGGTGCCACTTCCAAGAAGAAATAGGAGTGTTGATGCCACCTCTGAGAAGAAATGGGAGTGTTAGTACTGTGAAAGTGATTTGCACGAGGAGGGAGGGACAGCGGGTGAGCGTGAGCGTGGGCACCGGTGGGATCAGGTCTCCTCGCAGTGGGTGCCTGCTGGTTCGCAAAGCTGAGGCTCTGCTGCCTCTCTCTGCCTGTCACTAGCCCAGCTGCCGCCTGAGCAGTAGCCATCCATGATCCTTCCCCAGCAAACGCCCTTTCCAGCAAGCGACTCTCTACCTGCTGGCCTGCAGCAGGGGACCAGTGTGACAGCCCCGCACTTGCCCCCAGCCCACACTGTTCTCCAGTGTCTCAGCCTGCGGGGGGAGCACGGGGAGAGCAGTTCAGGCATCCCCAGGAGCAGCCCCGCTCCACAGAATTGCTCCTTCTCCCTCCGTCTCCCCTTCCTCTGCACCATTTACCAGAGCCCGGCTCTGAAATGATATCCCTTCTACATCCCCATCCCAGCCCTCCCGCCAGCCTTAACCCTCTCCTGCCCGCTCTGCCATCGGCAGCAGCCCTGACCTGACCTTCACGCCTGCCAGAGACAGCCGTGGAGCAGCGGTGTGGCTGTGGCTCCAGCCAGCCCACTGGCACAGGCGCTACAAGGACCTTACCAGGGCTGCCTGCACCGCCCGGCCCATCCCCACCCCAAAGGCAGCTATTCCAGCCCCATGCCGGCACCACAGCTCAAACCTTTGTTCGCCCCCCCCCGCTTCAAGTGCACGCCTTGTCCTTCTGGACCTCTCGCAAATGCAGATGGCCAGTAACGCCCCGTGCATGTCCCAGGTGCCACAGAGCCGAGGGGCAGCCTTGCTCTCCTGGTGCATGAAGCCCTGCTCAGCCCTCCACCTATCCCAGCAGCGTGGGCTGGGGCCAGTGGGAGGAGATGCCTGGGCTGGCCGTGCCTTCTTGCCTGCTGCTCCTGGTTCCTTCCTGGAGCACGTCAGCTCGGTGGCTTAATGCCATGGAGGAGAAGGGGTCTCTGAAGCTCTTAGCCTGGCAAGGCTGCTGACCAAGGCTCAAAGAGAAATGTCTCCTTGGGCTGAAGTTCCCATGTCTTCCTGCAGACACACTGGGGTAGTTTTCCCTGTAGCCAGGCCCCTGTGCTCCCTCCCCAGTGCTGCTGCTCTGGGACAGGGACAGACACTCTCTAGAGGCAGCAGCGTCCCTGGTAGGGACTTTGCAGGTTACCAGATAGCAATAAGGGACTTCTCTGTCAGCTCTAAGCCCCCGGCCAGCAGCTTGGAGCTGGCAGGGCTGTGGGCAGGGCAACCTGCCTGCACCGGGCGCTCGGGCAGCCCCAGCTTTCACTGAGGCTCTGGTGGGGTGGGCAGGAAGCAGCTGGAGGGGATAGTGGAGCTGAGTTTACAGCACCTGGGGAAGAGTCACGTTTTCCAAGCCTTTTTGTGGAGGGATTAATTACAAAACGAATGGTTATACTTCTGTAATACCGTACTGTGCTGCAGTTACTCTACACCTGTAACGTAATTACTCTGTGATACCTCTAATTACTACTGTTTCATATCACTGGAAGGTTAACAGCATGACTGAATTACTTTATTATTCCTTTAGTTTCCTACTTAATACAGTCACTGTAATGATGCTAAAGTTTGTACTGCTTGATGTATGTAACAAGTATAAAATCCTGTAACTTGAGGTTTAATTTCAGGGGTTCATAACTTACTGTATAATAATGCCAGAATTATGGTGTAATTATAGTGTAATTACGGTTGCTGAATTATAAAGCACAACTGAAGCTATCATGGTTCGATGAGGATTGATACACCCCATCAGGTGTTGCCTTGTGTATGTGGTTGACACTGGGCAGTGACGGGCCTGGGTGCGTTGGACAGCTGTTGGGTAGGGGCTGCTGTGACAGCTCTGGGGTGACACCTGTGTCAGGGCTGGGGGTTCGACCTGTCCCCTCAAGGCTGGGGAAGACGTGTTTGCAATGGGCACATCTCTGTCAACATCCTGGTGGAAAACGCGACTCCACCAACTCTTTTGAGAAGCTTCAGGTGTGGAAACTGCCGGAGAGACACTTTTCGATGTCACCTCAGCCACACCCTGCCAGCCCTTGGGTCCCCCCTTGGGTTGTGGGCCCTTGGGCAGTTTGCTTGGGCAGTGCTGGTGCTGGGGTGAACGACAGCAGCGTCATTGGCTCCTATTGACTCTCCTTCCGTGGTACAGGCTAACGTGAGCTCCGTCTCCCCATACTCACCCTTTATGCTCGACATGGGTGGCAGTGGTTTGGAGCCAGTAAGAGGAGGGCACAGGTGGCAGGGCACGTCGTGGCACAGCTTGGCAAGGGAGGGTGTTTGACCAGGTCTCGAACACATCCAATGCACTGAGTCAGCAGCTCTCCTCCCTTCTCTGCTAAACCCTGAGAAGTGAAGGGAGCGGAGCAGAAATGGCTTTTAGTGGGAAAAGAGCCAGAAGAGCTTGTCAGGTAGCGGGGAAGGCTGAGATGAGAGAGATGAGGGCTACAAATGCTTAACTCAAATCAAACAACCCAAGAAAAATAAAGGGAGAAAGCGACTGAAGGCCATGGCCTCAATTTTCTTCCAAGTCAATTTTTTCCCCCCTCTCTCTCCTCTCTCTGGGGGAGTAAAAATTGGAGCTTGCGGAGGGGATTGGCTGTACAGAGAGAGATTCCCGTGCCTTTGCTATGTGCCCCAGCTCCCTATGACCCTGACTGGGGACATGTCTTACTAACAGCCAGTTTTGGTGGTTGTTTGAATGTGCAGCCTTTGGGACGGTGTCAGGGCGTTTGTGATAGAGAGAGAGGAGCATCCAAGGACAGGCCTGACTTGGGGAAGGGAAGAAACACAGCTGTGCCCCCCCCAGTGCTTCCCCAGCCCTGGGAGTGCTGTCAGCAGCACAGGGTGGCCTCTTCCCCCCGCTTGGCATGGCAAGCCAGGAGAAAGACAGGTCGCACAAAGGTGGCCGTGTCTGAGCAGGCAGCGTTAATTGTCAGCTTGACCCAGGCAATTGAATAAATGCTAATAAATGCCACGGAGGGCCTCATCTCCTCTTTAGCCCAGGCAGGGAGCATGAGAGCAGCAGGTCACACCGGCTGGCTCGGGAAGGAGGGACAGCTGGGGGAGCGCCCAGCTTGAGCACAGGCCCCACACCGCTGGAGTTAACGGCTGTGCTGGCGCAAGACCCAGGTGATTCCCACCTTGTGGGAGCAGCAGTTAGGAGTGACTAACAGAACCCACCTGGGCCATGCCTTACTCTGCCAAGAGGGTGCACAGGGTGTACTGATGCACTGCCAGCAGCATGGCCATGTTGGGGGGAGCCCTGCCGTGAGCCCCACCAGCAGCTCAGCCTCCCTCTGACCTCATCGACACCTTGGCCACCATCTCCTGCCCTCCATAGCCCCATATCCCATCCAAACAGCAGCTCCTAATGAAGTGGGGGACTGGGCTAGGCAGCAGGTCAGCATCCCCCTCGCAGGGGCTGGGGAGCTTGATTTGGTTTCGCTCATTCTCCCAGCTAAGCACAGAAATGGCTTCTTTTTAACCGTCCTGCATGTTTTCTTCCATAATGTTTTTTAATGCGTCTCTGTAAGCCAGTCAGCCTTTTGGTGCCCACAGCATCCTGCAGTGGACATGTGTCCACACACGGACATGACTCCCCTGGGCTGCAGAGGAGAACCCAGGTGTCCTGGTCAGAGGCTAAAGGCTTTGCCCATTGAAGCTTTCGTGTCCCTTGTCTCAGGGCGGGGTCAGTGTCCTGAGCTGGGCACTGTCCTGTGGATGAGCCAGAGGGTCCCCGCAGGGAGTGGGGACAGAGTGAGGAGGTGCAGGACTGGGCTGTGTATCCCAGGACATGGTTCCTGCAGCCCAACACAGTCTGAATAATGCTCAAATGGCAAAATACCTGCTGGCAGCCATCAGGCTGTGCTGATCCCCTGCTTTGGGGGACAGGCTGGCCATTGCTCCCTGAAGGATGTGCCCATGAACACCCAGCCCCTGCCCTTGCTGCTGTGGGGTCCCTGGGCTGGGTGCCCATGGTGCAGCCCAGCCCCTGCCATCCCACAGAGCCCTTGCTCCCCTGGCAGCCCTTTCTCCCCGCCGCCCCACATTGCTCTTAGTTATCTCAGTAGGACCCACAATCTTATTTTTTTGTCGTTTCCATTCCGTTCCTTCATCAGAATGCAAAACATTAAATATCACTCTTGTAATTATGGTTAATTTCATAACCAGCACCTTAATTGGATTGGTCTCTGATGGGGAATTCTCGTAGGAGGGAGAAGCAGAAATATTTTGACGTGATCTATTCTTTCAGCTCATTGTTTGGATTTGAGATGTCAAGTGTGAAATGGGAAACAACTGATTTAGACCTTGGAGGCAACCTGGGGGTGGCGAGCAAAGTCTGAGCACTCTCAGAGGCTCTTCTTACCCTCTGCACAGGCACATGGGCAAACCTCTCTCTCCTGTACCTGAACCCAGACTTCCCTACTGCCCCTTCAGGCTGGGGAGAACAAAATTGATATAGTCTAACCCAAAACATGAGCCTGGGGAGGCAGGGAGGGCATTGTGGGAAAGTGCTGGCCTGGCGGCATGCTTTTGCCCTGGCTCCGCTGGCAAGTGGCTCGTGCAGTGTGCCATGGAGCAAGGCACAGCAACGAGGATTAGGTAGAAAAAATAAATGGAAGCTGTAGCCATGCTTTAAATGAACATGCAGTGTAGGAGCCAGGTGAAGGAAAGGAATTAGGGCCACGGTGGTGAGCAGCATGAAAACCTCCTTGCCTGGCCCATGCTGGGGAAGCAGCCTGGGTCTCAGTGGGTCCAAGTCTGCTGCCAGGACCTCAGGGGTGCGAGGGACACCCAAAGGGACACCTCTTTTCTGCTGAGAATCGGGCAGGCAAGGGTCTACCAGCATGCCCAAGTCTGGACACCAGCCCTGCTTGCGCCGTGGTGAATCACGTTATTTCAGCATTGCTGCTGAGGGCAGAAAGTCCCGCAGGGGCCCCGGTGGCCCCCCAGTGCTCAGCTGGGGCTGTGCCATGCTGTGGCTGTCCCATGGAGCTGGTGTGCTGCGTATCGCGCTGTCGCTTTGGGCTTGAGCTACGATTTGCTCCAGGAAACATGGAATTGCACTGCCATTAGTTGCTGCCATTAAACTGATTTGTGCTCAGCCTGTTTATCCTTTTCAATGGGAAACGATACAAAAGCTGAACCGAAATGGAAACCCTGGCCTTGCATTTCCGATTTAATTTCTATGCACTGTATTTCCCCGTGATTGCTTTTGTTCTCACATACAGCCCAGAGTGCAGGCTCTGTATTATTATCAACATCACTGGGGAGAAGGAGGAAGGGGTGGAAAATATCTCTTTCAGCTCAAGCAAAACACAACAAAACCACCCCAAAGCAGCCCTCCGTCAAGGGCAGCAGGGGAACCGCTCCATCGCCACAGTGGGTTCCTCCTTTTTCTCTGTGCCCGTGGGATCAGCGTGGTCACCCGCTGGAAGACAGAAAAGGCTGGGGAACGGCGCAGCTCCCCGCAGCACGGCTGAGGCTGCCGCCATGCTGACACCCCTTATCATAGGCTTTAAACCAATTGTGCTTTCTGCCCCTGCTCCAGCTGCTTCACAGCCACGGGGCAGCGCTGCCCGCCCTGCACCAAGCCATTCCCAAAGGCACTGAGCTGCATGTTCCCAGAGCGCCTGGGGCTGAGATTTGCTGGGGCACAGCACCCGCAGCCAGCAGCAGCTCAGCTTGGGGCATCCTTGTTAGTGAAATCAGTGTGCTGGTTTTCATGAAATTGCTCTAAAAAACCCCAGAGTTTCCAGTGCTTCGTTTTCTTCTCTCAACCAGCATTTTTCCTTCTTGCCTGGGGGGTCTGAGGTTTAGGTGCAGTGCCAGGACCCCCAGAGTTCTGTGTGCTGCCCTGTACCTGCAGAGGACTGGCAGCATCCAGAGCCCAAATCCTGGCCAAACCACATCCTGCAGCACCTCCCCACCCGCAGGGATTTGGGCTGGGAAGGGCTGGCGAGGTGGTGACCCCTCGTCCCCGGCTGGCTGGCACTGCCCGGCCGCTTGCACCTGTGTTGCCTGCTCTGCCCGGCTTCATGGGTACGGCTGACTGCAGGACAGGCGGGCTCAACTGTGGCTCAGCACAGTTTGTTTTTATCTAATCTATTTTATTGTTGAATGAAACAATAACAGCAAATACAGGCCCTGAAGACAAGCCATAAATAATGCAAAAATCAAACAAGCGAGAAAGGGGGAAAGAAAAAAGAATTATATATGTAAAAGCAGCGCACAGAAAGCCAGGCTGGGAAGAGGAATCTTCTCTCCACGTTTGCTATCACTCATGCTTTCTTTGGCTCCCTTTTTTCTTCACTTCTGTCTTTCTGGAAGTTCCTGCGGCACTAAATTTGTTATTATGTGAACAAAACTTAATAATAACTGGGGGGGGGAGAGAGAGCGAGAGACGTGGCTTGCAGGAAGGAGTCAGGACACGAAGCGGATGGAGAGGACTGGGGCTTTCATCTTTCACAGCGCCTTGAAACACTGCCCTGCCTGAGCCCACCGCCCTGCTCTGCCCCTGCATCCCCGCGGGAGATGGGGCAGGGATAGCTCTGCCAATGCCACCTGGCACTCATGGGGCCGTTGGTCCTGGCAGCACAGCACACGCATGGCCTCATTGCCCCTTGCAGCTTGTCCCACCGATGGATTATCACAGAGCCATCTTCGCTGGGCTGGGCTGCTCTTGGCCTCTCCTGAAAGACTTCTGAGGCTGCTTATTTTAGGCAGCAGTATAAAAATATCAGGGCCAGTCCTAAAGGGAGGTAAATCAGCAGGTTTCCTGGAGCCAGCGAAGCTGCCGGGTTTACGTCCTCTGAAGTCCTCTCGCTATTATCCCAAAGGTTTCCAGGGGAAGACGCAGCACTCTGGAGCAGCCCTTGTACTTTTCTAGGTACCCTGCACTGATGGTAGGGGTATTTAAGGGATGTGGCATGGGAACAGAAGTGGTGCTGTAAGTACAGTCTAAGCTTAAATTAAATGTAAGGAACGTGACCAGTCCCTGGCAGCAGCGTTGCTCTGTAGCACTACAGGCTCAGGACACGGTCACTGGTCCCCGCATGCTGTGGCTGTGCAACGTTTGGGACTTGTATCTGTGTTTTCCACCTTCAAGCAGTGGCAGGGACACAGTGGGGACACAGTGGCTTGGACTTGTGGCCTTTAGAGGGGGGTCACATCGCAAGGCTTCACCACTGTGCCCTTATGGCCCTGTGGCTCGTGGGGCCAGGGTGTCCGGCTGGTTTGGCATTCGTTCTCCTGCTGAGCCAGCCCTGGGTAAAGCAGGGCAGAAGGCACTGGGGGTCTGGCCCCATCTCTGCTTGTGACTCTGGTTTTCTGCTGCTGGAGCTGACGGGTGCCCCAGCCCCGCTCCGGGCGCTGAGCAGAGCCCTAGGGCGCTGCAGAGCCATGGGACACCTTTTGGCAGAGGCTGATAGCTGGAGGGGATGGGCTGTCCCCAGGCAGGGAGCGGTGGGGAGGGAGCAGCTTCTCTCAGTGCCAGACCGCTGCCACTGCCAGGCCCTTTGTGGTGCCCCCAGGTGTGGTTTGTGCATTGGGATTGCCAGGAGCAGCGGCTCAGCCTGGCAGGGCCAGCCCGCCTCGCTGCTGGGACGTTGGCACTGGCCACGGCACAGGAACCGTCCTTTGGGGCTAGCACCTGGGTTTGGGGGGATGGGAAGCCACCGGTCACTGGACCAATCATCAAGGCGAGCCCATACAGAAATGCCATCTGCTCCTGATCTGGAGGAACCGTGCTCTGGCAGCAGGGTGACTTTGTACCAGCCGCTTTTATGCTAGATCAGGTGGTGTCCTGCCCCTGACAGAAACGCCGGGTTTAGCACAGGCATCGTACAGCTGCGCTCCGGCTGATTCAGCAGCACCGTGACAGCATGCTGAGCCACGCAGAGCCGCCCCAGCAGCACTGGGGCCATGTGGAGCTGATGGGCAGGCCGGCCGAGCTGCCTGGGCAGTTCCCCACCCTCCAGGCCAAAATCTCCCCCTGCTGACCAGGCTAGGGCCCTGTGAAGGGCCCTCGATGGTGCCGGGGCTGCTCGGAGCACTCCTGGGGAGCTCAGGGGAGCAAGAATGTGTTTGGGTACCGCTTGAGCCCGTTCGTAGGAAAAACCAATCCTCCCTCCAGTGCAGAAAGAAAGGGCGGCTGCCAGCCGTGGCTGGGCTGTGCTGGGAGGAGAAGGCAGTTTTCTCCCTGTGTGAGCAGGAGTGGGACAGTGGGCCCGGGCTCTGGCAGCTGTCGGTGCCCTGCTCTCCCCAAAGTGCCTTTGCAGGCGCTGCCTCGGGGACGGCCTCATCCCGCGACACCTTGCTGGCATGTCGAGGCAGAGTGCAGGGGGCGCCTTCACAGTGTCATTGTGACCCTGGCAGCTCTCCCAGAAGATGCTCATTGGACAGACCTTTCTTTCACCTCTCTGGTGCAAATGTTTCCATAGCCCTAAGAAGAGGCTGGCGTTTTTCCATTCTCCTTTCACAGCTGCAGACAGGAAAGAAAAATCATCTAGAGAGACCCTCATGCTATACTGAAGCCTCCTCTACCCAGCGCTCGCTCATCACTCAAATGCCTGCTGAACTGAGTCCCTTTGGGTGAGCACCTAAAACATCCTGGTGACCCAGCCCCTGTCCACAGAGACAGGAATCCCAAGGAGATTTGCTGAAATAAAGAAAGAAAAAGGAGAAGCCCCGTTTAACTGGCTGGTGCACGTCCCTCCCAGGCTCCCAAGGCACACCATTCTCCTGCTCTCCTGATGACCCGGCCTGAAAAGTCTCTGGTGCTGGAGTCCCAAGGCTGACCCTTGGGAGATACTCGCCCAGCAAACACAGATCTGTTCTTTGTCTCACAAGCAGGAAAAAAATCAGCCTCCTCCCGGCTTGCCTGAGATGGGAAGCATTGAACCACCAACTGTCAGTGGCTGCGGCAGCGGTGGGCTAGCCTATGTCCCGGCCACCTCGGTCGATGAGTAGGGGAGCGTGGCTGGCTCTGAGCCTGAGCTCCATGGTGCGCTGCACCCTTACACTCCTCATTTATCTCTTGCTAGCTCTGGGCTTTACGCCCCCGGCATCCACAGCTGCCTTTGCAATTACTTATTGATCACTTGTCAGGATGTTTTCTTTGCTGATGGGGCACTGAAGCATGTGCAGCCAAAGAGAGAGAAAAGACGTTAAAAACGAAGGAGCAAAGGTGTGAGGAGGGTGAGCAGCTCTTGCACAGATGTGATCACAGCCATAAACAGCCTCAGCAAAAAGTACTCTGAGCTTCAGAGTCCTGCAGAGATGACTGGGATCTCCTTCCCATCGCCCTGCTCCGATAATCTGCCTGCCGAGCCTGAAAACCACACTCCAGGTTGGCTCTGGGCCATTGCCAGTTGTCCCTTCACTGTACACGTCTGTCCCTGCTTGGAAACAAGCAGATCCACAGCCCGGCGCTAAACCAGTGGATGGCTGGACCAAAGCCTCCCCCTTCCAGCGTGCCAGCCCCTGAGTGCACTTTAGAGCTCTTCTCCTCCCCTGTGCATCCTCCTCCTTTCTGCTCTTCTTGCCCTTTGGCTTGGTGCTTCCCTGACTTAATCACCTGAAGCACTGGGGGCACCACATTTTGGGTGGAAGAGCCCATCACCATGAGGAAAACACCTTCGCAGGGCAGTCCTACGGGCCAGCTGCTGGGCGTATCTGGTGCCAGCCAGGCGGTGTCAGTGCCGGAAGGGGATTTGCATCTTAAATAGTTCTTCTTGCTCTTTTACAGCCTCAGAGCAACTGCCAGAGCAGATCAGGTTGCGGCACACCTATTCCAGGCTCCCGCCTCAGAGCAGCTGAAAGCAGATACTTCAGAAGGCTGAGCAAAAGCTCCAGGCGGGAGAGTCATGCCTTCCCATGGGTGAGAGGGAGCCGGTGACCTGGGCAGCTTGGGGCTGATGGGGCTGGTGGTGGTCTCCTCTCTCGCTAATCTGCCATGGTTCATTGCCTTGCACGACTCGCTTGTGTGTCCCCACCACCCTGAACAAGGCACAAGATCCTTCTCAGCTTCCGCCTGTTTCTCCCCCGCTTCTCACACCCTCCTGTGCTGCTTCTGGAGGATTTGGGGCCAGGAGAGGACATAGGGCAGCCCTTTGCACTGCAGCAGCCTAGTTTTGTGCCCTTTGTTAACAGCCCATCCATTAGTGAAGGCCTAGAGGAAATGTGGCGGCAGCTTTCCATCACCTAGGCCAGTGCTGCCTCCAGCTGCCCCATCTGCTGCCCGCCAACCAGCCCTGGCAGCGCTCAGGGCGTACTTTAGGAGCTTCCTCTTCAATTTCTTTTTACTCGTGTGAAGCAGCGTGGTCCCAGGAGGGAGACCACCCCCTCCGCCCTATGTGCTCTGGCCCCTGCTCCCACCCATCCCTGACCATCCCTGGGCACTGAGGAGGAGGGCAGCTACTACGCCTGGACTGGCTGGGAAAAGAGGAGGAGGAGGAGGGAGCAGGTGGGGTGGGGAGGAGAGAGAGACAAACCAAAAGGGCCCAGAAATGTGCACTGGATGCAGAGGGAATGATGGAGAGAGGAGGAAATGGGCAGGAACGTGTTTGGCAAATTAAAGCTGCTCCCTTTGTTTTGCTGCTTTGCAGATAGCTACAGGAACACTTAGTGCAGAGCCCGGGGTCTGGATAAGCAACTCTTTTAGCAGCAGGAAAGGTTGTTAAATATTTATTTGTAAACCTGGAGTCTTTATCTCTAAAATGTAGTCAAGTTCAATAAAATTTGATTTAGCTGGAGCAGCTTAGAGGAGACAAGAGCACTGACTCCTAGAGCTGTGTCCCGGAGGCTTCGCGCAAAGCTGGCAGGCCAGAGGTGGGGGTGAGCCCGTGGGTGACCCGCAGCCGTACCCACACCCACGCTGCAGCCCAGCATGTGTGCCCGGTGCTGCTGGGATCAGGCTCGCTCCTGCGTGCCCCACAGCACCGCGGCAAGGTCAGCTCCTACAGGGACGGTCGGGCTGGGGGACGTGCTCCCCCAGTCCTACTGAGCCCCCGGGGCACTGGGGGCTCCCCCAGGGATATGGCTCGCTTGGTCCTAAATTGCCTGCTGTCGTTCGATGCTCTCAAAAGCATCTGGTTCAAGGGTGAATGTCTCCCGCACTGTAATTTATGGCTGCCAGGTGGGGGTTATAGCTGACGCAGGGATTTTTGCCGCTCGCTCGCTGTCAGTGCAGCAGACAGATCACTCGGTGCTGAGGAGCACCGGCCTAGCCCCGACTGCTGGGCACCCCTGTGGGGTGGTGAGCAGGGGACAGCTCAAGGACGGCGGTGACAGTGGAGGGCACGGCCAGGCATGCAGCCCACCCCTTGGAGCAGGAGGGCAGCAGCAGCCTTGGGAGCAAACCCAGGTGCCAAGCCTGGGCTCCCTCCTGGGTCATCACCTGGGTCTGGTTTTCCTGGGGCTGTTCCTTCTGCACCAGGGGAGCCTGTGCCCATCATGGCGGAACGAGCTCCACAGACGCTGGTGCCCCAGCCCGGGCCCAGGCTGCGTTTCCAGGCACAGGCCCAAAACAGCATCTTTCCTCCCAGCGCTGATCCCAGCCGGAGACACTCAGCAGGTCCTGCTGCATTTAGCACCAAGGCCGTGTGGCTCCAGCGCGCCCATCTGCGCCTCCTGGGACAAGTCTGGCAGCTTCCCTGGGGAAGGGGTTGTACTTTGGAGCCCTCATCCCCAGGCAGTGAGGCGGTGAGGACAGAGGTCAGTGGACACCATGGCTCTGGGCATGATTTTTTTGCTTTGGTTTGCACTGGTTTGCTCATTGCCTGAAGGCAGCGAGTCGGGCAGCTGCTCCTTTCTTATCGATTCTTTTTTTTATGTGAGAAATGAGAGCCACGTTGACGCCAGAGGGCTGCAGCTCTCACTGGGCTGGCCTGGCCTGTGTATCACAGCCATGCAGCCTGATCCTGCCTGGCAGCTCGTGCTGAGGCCATGGCCGGGCACCTTGGAGGGGTGCTGGGGCACGTTTCACGGCCCTCCTCAGAGTAAATTTGGGAAGACTTCAATTTTTGGAAAGCCCTTGGTGGAACTTTGTCTCAGCCACCTCTCAGTTTCCTGCAGGTGGCAATTGCTGGGAGCAGCCACTGTCGTCTCTCCCTGGTGACACCAAGCCCTGTCCCCAGAGTCACCCAAGTCCATCTGAGGTGGCCGCAGCCCCTCGCCCGGCCAGCACCCACAGCCCCAGCATGGGGCAGATGGCACGCTGTGGTGGCAGACGCAGGATGGCCAAAAGGACAGCCCTGACTTTGGGCTGAGGTTTCCTGATGCGCTGTGAGTCCAGCTGCTGTGGGGGGGATGTGTGACAGTCACTGTAAAGCTGCATGTGGGTTGTTGACCTCGGCACACATAAAAATCACAATTTGAGTCATTTTTAGGAGGGCACTTCTTAATATCCCCCTCACTTTGAAGCACAAATACTCCTTTCTGAAACAGTCAGAGGTAAAGAGGAACCAGAAGTGATTTAAAGCTCATCTTAGCCCAGAATTTTTCAGCTATTCATTGTCTTTCTCCCAAAGCTCATCTGTGATTCTGGCTATTAAGATTACAGATGTTTTTGTCAGGGATTGTATTTATCACGGATCTAAATTTAGCTGAGAACTAATAACATGTGAGTGAGGTGTGTCTAGACTTTAATTCTACACGAGTGGGCTTGTCTCATCTTTAACGCCATGCAGAGTTCACTTCATTCATCTATCACTTCTTCGCTTATATTTTAGTCATCACCGCCACATCGCTCCCAGCAGCTCTGGCCACTGCCGCTCCGCCGAGACCAGTGCAGGGCCAACAGCACAGAGCCAAACGTGCAGGTGCAAGCCCCTTCCTGCTGGTGGGGAGGTAGAATTTGGCCCACAGGATGTCTGGGCTGATGCGGGAGCTGCGCATGCAGTCCCTGCATTGGGCTTTGACTCTTTCCCCCCTCACCCCGCAGGGACCAGCACATGCTGCACGCACGGACAGAGCTGAAATTTCAGTGCAGAACACATCCAAATAAGGCTGGCTGCCTGGCACTCTAATGAGCTGAAGTCTTTTCAGTTCTGGCATAATTAAGCCCCTTAGACTGTATTTTGTTTTGCATGCAGTGTTTTGCTTTCTTTGATGGCTTTCTCAGCACGGCTATGAGGAGCGGGAATTGGTTTCTGAGCAGCACTGGCCGAGCACTGGCGAGCGAGCCGGCACACGTTGGCAAGTGGGCCATGGGAGCAGCAGTGCCACCAGCCCATCACAGCCACATACTACCTGTGGAGAGAGGCAGTGACAGCGGCGTGGGGAACCCCTGGCAGCTCAGCCCCGGCCGGGGCCTGGGGAGCAAACCCACATGCAGACCTTTGCCTGAGAGCCACCAACCTGCGGTGCCATCCCAGCCACGGGGCACTGACACATCTCTCCGGCAGGTCCCGGCCCCGGCATCACAACGGTAGTGGCAGCCCTGCTTGTATTTGTAAGGCTGCCCAGCACCGTCAGCGCTAGGGAGGTGATGACAGGGGAGATGATGAATTGTAAATACTGGGCAAATGGCTCTTCGCAGCCTGGCCCAGGCCCAAGTGAACCCACTGGAAATGTTTCCACCGGACTGGGACGTGCTGGCCCAGGGCCAGCAGGAGGGAGCTCGGCACCACTGCCAGGGGAGCTGTGTGGGATCAGCTCCCAGCACCTCACCCCTTCACTTCGGGGGTGACGTGCTTTGGGTGGTCCCCCGCCACCAGCCCCACTGCAGAAGTAGCAGGGAAAGGGGAGGGAGAAGGCCAGTGAGCTGGGACAAAACCACAGGAGGATTTCTGTGGGGACTCCGGGACCTCACAGCCAGACTGCCTGGTGTGCCAAGGCCTGGCGGTTTCTGAGATGGTGCTGGTGGACTTCATCCTTGCATCTTGAAAGGAGACTTTGAATAATTTGAATAATTTTTTGGGAAGAAAAGTTATACTTGGTCATGAAATGATGAATATAAACAGATGCAATGGAAGTAATGCACAGAACATGTACCAGACCCATAAATAGTACCGGAGCAGGGGAAGTAATGCGCAGGATATATAATGATGGATACAAACGGAGCCAATGCAAGTAATGTATTGAGTATATTCAGCGATAGCCATAAATAGCATTAGTGGAAGCAATGCAGAGTGTGCACATAACAATAGATATAAACACGGTCCGGAGTAGCTGTACATCTAATATGCAACATTAATATGATTTGATCCCTCATAACAGCTTGAACAACAAGGAAATAAATGCAACAGAGGCAGCGTGACAGGGAGTGTTCACTTCTGCTTGCCAACAGGCTGGCGCAGTTCTGGGCTGGGGCATAAGCCAGACCATAACCACTGAGCGGGTGTCCCAGCCTTCCCCAGGGAAGGCAGCAAGAAGCCAGGCCTTGCCCAGTGGAGACTGGGCAGACCCCCTGTACCCCACAGGCCCCCTGGAACTCACATCAGGCTCTAGCGCTCTCTCTAGATTGATACACTGCCCGGTTGCTGTTTCTCCAAGGGGATCGGGGCAGGTCTGCACCTTGCAGGCCTGCACCTTGCAGGCAGGCATGGTGGGAGGCAAGGGACTAACCCTGGGGGAGGACATCGAAACCGGGCTGCTGCAGAGCCTGGGGGAGCACGGACAAAGGGGACCAGTCCCCATGGAGCTATCACCCTGGCTCCCCGCTCAGACACCCCGCTGCCAGCCGACCCCAAGCGGGGTTCCCCCAGGTGCTCCATCCCACACTCAGCTCCTCTGCATTTGCGAGGCAGCCTTTTATATTCAGACTCCATCTATAGGGAACTGAATAATTTCAAGAGCTTAAAATAGGATGTAGATAGATGTGTTTAGTATTAAGTTATTTTTTTTTTAAGAAGCTGAGGAAGCGAGGTCTGTCTGACACAGATTCCTTAAGGCTTTCCACTCAAAGTCTGTGCACGTTCACTCATCAAGTGGGAAGTTGGGGGGTGGGGAGGAGAGATGGTCTTGTAGCAAAAGGGCTGGATTTCAGCTGGAAAATGAGAACCTCTGCTCTGCCTCGGCGGCGCCTTCCACTTTAATATTAGCTCTACCAGGACGGTAGACCTTATGCCGTTATCATGCCTGTCATTTGCTCACATCCACCTTGCTCTTTCTCTCTCCCATGTTACCTGCAGGTGAGAGATAGGATGGTAGCTGGGGAGGCGAGTATGCGCAGCCCAATCCTGGCCTGCTGGCAGCCGATTCTCCTCCTGATGCTGGGATCCATCCTGTCCGGCTCCGCTACGGGCTGCCCGCCGCGCTGCGAGTGCTCTGCCCAGGAGCGCGCTGTCCTGTGCCACCGAAAGAGATTCATGGTCGTGCCAGAGGGGATCCCAACCGAGACCAGGCTTCTGGACTTGGGCAAGAACCGCATCAAGACGCTCAACCAGGATGAATTTGCCAACTACCCTCACCTGGAGGAGCTGGAGCTAAATGAGAACATTATCAGTGCCATTGAACCTGGGGCTTTCAACAACCTCTTCAACCTCAGGACGCTGGGGCTCAGGAGTAACAGACTCAAGCTGATCCCCTTGGGGGTGTTTACCGGACTCAGCAACCTTACCAAGCTAGACATTAGTGAGAACAAAATTGTGATCCTCCTAGACTACATGTTCCAGGACTTGTACAACCTGAAGTCTTTGGAGGTGGGGGACAATGACCTTGTCTACATCTCCCACCGAGCCTTCAGCGGCCTCAACAGCCTGGAGCAGCTGACCCTGGAGAAATGCAACCTGACCTCCATCCCTACGGAGGCCCTGTCTCACCTTCATGGCTTGATCGTGCTGCGGCTGCGCCATCTGAACATCAACACCATCCGGGATTACTCATTCAAGAGGCTGTACCGGCTCAAGGTCCTCGAGATCTCACACTGGCCCTACCTGGATACTATGACGTCCAACTGCCTCTACGGGTTGAACCTGACCTCCTTGTCCATCACCCACTGCAACCTGACATCCATCCCGTATGTGTCGGTGAGGCACTTGGTTTACCTCCGGTTCCTGAACCTGTCCTACAACCCCATTGTCACCATCGAGGGCTCCATGCTCCATGACCTGCTCAGGCTGCAGGAGATCCAGTTGGTGGGAGGGCAGCTCACCACAGTCGAGCCCTTTGCTTTCCGCGGCCTCAATTACCTGCGCATCCTGAACGTGTCGGGGAATTTGCTGACCACCCTGGAGGAGTCAGCCTTCCACTCAGTGGGCAACCTGGAGACGCTCATCCTTGACAACAACCCCTTAGCCTGTGACTGCCGGTTGCTCTGGGTTTTCCGGCGGCGATGGAGGTTGAATTTCAACAAGCAGCAGCCCACCTGCTCCACCCCCGAGTTCGTCCAGGGCAAAGAGTTCAAAGACTTCCCCGATGTCCTCCTGCCCAACTACTTCACCTGCCGCCGAGCACGGATACGGGACCGCAAACCTCAGCAGATCTTTGTGGACGAAGGCCACACAGTCCATTTTGTCTGCCGGGCAGATGGGGACCCGCCCCCCACCATCATGTGGCTCTCTCCCCGGAAGCACCTCATCTCTACCAAAACCAACGGGCGGCTCACTGTCTTCCCTGATGGCACGCTGGAGGTGCGCTACGCCCAGATCCAGGACAATGGCACCTACCTATGCATTGCCAGCAATGCAGGTGGCAACGACACCATGCTGGCCCACCTGCACGTGCGCAGCTATTCCCCAGACTGGCCCCACCAGCCCAACAAGACCTTCGCGTTCATCTCCAACCAGCCCAACGAGAGCGATGCCAACAGCACGCGTGCCACCGTGCCTTTCCCCTTTGACATCAAGACTCTCATCATCGCCACCACCATGGGCTTCATTTCCTTCCTGGGCGTCGTCCTCTTCTGTCTGGTGCTCCTCTTCCTGTGGAGCCGGGGGAAAGGCAACACCAAGCACAACATTGAAATTGAGTACGTGCCGCGCAAGTCCGACGCGGGCATCAGCTCTGCCGACGCACCGCGCAAGTTCAACATGAAAATGATTTAACCAGGCAACAATTTGCAAATAATAATGGTGGGGTTTTTTTTAAAAAAAAGAACAAATGAACAAATAAAAAATAATTAAAAAACAGACATTGCTACAAACATACCGACCTCTCTCCTTCCACCACACCTTTCGCCCCTGTCCAAACCCACTGCACCCGCACTGTCACCACCTCTTTCTCCTCCTCTTCTTCTTTATACCAGGAAAACATTCAGCCGATGTCTTCAGGACTCCTGTGTTTGTAAGGACTTTGTCTGATGGACTCTGGTGTCAGATATAACTCTGAGAGGGAAAAACAACAGAGGGGGGAAAAAAGAAAGAAAAAAGAAATAAAATCAATAAAAAGTTACGAACTTTCTTCTGTAACTTTGATTTCAATAATTATGGATTTTTATGAAAACTTGAAATAATAAAAAAACCCTATTTCCTATAGATAGTTGGAATGCAAAATCTTGACTTCTTGATCTGTCCAGTTCTCTATCTCTGGCGAGTGCTCGCTTTCTCGCCTCGGAGGCATTTCCAGCCGCCTCACTAAGAACAGCCCCAGGGCAGAGCAAGTCTGCTGACGCCAAGGGTTTGCGCTCCCCCAAAAGGCACTTCCCGCGGTGTCGTGGGCCCTGCACAGCACTGAGAGGAGTTTGACTGGTTTTTCCCAAGGATTGGTTGTGGTTTTATAGCCAGTTCCCCTGCCCGCCCTCAAAGCCCGAGGGAGCGGGGCCGCAGCGGGGCTGTTTGCCTGCCCTCTGCGTGGTGAGAAGGACATGAAGCCCCTTCGCAGGGCAGGCAGCAGCTCACCATGCCCACAGCCCCCGGGCTGAGAGCCAGCGGGGCCAGGCTTTGCCTGGGCAGTGCTAGCAGTGGGACTGGGGGTATCCGGGGATCCCACTGCCTCTTGCCTGGGGAGAGGACCTTCTGCCTGCCGTTGCGCCCTCCGATGGGGGGGACAAGCTGGCTTTTGTGCTATGGACATCTGTCCCTGCAGGCAGGGATGCTGCAATTCTGTTAGCACCCTTGCTGGCAGCACAAGTGGGCAGGGCCCTGCCCACCTGGGCACCCCCAAGCCCCTGGTATCGAGCGGCCCGAGCAGCTCCAGCGCGGCTCCCCACCTGCCTGTATGACTCTCACCATGGTTTTTGGACCTGACCACTGGCAGCCAGACTCGCAGGCACCTTCAGGCATGTCCAAGGGAATTAGCTTCCAGGCTTACAGGAGACCGTGCTGGAAAAAAATTGAAATTACATATGTTTATAAACACACACAGCCTGAGCCAGAGGAGAACAGGCACAAGGCTGCAGCAGAGAGGTGGTGCAGGGTGTAAGCACGGGCTGCTCTGCTGCTAGCTCCAGCATGCCCGTCACCATGGTGTCTGGTCACCAGGCAGCAACTGCCCTTTGCTCAGCTCTGGTACTTGCGGGTCAGGCAGCCTGGGAGGTTTGTATTGTCTCAAGTAGGAAAAGGGGAAGAATAGGGGTTAAATTGGCCCCCGGGCAGGGCTGCACTGACTGGTGTATCCCTTGCAGGAGAGGTGTGACAGTGCCACCCTGCCCTGAGACCAGAGCCACCTACAGCAGCGAGACGTGGCACAGGCTACAGAAAGCATCAGCATAAAAGTGTCGTACAGCAAATGAACTGAGGAGCAAGTCAGGAGGGCAACTGCAGATGGAGAGAATGAAATAATTAAGAGATGGCGATGGGGAAAGAGATGTCGTGAGTCAAGCTTTGAAAAGAAGAGAAGCATCATCAGACCAGCTCAGACCTTCTCCAGTTGGTTTGTGCCAACTTCCCAACCCTCAGAAGGTGCAAAGCAGAGCGAAGGGCATGGCCAGCCCTTCCACGGAGCCTTTCCATAGGAGAAACAGGGCTGGTACTGTGGCGTGGGGACCCCGGCACAGCCTGATGGCCTCTGGCTGTGCTGGAAGCACAAAACATCCCTGCAAACAGTGGTAACATGGACACGAAAGGTTTTTGTAAGCATTACTGAAGCACCGAGTGTTTCCCATCCTTCCTAGCTGCCACCAGGACTGGTGGCACTGCACCAGCAAGCGGCTTCCTGGCCCACCCAGCCTTGGTGGCATCTCCAAGGTGGATGAGTTGAGATTTGCATGCTTGATTTGTAAAGCACTTAAGGAGTCTTCAGGGATCAAAGTCACTACAAGATGATAAAAAATAAGCGACAGGAACCTGGAGTGCCGACAGGGAAAAGAATGGATTTGCTTTTCTTCCAGCAATGTGCCAATCTAGAGGAACCAACCCGAAACATCTGTGCTTGTGGGAAGGGGGATTTTCTGCTGGTTTCAACTTTCTATTCATCTTCAAACAAAACATTTTGTGTTTCTTTCTCCACAGCAGGTTTCAGGAGCTTTGATTTGTTAGTTTCTCATCTCTAACCCATCTTTCCTTTACAACTTTGAAAGCAAAACATTTTTTTAAAAGCCTTTTGCTTTTGTTTTGCTTTTTAAAAGAGACAAAGCAAAATGCTTCTTTGCAAGCTTCCCCTCCCACCAGTGTTTCCAGTGTTTAACCAACATTTTCAGTGAGTTAAATACGAAACCACAAAACAGCAACACACAAACCGAGGCCTGAAGCTGAAGGCGGGCACACTCGGCTCCACCTGCACCACAGATCCTGCTCCGGGGACCCCGAGCACCGGCTTGGAGCAGTGCTCCCCTGGGAGAGGCAGGGATGCGCCAAGGCCTCAGCCCTCCGGAGGAAGATGTGAAGCCGAACACAGCCAACAAAGCCACGTACAGCAGCACATTAGGTGCAGAAATCTCAGTTTGTGCCTTGTTGCCAGGACCGACAATAACTCAATCAGTGGTTCAGCAGACGGCAGAGAGGTGGAGGGGGGGGTCTCTGTGTTCCTGGACAGCTATTAACACTGGCAATCCAAAAGAGCTTCTTAATTGACTCCAGTTATCCTTTTTTAATGCTGTAATTAAAAGAGCTAATTCAACACACACAGATGAAAAAAAAAAAATACTAATAACCAAGTCCAACAAGGTATTTGCAGCACACAACAGTGTCCCAGCAATCACAGGGAAGAATCAAGTCTTTCATTGTTAAAAAGAAGCTTTAAAAAAGAAAAGAAGAGAGAAAATTATTTCTTTTCTGTGTAAGGTCTCAGCCTGTGCTAGTGCAGGATTTTTCCCAGCCTGGGATGTGCCACCCAGACCCACACACGTCCCAGACCCACCACCTCTGCTGCTCAGACCCTCCTGGGGGAAAGCCACGCTGTCTGCCCTGTATCCGAGCTGAGGCTCCAAGTGCCTCATTAGCAAGTTTGCCCGATGCTCTGTTGCACTGCTGCCTGCCACACAGTTTATTATCCACACTGATTTTTTAATCCTCGATGCTTTGTGAACCGGATAATTTTTTTTTCAGTCACCATGTGATTAAAGCAGATGGATGGAGCAGAAGAAAAGCATCTCAGAGTGGCCAGTATCTCAGCTCAGCAATTTTCATGGCTGGTAAAGATGGGAAAAAAGCCCCCCAAAGAATACACTCTTTTTCTCTCCTTTGCTGAAATTTACAGTGTGTTTCTTTTGCAGTTTGATCACGGGTGAGAGAGTAGAGGCTGGGTTCCAGCATTGCTCTTCAGGTAACTGTGGGCTATGTGTCAGAGCCAGACAGCACTTCTCACTTGTTTTTGGGTTTTGTTCTGTTGTTTGTTTGTTTGGGGTTTTTTTTTGTTGGTTTTTTTTTTTTTTTAATAAGGACAAATAAAAAGCACTTAATAAAACAACTTAAAAGAGGTAGTAAAAAAACCCAGGGAGAGGTGTGTTTAGGGCAAGGAGGGGAGGCTGCCTGTGAAACATGCCTTACCTCCCCTACTTCCAAGACCGATGGGAGCCCCATAGGGATCTCCATGATGGGCACTGTGTGTTGGGATGGGGCAGGGAGGAGGACGAGGGCTTATTCAGCACTTCCAGCCTGGGCACATCACCTGCCCCAGGCACTTCCCTCCCCACCAGGCTCCGTATTTCCCCCCACCGCTGTGGGCTGTGGCTGGCAGGCACCTGGCTCTCCCCTTCTGACAAGGCAGGAGCAGAGTTATGAGCACCCTGTGGGAGAGACATTTATACCCGCTGACTCCCTGACCCTCCTCATCAATCCCTGCGCCCGCTCAGCATCCCCAGATCGTCAGAGGCATGTAGAGCAGTGCAAAAGGCCAGGTTTGAGACCGGCGCCTTTGCCTATGCAGGGGGGAGGGTGAGCAGAGGAGAGGGGGTCAGGCTGGCCCTTTGCCTCCCTGCACCCCGCAGCACCCCCGGCTCTCTGCCCGCAGCCCCTGGCTGCACTGCCCCAGGTTGCTGTCTTCCCCCGTTTCTATCGAGCCTTATCGTGCTTAATTTTACTCCTTCTCTCACTAACTGCCCTCCCTCCCTTATCTCTGCTTCAGACTCAATTTTTTACTCTCTCCCTTTTTTCTTCCTTATCGCTCGCTCTCTCCTTTTTTTATTTATTTTTTAAAATACTTTCTGCCTTCTGTGCTCCTCTCTCTCTTTCCTGCCATTTCTCTCTGTCAAGTGCTCTTCTCTCCGTACCACATCTGTGCTTCCCGTGGTCCCCTCTCTGCACACACATTTCTCCCCCACATCCCTGCCTCCCTCCTGCCCTGGCAGAGTCTCATCCTGCTCCCTCCTGGTGAGCAGCACCATGGCACAGAGGGAAAGACCTTGGGGCTTCACCTCCTTTTCTCCTTTCTCCCTTTCCTTCCCTCTCTTCTCCCACCCTCCTGCCTTGTGCCCCTTTTCCCACCTCCCCTTTTTCCTCACTCCCCATATGCTCTCCAGCCCTGCCTGCCCTGTTTGCCATGGGACAGGGCATGGGCTTTGCAGTGTCATCCCTGCTACCAGGTTTTTGCAGGACACGGCAGAGGAGGAAGGAAGGCTTTGAGGTGCCGGGGCTCAACACCCTGGAGGAGATGGCTGGGGGAACAGCCCTGCTCCCCATCTCCCTGTCCTTGCCACAGGTACACATAGGTCCTCCAGGAAAAGCGGGCCTATTGCTTTCCTCTCTTTTTTCTGGGTCTGCATCTGCATGCTTATGATAGATTTACTGTGATTCTATCAGTTTATGATTAAAACCCATAAATTTTACTAGGCCTTTTTCTTATTTTCCATAATCCGCAGGATTCAAGGCAATCAAGTTTTAACTGAAAAGCATGGGCTGTGCAGTTAGGTCCCAGTGTAATGGGGAACGGTTCGTTTCCCAATCCACCTCCATTACTGGTGATACTAAAGAAATACTGCCCTGTGAATGAGATTTTTCCTCAATTCCCTTTAAAACAACATCCTTACCTGAGCAAAGGATCAGAGGAACAATATGAACCTTGACTAAAATACAGTGTCCCCCACCATGGCAGTTTGTTCCCATCTTGAGGTTTCCAAGCGGAGTTTCCCGGCAGACTCAGGTGGGTGCTGGGGGTTTTGGGATGACCCAGCCCAGGGCGAGCAGGGTGGCAGTTGTGGGTCCTCATCAGCTGCTTTGTCTCAGCTCCCCATCACCAGGCAGTGGGTAGTTCCAGCCCCTCCAGAGATTTCATTATGTGCCTGTAACGATCCAGGTAATAAGACATTTCATTCAAATGAGCAAATTTATTCCAGTGGCACTTTAATAACAAAATCAATAAAACTACACTTCCCAGCAGGGTTTTATCATATGCTAAAACTACAGCATATTGCCTGGATATACTAAATTCTCTCCCTGAAATAAAGTGCAAAGTTTAGAAGACAGATGATACCATTTGCGGCACTAGTAGGATAATACCCTAATAAATCCACGGCCACCCGGGCACTTCAGAGTTCTCATGCTGCACTTGGTGGCCACTGGGAACTTCCCAACAACGGCGAGAACAGGAATGAGACCTTTGTGCTCCTCAGGCTCACGGTGCAAATGTAGGGAGTGTGGGCCCTGGAGCACAACGCTGTGTCAGAGCAGCAAGGCATCCGCGTGGACAGAGCAGCTAGAGTGGACTGCGTACGTGGGAGCATCATGGACCCGGCTATCAGTGTGGGTTACCTTATCTGTGGTGGCTTTCTCTGAAAGAACCAGCTCTGAGCAGGTGGGAAGGTGATCATCTGGCTTGGGGACCAGCTGCTCCACGTGGCGGGGACTGGCCTGGCCTCTCCCAGCAGAGCTCCTTGGTGTCACCACTAAGCTAGAAAAGAGATGGGACAGTCATGAATCACTGTCGGTCTTCCAAGCCTGAGTCAGCAGCACGCCAGGACAGGCAGCTGCCCAAGGAAGCGCCCGTGTAAAAGGACAGTTGCTGTGCTGCCCTGCCCTGCGTGTGGCTGTGCACCCTTCCCTGCAGGATCTACCTACTGAGCCCTGCGCTGGGCTCTGCGGCTGCTCTCCCACGGGCCATCCCTCTCACTCCTGCCCCACCTCGCCATCCCCTTCAATTACCGCCTGCCGCTTCATCACCGTTCCCCGTATCGTTACACTCCAGCACCTTGCCCGACATGAGATTAAGGCTCTTCCCTCCTCCATCATCCTTCCCAGACCATCATCCATCAGGTCTCCAAACCCTGCTCTGCTCCCACCCATTCCTGTCTGCCAGTCAGCCATCCCCCCCCAGCTCTCTCCTCCTCCTCCTTGTCCCTCCAGCTTGTGCTTCCCAAGCCTATCAGTGTTCCCCAGCCTTGAGTGCTGCGAAACTAATTAGCTCACTACAAAGACTGAGGAATAATTAGGGACTCCACTGAAAGCACAAAACTAGGGCATCTCGCCTTAAATAAACGCGAGGAAGTGTCTCTCCGCTCTGCTGACGGCCTGCGATTGCTTCAAGCAGATGATTACACGACTCGCCGTCCCTCGGCTCCCACTCCAGGCATGTTCACCAGAGGTGCCTCTGCCTCCATCTTGCCCCTTAGACAGGTGCTTTCTGGCTTTTCGGCTTGTGTCCCTGCCACTCAAGCCAGCTCCTCCCTGGAGCTCCATGGCTAGCCAGGCATCGAAGCACGCTGGCAGCTTTCCCAGAGACGCTGGGGCTGCTGGTTTGGGCGCTGCCTTCTCAGCCGTCCACCATCTCCAGCTCTCTTCGGGGGAAAGCTAGCACCAAGCATGGAAAATAGCAAGGAAAACATTTGCAAAATTTCTTTTCCAGTTGCCACCAGTGGGTAGAAGAGACACTAAACCAGCTTTTCCCCTGGGCAGCTCCACTGTAATGAGCGTGAGTCTGCCCTGCCCCATACTGGAGCCCCTAAAGAAGAGGGTGACACAAGAGGAGGAGGATCTGAGGACTACATAGGTGGTCCTTCCTCACACACAGACCATCCTGGGGACCCCACACTTGGACACATTGAAGTCCCCTGGTGACACGCAGGGGTTCCCTGCAAACCCATGTCTCCCCTCAAGGAAACAACCATCCCTCCTGCCTCCTCGAGGTGCTGAGCAGGAGATGGAGTCAGAGGCAGCCCAGAATGAGGTGTCTCTGACCTTCACCACTCGCTCATCTCCCTGGTGCTGCAAACGATGCCACCTCCAGCCATTGCCTATGCCTCAAGTGCTCCACACAGTTTTGTCACTTACTAATAATATTTAATAACAACCTGACACTCAGCCCCTGCATCTCACTCGGAGACCTGAGGCAGCTGCGCCGGAAGCCTGACTAATGTCCCCAGCCATTTGGGGAGGAGCAGTGCTTGCTGCATCCCGAGGAAGGTGGGACAGGGTGTGGGGGGGAAGCATTGCTTTAAGCCCTTTAGAAGAGCCCCCCCCAGCTCCTGCTCCTTCTGAGTCTGCTCAGCCTAGGCTGAGCATCCCCTCCTGTCCTCAGCCCACCCCTCGTGCCCTCGCCCATGGTGAGGAGTGCTGGTGACCACAGTGGGAAAGGACAAGTTCACATCTTAGGGACCGACCAGTGAAGGACCTCATGGAGACTACGGCACTTTACATGAAGCCACAACTCCTCCCGTCAGATGTTTTATGGCCCTTATGGGTTTTGTTTTGTTCTTCTTAGGATTTTGTAGTGCCTCAGATCCACAGCCACAGAAGGGGCAGGGAAAGAGAAGTGGGAAGGATGTCCTAAGCGGCAGCCTACATCAAATCTGAGGACACTGTTTCAGCACCAGGTCCCTGATGCAGACTGCAGGGTGTATGTCTCGGCTGCGCCCTGGCCAAGCTGTGCTGGGGAAAGCAAACCTAACCCTCATCCAGCCACAGCTCCTCCTCAGCAGTCTGGAGAGGTGAGGAGGTTCGCTTGCCCATATCCAAGGACACAGGCTTGGGGAAGATGAAAAACTTCAGCTTTCCCTTGTATGAGGGTTTGGGGACCAGGGAAGGTCTGCACCCTGAGAAGGGCCATGCTAAGGCCTTGTCCCTCTGGAGCGCGTCCCCAGGACCAGCTGCAGGCAGGTGCCTATGGCGGAGGGAAGGCCCGGCGAGTACAGAATAACCCTAATCACCCTCCTTCTCTGCAATCCCTCCCAGCCTCAGGCAACCTGAGGTTAAAAAACTTCTGAGCCACACAGGGTCTCTGCACCATTTTCTTATTAATCCTTAACAAACCTTTCTTCCTTTAAGTCGTCTGATTGCTTTTTTTAACCTGCTGATGCCCCTGGCCCACAGCAGTAGTTGGGTGCCACCCCCAGATAGATCCTGCTCGGTGCTTGGTTCGCACTAGCCGCCAGCGAGGTGCGTTTGCTCAGCACACACTGCACTGTGCAGAGGAAACCTACACTGCAAACGCAGTCCTGACCCTTTTTTCCCCAGCTCGGAAGGGTTAAGGATTTGCAGAGAGCAGGTGATGCTAGGCAGAACGGGCAGGGCTGCCTGGCTGCCTGCTCTCGCTGTATCCGCACCAGCAAATGGACTGGGGCAGCTGCTCCCTTCTCCTGGGCGGCTGCTTACAGGGACAATGCCAAGGTCGATCAGACCCAACCCTCAGCCTGCCTTTTCTTTCTCTTTTCTTTCTCCCAGGGCTCACAAGTGTTGACAATTCAAACAGATGAGAATTCAGGTCAAAAAGCAAGAGTGAGGCATTCAAACACCTTCATCTAACAACCCTTCCTAGGCAGACTGGCAAGGCAGCTTAGCGTTGCCTTTTCCAGTACAGCTCACCTGCCCACTGCGACCTGCTCCAGAAACCACGAGACCCGAAGCTTTTTAAATTCCCATGTTTCTCTTTCTTTGCGTAAGCAGATAACATGGTTTCACACTCACGGAGTCTGCTCACAGCATATAAATCCTTTGTGGCAGAGCCATTTTAGGGATAAAACCTCCACCTGTGCCATCTTACACACATCTGAAAAGAGGCAGGGCCAGGCTGTGTGCCCTGCAGCAAACCTCCTTGGTTCTGTACCAAGAACCAGAGAGCAGAATAGTGCCTGGGCATCGCTCCAGCCTGGCAGAGGGCTGCCACCATGCAGAAAGAGGCAGGAGTAGATGGGGAACGGGCTGCAGCCCCCTCCATAGCAAGCCTCTCTGATGGGATGCTCTTGAAGCAAAACTGCCAAAGGTCTCCACGTCCCAGATGTCTCCTGGTCCGTGCACCCTGAGCTGTCAGTAAGGCTGTGTCATCAGGACCCTGGTGACAGCACCAAAGTTGAGAGTATTTTCCAAAAGCAGGAGCATGATGCGGAAGAAGAGACACAAAATCGCCACAGACAAATGATCGCGCCCAGTGACAAGAGGGTCTGGCCCTGGCACCTTCAAAGGAGAATGAGAAGTGCCCTGAAAGACCGGGGTGAGCTGGGATCTGTGTAGAACCAGGAGGTTCCTTCTGGCACAAGGCCCTCACAGATGGATGCTCAAGGCAGCAAACAGATACGTCTTTATCCTGCAGTACAAGTGGAGCTGTTCTTGTCTTTCAAACACACACCTAATCATTTTTAAGATCTCTGCCTCAGAACTATCTTTTTGATAAAACTAATCATGGGCTTAAATTACAGATAAATACCCGATATTAAAAGAACAGTTTGAAAAGGAGGAAAGGGGTAGTTTAATGGTGCTCATTTTCTCTGCTTTTCTATAGCACACATCTTGGGCTATTTAACTGTAGAGCTTATGAAGCTTCATTCTGACAACCTTCCTTTCTTTCAAACGTGGCTTCCACAAATGTTTCCCCTGGTTTCTTTACCCGCTATGCTGCTGTTAGCTGTATTATTGCAGCAGTCACCGCATCTCCAGCTGAGACTAGGAAGCAGGCGTGCGAAGAGCTGTATGAACACACACAAAGGAATAAACCTGGTGCTTAAAAGGCTGGACCCAAAAGCATCTACATCGGGAACGAGGGACACCGAGGTGCCCGTGAGGGATCTGGGCTGTAATAGCTCAACAAAGAAGAGCAGCTGAAAAAAAAAAAAAATCAAAGCTGCACGTGGCTGAAAAGGCAGGATGAGGACGGAGGTCTGTGCCAGCAGAGCTCTCCTGCCCGCACCTCTGCCGGTCCTTGTGCTGCCAGCCAGGAGGACGGAGCGGCCGCTGTTGGGCTGGCAGGAATGATCCAGCTCTAGGTGCTTTTAAGCACCGCACAATCCAGGCTCACGCTGGCTTCCTCTGCTCTGCGGGGAACAATGGCTTTGATCAACAGAAGATTGCTGAGTTAATTGTAATGATATTCTAATAAAGCTGGGGAGATTAATTACGGCTCTTTATCAGAGCTGGCCCTCTGCCAAGGGTTTGCAAAATTGTTTTCCTCTGTTTCTTGTCATTTGAATTTAGAAGAAGAAAGGAGGAAGTTGGGTGCCTTTTTTTCCTCCAGCAATCAGGACTGTGGCCTTGTGCCCTGCTCACGCTCGCAGCTCGGCGCCTTTACCGAGGGGAGTGGGGAGCGTGCAGGTAGAGAAAGCAAATGGAGAGCGACAGAGCAAACCAATTAGACATGATGCAGCACAATTACGCTCCCAGTCAATAAATGACTTGGTGCAGAGAAGCACAAAGGAACGAGGCGATGGTGCGGGGACCACAGACGTCGCTCCATGGAGGGTAAACCTGGGGCACGTTACACCTTTCCAGGCCGGGGGGGGGATGGACAAACAGCACGCAGTGCTTGCCACCAGGGCTCAATGCAGTGGCACTAGCATCAGGCAGGGTGAAGGCAGCTCTCTTTCCAGAAAAGCTTCGTGGCCTTCATTCTCCTTCCTACCACAAGCAAGTGTCCAGAGAGCAGCCAGAGCCCTGCTAAGTGGCCTTGGGGAACATGAGACTCAAACCTTCCTATTTCACTTGACAAATAGCTGTTCCTTCCAGGGAAGATTTAGCAGTGCCCAGGCAGGTGAGAGACAGACCTGCAGAGGAACGATCTGGGCTGGAAGGCAGCAGATCAATCAGGCAGAGCTGCCTGCTCTCACTCACGGAGGAGAAGGGAGAAGAGGCCCTTCCTGCAGCTGGCTGGTGCCCGGTGTGCTGGGGGAAGAGGCTGCAGGTCGAAGCAGGAAAGGAAACGTGCTCCTCACACAAACCAGAGAGAAAGGATTAAAATAATACCCGCTCGCTTTTAAGCAGGCAATGGAGCAGTACTGGGAAACTTCCTACCAACAGGGCAAGGCTTGCTGCTTTGAGGAGGAAAAATGCCACCAGCTAACCTGTAGCCTTCAGCTCTTGAGGGGCACCCATGAGACATCCAGCTGCTCCAGGTGCATTTTCCTGAACGGCTCTGGCAAGATGACACATGGCTACTGCTCGTGAACCATGAAGGCAGGTTGGGAGTCAAGATTAAAATTTTAAGTATTATTCCTGCCAAACCTAAACAGGTTTTATGCATCAGAGACATCCTTACACAGGACCAGCCCTGCAGGACTGGCACGCAGCACGGTGCTTTCTGCTGACCCCTTCCCCTGCCAGGCACAAGCCGTAACACTCACCTCCCGCCCCTGAAACGCAGCCAGGCTGGTGTCTACCAAACCACCGCGTGCCAGCTTCGGCAGGGGTGTCACTGAAACGGAGAGGGCTGGCACAGCAAGCGCAAATGTATTCATCTGGGCTGAAAATTTGGCAAGAGCAGGCAAGGGGCACCACCCCCCACGCGCAACACGGCCGCTCGCAATCTCCGACTGCCTTTCCAAAGCAACGTGGGTGGACCTTGCGCTTTTTGCCTGCTGAAGGACCAGACCACGACAGCGACATCCGCTCTGTGCTAAACCAGAGGACTCACAGCAAGGTCAGAACAGGGTAAGAGTAGGGTCCGTGTTTTGTACTGTCGCCCCAATAACAATCTAGAATTCTTTAGGGTTTTCAGTGACCCATAAAACTACCTCACATGCGAAATGTTTGCTCCAACTGAGAGGAAAAAATGCTGATCTAAATATTTTTCTCCTGGAACATGACAGAAACAATTATTCATTTAGGCTTTTGTAAAGACTATTGAGTTTGGCAAAACGTTGCTCCAGGGGTAAGATAACTGGAAAAAAGTTTCAAAAACATTTAAAAGCCCTACTTTTTTTAGATAAGGAAACTCTAGTTTTCCCATTTCAGAACAAATCCTTACACTAAATCTGAGTTTATCTTAAATACAAAGAAACAAACAGAAAATTAAGAGAACAATTATGACCAAGATCAACACTGGAAAGCAAAGTGTTGCAGAACTGTGTTCATTACCTTCCATCCCATGAAAGTTTGCTCTTTTATATGGATTCTGGGTGACCAAAGTATTTCAGCAGCTTAAAATACTTCTTAAGAAGGAAATCTCATTTCCAGCTGCCTCGAGACCTTATCCCTGCTTGTCACAGGTCTGGTAGGGCTCAGGACCGCTGGCATCAGGGTGGCACAGCCAGGGGCCGGGCTCTTGCCCAGTGGCACCCACTGCTCCAGCGCACACTACCCAAGATTCCCCATAAATAAAATCGTCGGCATCGGCTCTCGTGTTCATTTCACAGGCGGCTGCTCTGCTGACAGGTTTCACACGCCGCTGCCGTGTCTTGTCAGCTTTATACTCTCAGGCCAACACCGGCTTACCAGCTCCGATGTATATACATAAAAATAAATGGCTCAGAAACCCCAATAAGGTGACAGATAACATAATGGGACCTGGCTTCAGAAAATAAGCTTGTTTATGGAACCTCCGTGCCTCCAAATTTGATTTATGTCATGCGGGCTGTCTCTTGGCGAGGTTTTGGGGAGGAGAGCTTGCTCGTCCGCACTTACCGCGGGCGGCGGGGGGACGGCTGCTGGTTAAGAGCTGCCTTTAGGGCTCCTGCCCTAAGACCGGCATTCAGGAGCAGAGAGCAGAGCTTCCCACAGGATTTGGCTGATGTGATCTTCCTCCAGGTCCCGCAGGAACTCAGCGTTTTCACTAGCAGCCGCCCCAGCCAGGTCCAATACCTGCCCGCCTCAGGGAAGCTCTCCTCATGCTCTCTAACCCTCCTCCCACACAACTGCCCTCCTTGGGCTTTCTGGGCTTGCCCATGCTGTCTGCAACCTGGAGGTAGCTGCACATTGCTCAGGGCTTCAGCAGCCAACAGAGCATATGAAGTAAAACCAGACAGTGCCTAAAGGAGACCATGTGAGCTTCAAACAGGAGAGCTCCTGAAGGCTCGAGCAGGTTCTCCTGGTAGCCTCTTTGCTCTGGGCTGCAGATGGTCCTTATTCAATCTCTTGTTAGAAGAGCTTCCTTGCAAACAGGGATAATCCTTCATTTGATGTTTGCTCCCTTGGATATCACTGTTCACAGCAAGCACTGCAATTTGTGTTTATTCTTGCCAAGCCATGTTTATTCTTGAGCCGCTTTGATTGTTACAGTGAAAGCTGGGATGGCTCTTTTCAGTCAAAGTGCCTGTTTCCAGGGGGCTAATAATGAGAGACTGTCAATCTAGAGACACAAGGGGGAAAAATCGCAGCCCCTCCTCTCACAGAAAACAATCAGCCACTGCCAGACCCCACGCTTTGTGCTTCTCAATCTTTGATATGCGTCTGGAAGACCCTTAGCTCCAGCCACAAGTGGACATGCCAACAGGATGACGGCCCCAACGCCCTTCCTGCAGAGGCTCTTGGGAAAAGCCTCACAGCCACAGTATATAAACGCCATGAGACACAGCGTGTTCGAACAGCCTCATGGCTTGTTTGCACAGCCGGAACCCTGTGCCACGCACAAGATACGTGCCTGGTGAGCCTAGCAGAGCCTGCACGGTGGAGCTAGGCTGCTGGGACAGATGCACCAGAGCTCCTGCCTCAGCGAAGCTCTTCAGAGCAACCCATGGGGTCCAGAGAGTTCAAGCTGCAGATGGCAGGTTGTGGCAATTTGCTGCAATTTCCTACACCGTAATTGAGGGACCCAGCAACTCCTGTCCTGAGCCCAGGCTCCCACATGCGGAGCAAATCCTTGGCTAACTGCTGCCAAGCACGAACCACCCCTTGAGAGGAAGAACTACCTCTGCAAGACGCAGGATCACAGCACAGACCTGCCGTGGCAGAGCAGAGGGACCTCAGACTCGGATGGCAACCACGTGGTTCCCCATCCCTTGTTCCCTTCTCCAGGCCTTCATCCCATTCAGATTTTAATCAAACCTTACATTATGCTGCCATTTGTCTGGGGCTTAGTACTAAGGAGGGCTGGGGGGGAGGTTTCCCCTCAAATTAAATAATTAAAATGTTTTTCTCAGGCTAAATAATTTTAATTTTTTTCCCCCCAGCAGACCAGTGGCAATAAATATTTAATACATTCCTTGCTTCACTGCATCCAGCGTGTTGCCATTTTAGAAATCATTTTATTGTGTGTATTTTTCTTCTTTTAATTACAGTCACCCAGTATCAAACTGCTTCAATAAATAATCAAAGGCAGGGAAGAGACAGGGCAGTCGTGATGCTTCAGGAGACGTGTGCTGTGCCGCCGGCACGGGGAGGTGTGCAGGGGAGGGATGCATCCCATGCTGGCAGCCACCGCTGCCCCAGCTTGGGGCTGGTATCTGCCCCCACCTTAACGCTGCAAACCTGCCTGTAGCCAGCTCCTTTGGGGTTACCGAACTAACGCCTCGGGAAGGCAAGTGGAGCCTGCCAGCTCCAGCACGAAGGTCCATCCTGCCAATACCCCCTCTGGCAGGGGCCAGCAGCGAATGCCAGGGGACGGGTGTAAAAGCTGGCCAAGTGTGCACTGATACCTCCCCAGGACGCTCCTCCAGCCGCCGGCAATCTGCGGCTGAAGGACTTCCTGAGTCAGGCATCCTATCTCTCCTTTAAAAGCCCTCAATGGATTATTTTTTTTTCCTTCCAGGGATTTCTCTAATTACAAGGATGGCCCAAATGCTTCTTAACTGTACTCTGTCCAAACCAGCCACTGATTTCCAGCGCCGGCAGGTACAGATGCCCTCCGTGCCAGCAGCAATAGGTGGGCTGCTGGTGATGCTGGGTGCAGCAAAGGGGGACCTGTGCAGGAGCAGATGTCAGAAACTGCCCCCCCCCATGCTGCTGGAAGCTGGAAAGCCAGAAGCCCCAGCCCTTCACTGTGTGGCCAGATCCTGCCGCTCCCACAGCCGTCCCCACAGCCACCGGGCTCACGGCCCCAGCGGCCTGGCAAGGAGAGGGTTACCATCTCTGGCAGCCACCACCGCAGCCAGCCTGGTGAATGGTATTAGCAAAAATGAATAGAAATACTACATGAAGCTAATAAGATCTGAGGGGAGCTCCTTAGACAAGTTGATTTCCAAATTGGACTGACTTTAACCTCACATAAATAAAAATGAACACTTATAAAATATGGTGGAAAAATCCATAAGGGCAGATGAAGGCATTGATGTGTTTTTATCTCTCTCCTGCAGTTGCAGTACAGAGCAGGGCTCCACGTGCTGCTCAGGATCACTGCAAACCTGCCCATGCTCCGGATTAGCCCAGGCAGGTAGTGTCTGGGGCTGGACTCCGTCTGCAATAGCAAATGCTGCCCTGGGGTGTCCCGCAGCCACCAGCAAGGTTCAGAGCCAGGGAAGCTCCCTTGGGCCAGCTGCCTGCAGCCCTTCACTCCAGGCACGATGGAGCAGGCATCAAGCAGGAAGGGGCAGGGACTCCACCTGAGCTGTACAAACCCAGTGCAAAGCAAGCCTCCATCTCTGGCTGCCAGAGAAGGTCCCTCTCCCGTATCCAGAGACCTCTTTTCACTAAACCTGGAGGAATGTAACATTCCCACCCAGCCTGCCAAATTCAGCTTGAATTCACCGCTGCTGCAGCAAAGCATGGCAGCAGGACAGATGCAGATCACACACGCATGGAGTCAGGAGGATCTCACAAGCTCGTATTTCTTTAGGCAACCACTGCTAAAAAAGGCATTGCCCCAGAGGTCTTCAGCCTAAGCAGGAGATGAAAAGAACCAGAAGAAAACAGGGTCGCTGCCTGACAGACAGGTGGTTCCCACACTTGCACCCGAGCCATTGTCACCAATTTGGGGCAGAGGCTGGCAAAGGAGGGGTGAAGAGCAGGGACACATTCTTGCCAGGTGCATATAGGAGGTCCTCTTCCAGCAAGGGGCAGAAAGCAGAGAGCTGTGTGCTGGGAGACACAGTGAGTGCTGGCAGAGGCTGTCACCAGAGGCTGACTGACAGCGGGAAACCATGTGTGGAGAGGGACTACGAGGTTAACAGGAGAGAAAGCTGTGAAAGGCCTGGAGAGCAGAGACAGGTAACTGCTGTTTGCCAGCAGGAACCAGCAAAAGCAAGTAAAGCATGGGTGACACAAGCAAAATGACAGGCAAGGAAAATGATCCTTGCAGCAGAGCTCTGAACAGGCAGGAGTGGGAGAAGATTGTATTTGTCAAGGCCAGAGAAAAGGATGTTGCAGGAATTGAGCCGTGAGATGATGACACTCCAGATGAGAGTTTTAGCTGTACCTTAGCAACCCGACGCAAGGGAAGGAGACAGGCCAAGCACAGCCATCTGACCCGCAAGCAATGCCGAGCTGGCCCCTGCATTAGGAGCTTGCACACGGATGCCAAGATCTGGGTCCAGGCAGCACAGGAGGTGATGGCAACTGAGGACGGGCTCTGGGGAGCTGTTCCTGAACCCAGTCATCTGCTGTCATGATGAAGATGGTCTTCAGGCAGACAAGACAAACAAAAAGGTAGACAGAAAACCAGGAAAGATGATTTGGGTTGCCTAAGGAGGACAGGTCTTCAAGAGGTCTGTGGGATGAGGGATCAGGAGGAGGGAAACATTCTGCCGGTGTGGAGCTGTTGCCAGGGACAGCTTATCAGCATCAGGGAAAGCAGGGCACGGGGCCAGCCTTGCGCTGGAACCAGACGAGCAGAGCTGGCCAGCAGTCATTGACAGCACGTTCAAAAAACTACAGGAATTGGGAGGAAAAAAGGGATGGGGGAGAGCAGACAGGGTCTAAGGTAGAAGGGAAGAAAAGCAGAGCTGTCTGGGAAGGGAAGATCAAAGGGGGAAGAAGTAGGGAATCATGGTGCAAAGAAAAAGTCACTGCACCCCCCTGCAAGCTCAGCCAAGCCTCCCACAGGCCAACCAGGTGAGAGGCATGAGGAGGCAAAGCCCTAAAACGGCCAGCCCAGAAATCCTGGTAACGGCAGCAGCTGCCCTATAAAAAGGGGCCTGGCCTTAGGAAGACAGTGTGAGCAATAACAAAGTAGAGCAGCCTTAAATATCCATTTCCTCCACATAAATAACACTGTCTATAACTTTGGCTTTACAAGCAAATATTTACAGGGCAGAGAATCTACAAAAGATGAATGAAAGAATTTCTGGGCTGCTTGGGACAGAGACAAGGAGCTTGGAGATGAGCTTCCTTTACTTAAAGTGAGCAAGGTCCCTGGAAAAGAGGGATGGGTCCAGGGACCTGGGCAACTAGCTGTCACTGGGGGCCATGTGCCCCTCTGAAAGCATGGGCAGTCATTTGATGCTGTTGGGAGCTTTTCTCTGCTGGCACGTGCCAGCCCAGACCTGGTTGTGTGCAGGACCTTTTGTTCACAGTGGGTTTGGCTGGCAGTCAGGGGCAAGGTCTGCGAACTCTCAGCTCTGCTCCTGCCAGGAGATAACCTGGGAATGACGGAGGAGCCAGGGTCCAGCAGCTAGAGGTCTGTGCTCTCCCATGAAAGCCATGCTTGGCCAGCTCACCCATACCAGCAGGTTTCAGCTCAAGAAGAGGGCTAACATCTCAGCCTCACATGTGTCATACCAGTTAAGAGCCTCCCTGCCTTCAGCCCTCCCTGCTGCCCCCCCTAGCACGACTGGAACACATTTTTGAGAGACACACCGTTGCCAGACAACAGCAACCCTGAGGAACCGGTTCCAAAAATGTGAACACATCCCAGGGGAAGCCTGTTGGTCCCCTTCCCAGCCACCCCCTGGCAGCTGGGGGAGCCCTGGGCAAACAACAGTTGCAGTGTTTCTGAAATAATATCGTGAGCAATTTTGGATCCATAAAAAAAGGCAAAGCTTTTTGACTCAATCCAGGAGTGAAAAAAAAAAACCAAAACAACAAACCCAGACCCATGTACTAAATCCTCCGAGGTTTTTGTGCACTGAAATTCAGGCTCCGAGCAACTTTCTAGGAGAGAGGAATTCCCACTGTGTCCCTCCTCTGCACTCACCGCTCATTATTATGAGCATAGAAATTTTTCCTACCATTTTCAGGAGGTGCTTTGAGCTGTTTTCAGCTCAAAATGCTCTGTGCTGTGAATCCAGATTGGACTTGGTAGGCAGGGGTAACAGGAGGCTGCAAGCAGGAACAAAAACTTCACGCAATACACATGCAACATGAAGACACTTCCAGCCTTGAAGGGTTTACCAACCTAAGTCCAGACCTTGCAAGCATCTCCTGAGCTTTACTGGTCAAGTTTTATTGAATTTGACAGTGCAAGTGCCCACGTGTGAGTCTGTGCAGGATCAGGGCCCCAGTGTGCGAGGGGCACGAGCAGGCAGGCAGCTCGGGAGCGCTGCAGGACACAGCGTGCACCCACTCACCTCCCCGTGGCCTCGCTGCGTTGCATCGGAGCGGATCAAACACAAAAACCCACAAGCAGGTTCTTCTCTGCAAACACTGTCATGGCTATTCCAGAAACAAAGGATGATTACAAGGGAAGGAGCCTCCCTCTGCCCCGGGGAAATCAGATTGCTGCTGTCATGTTTGGGCTGCGTCGCTACCCACATGCTGGGAGCCAGCACGGCTGCAGCATGGGACAGGTGGCTCTGCCCATGGCATGACTCCGGGCTTGGACAAGTCCCTGATCTTCTTGTAGGGGACGAGGTGCAGGAGAAGGACTTACAGAGGCTTCGTAGCAGGCTCAGGCAGGGACAGACACACCGATATCCAGGGCAGACTGGGACAAAGCCAAGGGAAATTGTTCATAAAAGTGATGGATTTACCTCCCCCCCCCACCCCCCGTAATGCAGGTTTCATTTCAACCCAGAGATGTACAGGTCAAATTCGGAAACGAACTTCAGAAAAAAAAGTGAAAATGAAAATTTCAGACCTGTTGTTTGTTTTTTTTCCTGGACACTTCTGAAACAGAGGACTTTTCACTTAGGAAGCGAGCCAGCACGCACAAACAAGAAGCAAAATGGAATGACCCCAAACAAATGAAATGGATTTTCATGGTTTGTTTCTTCCTCAGGGTGTGTATGAGGGGAAAGGGATCACTGTCAGTCTCCCAGAGACGTATTTTAACTGTTGTACTTCAGACACCACATTGAAAAACTGAATTATTCAGAGAGCTCTAAATGCAGCTCCGAGGTACCATTCCCTTCCTTTGCACGGTACCATCCTGGGCAGAAACTGCTGGTTTTCCTACTGCTTTCCCAAGGGATACAGGCTCTACCCGCACCCCGAGATCATCACGTACCTATTCCCAACAGCATGACACCTTGGGGGGAAGAGGGTTTTTACAGACGAGTGCGCGCAAGTTCGTACATGCGCATATAAACTTTGCAGGATGGAAGGAAGAACAAGAAATAATGAATCCCCTTGCACTCACTAAGTCCAAACAAATAGACTGAAGTGGGAGTCAGATTTGCATCGGTTTGATTGAAGATGTAATTTGCTGCTGAATAAATGTGGTTGCATCCAAATCAAACCTTTAGTCCCTCAGACATTATAACTCTTTCCTTTCTTCCCTCAGGGTTTGCCAACCTTTAAGGCTGACCAAGGATGATGTATTACAAAAAGGAATGGCCTTAAATAAGAGAAGGACAATTTTAGAATAGATATAAGGAAAAACTTCCTATAAGAAAGAATGAAATGTTTAACAAAACCTCCAAGAAAAGGTGCCGTCACTAGGAATGATGGCAGCCAGCCCAGCCCCACATCCCGCACAGCATCACCTCAGGATTACAGTGTCCCTCACACAGAGAGCTGTGCCCTACGTGCCACGGGGCTGGGGCTCTCTTTTCCCAGCAGCCTCCTGCTCAGAGCACTTTATATCCACCATAGCTCCCCTCAATTCATCCCACAGGTCTCCATCAATGCAGGCAGCTCTCTTGGTGCCACCATTTCACCGTGGTCGCCCATACCATGATATATAATAACGTATCCTCAGGATGTGTGGAAGACACACAGGTCTTGGTAAGCTTGCATTGCTAAGATGAGCCTCTGATAGAAATCTGGGCCTGAATTTAATGCTGTTAAAACTGGGAAGTATTTTCCAGAGCTTTTCAGGAACTTAGGGCCTCGGCCCTGCTGCCCCTCCCCCAGTAAAGCCTGGTGAGATTCAGACCTTTCCTCCTTTGGTTGTACCTGACTGGCTCATCACAAGTGCCACCCGGCTGGAACTGGCACTTAAATGCATTCCTCAAGCTATCTCTGACTGGGTGAACCTGCTCCCTGTCAGAGACCTGCTGCGTGCCGAGCTCCCCGACTTGTTCTCTGTTCCTTCCTTACAGTACCGTATTTATGAGATCCCTCCAAGGTCTCTATCAATTGCTCTGGCAGCCTTGGACACACAGCAGCTATCAGAACAGTGAGGATCCCATCAGTCTCTTGGGCAGGGAGCAAATGGGAACCAGGGCCCAGCAAGAACACATTTACTGGGCAGCAAAGGAGGACGTAGCCCTCGTTCTTGCTAGCCCCATGCCAAGGCACACCACGGTCCTTCCCCTCCACCTGCCCCCCCATCCATATCGCAGCTGCATCCAGCTGTCAGGCAGCATAGCGCTGAGGAGAGAAGACAGAAGCCAGTGCAAGAGAAAGGAGAATAACAGCCACAAAGAGGAAAAATTGTGCATTATAGCCAGGGAGGAAGTTACCCGCACATTACTGAGCAGTTCTTTGCTCTGCTCTTTGTCTGAAGCCCTGGGGACTCGCAGGCGTGCTATGAACACGCAGCAGAGACGTGCATCTCCTGGGCATGAATTCTGCCCCTGCATAAGCTTCACTGCTCCAGCTTCCCAGTGCAGAGCATCCCTGGGAAGAGCAAGGATGCTCACAGCCTCAATTTATGTGAGGGAAATCCATCAGAAGGCATGAAAGCCTTTCATTCGGGACAATTTGTTGCAGGAGTTATAAACTGAGGTGCTGGGAAGCCAATTATCAGGCCAGGAGCGCTGCAGATTGGCAAGGCAGAGAGGGCTGCCCCTGCAAGAGGGATGAGAGCTACCTAATAAACATTTATTGGGCAGATGAGGCTGTAAATAGCACGTCCGCTCCTGCGCTGGGCAAGGGGGAGAGAAGGGGGCAGGGGTAGGCAGCCTCATCCCTGGGTGCTGTTTGTAACCTGGAGCCATCACTCAGAAGCAAGGACCATGGTGCAGGCAACGCCAAGGCCAGAGGAAGGGAAAGAGGGAGAGATTGATTACCCTATAAATCAATTGCTGGGCACTGATTACAAAATAAACCACCAGGGCAAAGGTCAAATGCTTTATTATATCACCCAGCCCACAAGATTTATTTACCACTTAGGCCATCAGTCCCTCTTGCCATCTATTACAGGGAGCTGCAGTTCTCCCTTCCCAGCTTCAGGCATAGCTTTTGCCTACACGCACAACCAGGCCCAGCCCTGCAGGCAGCAGCACAAGGCTTTGAGAAAAGATCCAGCAGCCAGGACCGGGCAGGTCCAGGCATCAATCCTGTAGGACCTACGTAGCCACATCTACAACACTGGGAAATGTGACAGCCAGGCAAACCGAGTCTGCCGCAGACACCAGTGGTGGCTGAGGGTGGTCACCAAGTCCTCCATCAACATCAGGCTGCCTGGAAGCAAATCACTTCTCCGTGGCGGGGGAGCATGGTCTCCTCTGCAAAGAGCTACCCGGCCCAGCTGAGGTACACCATGCAGAGACTCCCACAGCGGGTCAGCCTCTGGGTGCACTTGCCATTTCTTTCTGGGCTCCAGAAAAATACAAACCCTTTGAGAAGATGAGCAACTTCCCGGCAGGGGAGCAGGGCCTTGCTCCAAATCAGATCTGTACCTGGCCAAGCTTTCCATGCCCACTTCTACTATCTGAGCTCTGTATCCATACAGGGAGAGCTGCAGAGACTGTCTCATAGCACTCAACTGGAATTCAGCCTACAAAACTTTATTTTTTCTTCCTCCCTTCCCTTTCTAACTTTAGATTTTAAACACAGGCAGCAATAAGAGGAATTCCTGGGAGTATTGTTCATCTCTTTCCCATAAGCTGCTTGTCACTGACCATGAAAAGATTTTTCAGTCTGGCTCCCAAAATATAAAAACCCTAAAATGGACATTTTTGAGTCCTTCACATCAAATGAAGGAGAATAACGTCAGAGCTGTAGGATGTGTGTGCACATGTACTCAGAGGGTGGCAAAGACATATCACGGGGAGGAGGAGAGGTGCCAGCCCGTGTGCCGTGGGCAGGGTGCCTTCTGCCTGCCTCTGACCACACAGCCCAGGTCTGCCTGAGGCTGGGGGAGGCAAGGGGGCAAGCCCAGACGCTGCTGGATGGGCTGCGAGGGGGTGCCAGTGCAGATAGCTCAGTCTGGGGCTGCTTCCACTTATGGATGTTCCCACTGACCACGGGGCTGTTACCCCCACCCCCCTGTACAAGGGTACTCTGCCAAAATGGTTGCTGCAGTTGGCACTTGCCTGGGAGTTTATTTTTCTTTCCAGAAGCGCTGAATGTTTCGACTCCTATTCTGCCAGCAGCGGAGGCTCCAGCTCACAGTCCCACAAGCTGTGTGGGACACCACCATACAGAGAGGCACCACCACTAAGAGGACAGTTGAGGCGATGAATTGCAACACCCTCCGACCCTGATGTAAGTCAGTGCTGCCACTAGAAAATCCTCAGTGACTGACCCTGGCTGGGGATACAGTGCCCACAGACACCTTCTGCACGAGGGTAGGATTCAGCCATCTTTTGTTGGGCATCTCATGTCCCTGGCAATCACTGCTGTACCCCTACTGATGCCACCCTCTCAGTAAACTTAACCACCACTGTCTCCAGCTTGAAAACACAAGGCACCCTCATCCCCAAGAGGCGAAGCCGCCATCCCAGTTTCTCTGAACTGCAACAAAAGCATCCCCCAATCCTCCAGGACAATTCTATGTCCCAGCAGAGTCAGAAAAATACAAGGTCTCGTGGTTGCTCCATTGGTCTCTGCTTCCCCAAGGGAGGCAGCAAACTCCACAGAAGAAGTCCTAACAGTGCAGAGATGGGCATCTCTACCAGTGGCTGTGTTGCTCTCAGCAGTTACATTTCCCACTGCATGGGTGGGCTCCTCAGAGTATGGTGCTGATCTCCAGAGCCACAATCACCACCTTGACCTGTGTGGGGAGGGGTGTGATAGCTAAGCAGCCCCTCCTGCACTCTCCCAAGGAACCCAGTGACAATAATATATTATTCCAAGCGTCGATTGCCTCACTCCTGGAGGCTTTTGCCAATCCCTTGGAGTCAACAGTATATTACTTTTAGGGCTTGGTATGTCTGCTCCTCTCCCATAGGGGTTTTGACCTGCATGGACATCCATCACTCCTATCATTTGGCCTAGCTCCATGTTTCTGACGGTGGTAATGAACCGAGGTTGGCGTGAGACAGTTACATTCCCCAGCCCTCCTTTTGCTCCTCCTGGCAGATTTAGAAGTTCACATTTAATCTGAAAGAGGGAAGATGGAGAAGAGCCTCACCAGCTGCAGTTTCTGTAAATGTCAGGACAGGAATGAGATCTTAGCAAGCCTTAATATACTATGCAAATCCTCAGAGCATGACCATGTGTTGCCAGGGCTTTTTATTCCCTTCCGTGGTAATCGGAGAGACAAGGATTAAAAAGGGGAGTTGTCACATAACTAGTTGGTCCCTCTGCTTTACTAACCACCGTTTAAGGCCAATATCTGGACATATGGCCCTAAGGCTCTGGTGGGTGTTCTCCTAAAGGGGGCTAGCAAAGACTTTTGCCTGCATCTCCCTACTTTGGTGTATGTGCAAGGGGATGAGGCACTCACACACGCTTCTGGCTGTGTCAGCAAACAGCCACAGATTTGGCATGTGCATGGCTGAAAGTGAGACTGTGCTCCATGGAGATGGGATGAGGAGGAGGTACCGCATGGTGGCCGGGGGTGCAGCTCTGTGTACCTCTTTCTACAACTGCATGTTTACATCACTTTTTTTCTTTACATTTCTTTTTAACGCATCAGGAAAGCTCTATCACTTTCCTCTCCTGTAATGATGTTGACCTGATTAAAATTTTTATTGGATTTTACAAAATAATTTCATACATACCGTTCCCTGGAGCCCTGCAGGGTGGAGGGAAGGCGGGGGAGAGAGAAAGAGAGAAGAGAGTATATTAAGAATGAGGTGGAGACAGAAAATATTTTATTTTACTCCAAAATGATTTTTCCTGAATGAATAATAGATTAGAAATCTCACTTGCCTTTTTTTTTTTTTAATAGTGCTCTTACAAGTGCCCCTGAAACATGCAGGCATGAAAAAGTCACCACTTGAGCATTTTGGGCCTATTTCAGTAACAGCTTTGCTTTCCTACTGCCACTCCCAACCCTTTTCACCACCTCTTAGCGGTAAGCAAGCCATGGCTAATGGGCTGCCACAGCCTGGGAGATGGGCAAGAGCACAGACAGACCCGGACCCTCCTGGCCACCCACAGCACTTCCATCAGTCAGCCCAAAGCATCCCCTGCATTAACACAAAACCAAACCGGGTGGAGGCACCACTTTGTTCCTCTCCCATGGGGATTATAATCTGGGGTTGGCCCCAGGGACTCCAAAGAGCTCCTTGTTAACAAAGCTCCAGAGACAGGCCACCAGCAGCAGGTTGTGTGGGTCTGCACACCAGACTCTTGGCTTCTACCTCCCTGTCCCCAGCCTTGGCCAGTGACAGCCTGATGAGCCTGATGTGCCCCAGGGGAGCTCATCAAGCAGGCTAAACCTCTGGGAAGCTTGAGGCAAATGAAACACAAATGACAAAGGAGGGTTTGAAAGTAGTTATTGTCTCGCTATTTTAGCATTTTTCTACTGTTTTCCCTCCCCACCAAGGCAATGTCCTAACACTAACATTTCAGGCATAGAAATCCCACTGTTGTTTTGCTCCGGTCCCCAGACAGAAGTCAGGTCTTTGCCAGTTTGAGGAATGTCATGGGGATGATTTAGTTACCCACTTCTATTTTCATATATTTAAATTAGATTGCAACCCTCTGACCCAGGGACTAGCTATTGCCTTCCATAGGAAGGCAGCCACTCCTGCAATGGGCACCTTTGCACCCTAGGTCCAGTCCAATAAAAAAAACCAAACAACAAAACAACCCAACACATAAAACCAAACACGCTTTTCAGGGAGCTCAACATTTGGTTCACATGTCCTTTCAGTAGTACCCCTGCAGGGCTGGCTTGTTTTGAAATTTAGTTTCCCTGGTAGATGTTTATGAAATAAATATTTCAGTGCTGCATAGATGCCTCACCAGAACCCCTCCAAGAGGCAACAAGTCCCTGAGCCAAACCTGATGCCAGTGGAGTCTTGGGTGACAGCAACTGCAGTCCAGTGAAATCAAGGTGAAAAATAAAGCACGTTACTCTGTGGGCACTGTTCGTGTCCAGCAGCTGAGATTGCCTGTAAGTTTTTGCTCTCTAGGTGGTTCTCAAGGTCACATTGCTGGAAGTATTAAGGTTGTCTGGGTAACCTTTAATGTATGTTTTGGAATGAGTTTGTGAGGTAAGGGTTGAAATTTTTTCCAGCATCATATTCTCTAATGATTGCTGTTAGACTTTTCCCACAGGTTCTAGTTTTCTTCCTGCAGTAAGTGTTCAGACAAGCTCCAGGTCAGACCACCTCCGCTGAGCTGGGAGGGCATTGCAGCCCCCTAAACCCTGCATTCCTGCCAGTTGCCCAGGTGGGATAGCACTGCTCTGTTACACAGCACTCTCCATATCCGCTCTGTTCTTAAAGGGAGCAGTGGCAAAGTCACCTCACCTCCAAACAGAGGCAACCCACCTCACCCGCAGCAGTACTGCGTACCACCCCTGGGACTTCAGAGGACTCCACAGCCTGCCCTCAGAGCATCATCCCTCCTGCTCCTGCCATCTCCCACTGCAGCACTGTCCTAAGGGCATCCATCCGTGTGATTTCAGGCTGTATCCGTCGCTCAAGACATCTTAATCTTGACTTTCGACACTCCCTGCTACTCCAACCCCTCGGTGAGGGCTAAGGGCAGCGAGTGGGGCCAGCCCTGGTCCATGCAGGCTCTGTGCAGACTGCCCCAGCCTGGAGACCCACAGAGCAGAGATCTGACAGCAGACAGGGATTTGCAATGTAGTGAATACCTAACTGATAAAAACTACAGCAAGAAAAGCCCAAACCCTGGATAAAAATGGCTTATGGCGTTAAGCTGTGCCCACGGTCCAAGAAATGGAGGGCGTCTGCAGCTGCTATTGCATTGCCCCACACCCAGCACAAAACAGTCATTTGTTTCTGACTGACGTTTATTTCAAGTTAGACAGCAACAAAGAGAGGAAGAACAGAAAGCCTCCCCAAGAGGCTAAGCACAGCAATTCACCAGCGTGAATTTGAGGCATGAAATGGCAGCTGCTCCTGCAAGCGGGCAAAGCCAGCTCCCGCCCTGGTGAGCACAAAGAGCAGCAGGGCTCCTGCTGCCGCACGGCTGCCCCCACCGCCGTCCTGGCTCGGGATCTCAGGAGGTGGACAAGAAATTAGGGACATTAATTTTTATTCTGTGATGAGCAGAAAGAACAACCCACAGGCTCCAACCAAACCTGAATCCTTCTGGAACTCGGGCATTAATCTTTAGAAGGAATAACAACTCCCTCCAAGTATTTGCATTTTACTCTTCCCGGTTTGTGAGGAGATACGACACAGATGCAGCCCCTCTCCACTGGGCAACCGGCTCACGCATAACAAAGAGCTCTAGGCATCTCACGCATGATCTGCAGGCCCAGTTCCAGGCCTCACAGCTTCATCTCCTCCCATAGGAGCTCCTGGGAAGCCTCCAGGCTTTGAAGCTCACATCCACATATCAGCATCCCGCCATCCCTCCAGGCTCCCTCCTCACAGCCGAGGGCAGCCACCAGCTGACAGGCCACTGGTTTGGCTCCTTTCTTGTCCCTAAATTAGACATGCAGATGGGTTTAAATACATCAAATTATTTCCTAACCTCACATCTCCCTGTGAGCAGGGGCTGGAATTGTCACAGGCGTGTTACACAGGGACAAAGGGGAGAGATGTGAATTTGGGAACTCCTGATCTGCTCCCAAACCGTGGGGAAGGGACAGGTCAACATCAGCTCCCACCAACCTCTGTCATTAAAAGCCATCTTTCACAGCCAGGGATTTGGCAGCCAGCATGTAAGAGGAGTCTGTAGCCCACACCACAAAACACCATTGCCACAAGTGGCATCTCTTGGCCTTCACCAAAGCGGTGGAGCATTAACTGGGTCCCTCAGCACACGGGGGAAGCTTGTGCTGTCACCGCTTCACCCTGCATAACGAGGGCTTCAGTCTCCAGGTTTGTCAACTTAGCACCTTGCCAGAACTGGCACTTATTTTTAGTATTAAAAAATAATGCATATTTATCAAGCCTAGTCAGGCAGCAGGGAGGGGGAAAACAGCTGGCAGCAGTCTCCCTCTCCCCATCTGACATGTGCTTGCCATTTTTCGCAGTTTCAACAGCTCTCCAGCTCTAGTCCTTGTAATTACGATGAAAAAACCTCACACTCGACCATAGCGCCTCGCAGCCAAGATGCCAATGTGTTTCCACAAAAAAGCCTCATTGCAAAAACCCTAAAATTTTTCAGTCTCTGCTTTATTCCCATCCTCCCTTACATCATTGTATTCACATGGTGTTCAATTATTTACAAGCATACAAAACACTCCAGCCCAGATTCTCAACTGGTATTAATCAGTGAAGTGCCAACTAAATCAATGGAGCTCCAAAGATTTCCTCCGGAGAAGGATCTGTCCTGCTGTCCCTGAAGACCCCTTGTTCCCTCCACAGCACACATTGGGAAGGAGAGGACGAAAAAAAAAAAACCCACCCAAACCAACAACCCACCACCCTTTTCTTTTTCTTTCCTCTCCATTCCCCACATTTGCCAGACACACGTAAGCACGCTAATGCCCAGGGACCTCCTCCCCACTGGTGACCTACTTTTCATTCATGTGCCTGAGACACGCTTGTCTCCTACGGTAGCCCCAGGTATTCCTGGAAGCAGCCATCCACACCTCACCCAGAGCCCTGCGGCAACACCAGGAGATCTGTGCATGTGGCTGGCCCCTGGGTACTAGAGTAACATCCTTGACTTTAATGACAGATAAGCCTTTCAAGACTATTCAGCCAGGCCTGGTGCTTCCTTGGAGCTGGTGCAGCAGCATCTGTCTCTAGTCCATTCCTTCAGGGCTTTTTCTCTATCCTTTTCAAGTGGCAGCTCTTCCAAGGAGGCCCAAAGGGAGACAGCTTCCCCTGGCCGGTGAGCATGGAGGGCTAACACACAAGATGGTCTCCTTCAGCGATGGCTGACCATTTCTAGCTTTCCAGCCTCCACCATCTGAATTCAACAAGACCAGCAGAGCCCCAGGACACAGATCACAAATCAGAAAGGCCAACAGATTAAGACAGGCATGGGACATTCTTCTAAAGCTATGGGACAATCTTCAATCAATTAGTGCTTTTTTAGGACAGGTGAATTCCCATAGACGACACTAAGCTTTCCACAAGACCAGGGCCAGCACAACCAATCTTTCAGTAAGTCTCTTTATCAGGACTTTGTGGTCACACAAAAAGCAGGAACTGACTTTTGAAAGACATTTTGTTATTTGCACCTTCACTTAGAATCAGAAAGTGGAGAGTTCATGAAAACATAATATGAGTGTAAAGAACGGGTCTGTTCCCTTGACAGCATTTTCACACACAGATTGAAGAATCACGTGTGAAACCCTGGGCCACTAGGCATCTCATTAGAAGACAAGACTTTACATTTACTCCTATTACCATCACCAGTTCACAAACCAGGCCACTCCATTCAAAACCAGAAGGCCAATGAAGTGCAGGAGACAGACATCACGTTGGTTCTTACTGCGCTGAACCCAGCTTACTCATCCCTCATGTACCACCACAGCAAAGAGATGTCACAAGGCCTTCATCATGACTAGAATCATAATACCCATGATTCACATGGAAGACTTTTTATACAAAGCACCAAGATAAAAATAAAACGAAGGGGGAAAAACTTAACGAGAAACTTGTTTCATTCCCTACAAGATGGATAAACCAAGATGAATGTAAACAGCTCAACTTGACCCAAATATTTTTTCGTTGCTGAGTAACCCTGCAAAAAATGTTGTTATCTCACTAGCATCTGTGGAGATTAGATGGAAGAGAATTTTAAACAAACATTCATTGTCCCTTGTTTTAGGAATTTCAGCCTGGAAATGAACTCTTGGGACTGCTACTCTTGCAGCACCCCTGACCCCTTTCGGTAGGGAACAACAGTTGAGGAGGGCAGGATGCATCTGTAACATCTCCAACACATTAACATGCTGTTGACATGAAGGTTTACATGAAACATTTGGGTTTACAGCTTTCCAAGTTCTTCTAAGAGAAGGATGCAGCTGCCTTGCGAAGGCTAGGAGCAGGAAATACAGGCCATGACTACAGCAGGAGGTGGGAGGAGGGGTAGTCACAGCAGATGCCTCGAGCCATTTTGGGTGGCAGTAGGCACCGGCAGAGGGGCTCAGACTTTACAACCCACACTGGCTGCCATATGTTGCAACAGTGGCTCAGTATCACATAGGACCCAATTTATAGCATAATTCACGGCTGCAAGTACCACGCTACCCTCTTACTTCTCTCCATTAGTACAATCACCTTTCAGCCAAGTGTATTCTAGAACCTTGCTATCGTATTTACTGATTTTTTCATGTTTTTGTACGTGGAGGGAGATGTGATAGATCAGCCGAGAGATTCAGGCATGAGGTTTTAGTCTCATTTGTGCTCTGGAGGTCAGGCCTCCTCACTCCTTCACTCCCTCCCAACAGATAAGCGCTATCTCAACAACACACAGATGCTTTTAGAGATCACCTTGGCCCCTGCTAAGCTGTGCAGCACTTCTGCCGTGCATGTCCTGGAGTCGGAAGTGCACAGCAAGCAAGGCTATGCCTGTGACACTGGGAGCTCTGAACAGGTGAGGTGGGGAGATTACAGCTCTGAAAATGGCAGCCCTTCCAGCAACAGCAGACTTCCTTGTTGGATTTCTCCTGGAGTAACTCAGGGAAGTGAGAGCAGAGGGGAAAGAAAGGCCTGGAGGTGGCAGGATGGAAATCGGTCTTCCATCAGCCAGGGCTTGGAGGGAGAGGATGTCAGCAGCACCTGGCAACAGGCTGCAATGAAGAGATGTGCACGAAGGGCAGAGGGAAGGTACAGCATCGCTGTGCTAATGTGTGCTTTTGTTCTACAGCAGCAGCAGCAATATAACCCCAGTGCTGTGGCATGATGGCAGGGTGATTCTGCAACCCAACAAGCTTGGAGATGGGGGAAGTGGGATGCCTTCCCCCAACCTGAGAGCAGGGTCCTTCCACGCTGGGATGGGGAGGCTCTCACCTCTGGAGGACTCTTTGGGAAATATGGCAGTCTGCTCAAAATATTTAGTCTCGATCACGTAGGGACAACTTCATGGGCTGAACCTTCTGCCCCACATGAGAGCAATAAATGAGATGTCAGTTCATGCTCAGTCACTGGAAGGAGGAGGTCACCCTGGAGCCACTGGTTTACATCCAAGCTGGGTCAGCCCAGCTGCCAAAGTAAAGATTAAGGCAATTTACTCTGTAAGGGTCCTTAAAATATCAACTCAGTGTGAGTATCACAGCTCCCACCAGGGCTCTGAGGGAGGACAGTCATCCACACTCATGCTAGGCAACTGCAGTTGCATCTCGGATTGATGGAGAATCTGGGATATTTTTAACATTTTGAAAGAAATGGCCCCTCAGTGTCGGTTATTTTAACTCAGTAGAGGGTCCGTGCATTCAGACCAGTCTTACTGCATGGACATTTGCTAGTGCCCTTCCCCTCCCTCCATAGCAGCTGCTGGCCCCAGCCTATTCTGCCTCCCAACTCACAGCAGTTGCCTTTTAATCCTCAGGCGATGCATCTCCTTGACATGCACAACAGGCACAGCCAGGGAGCTTCCTGGAGGAAGCGATTACAGAAATTGAGCTCACCCAAACAATTGAAAAAGCTGAGATATATCTCAAAGCTCCAATTTTTCTCTCTACTACACCTAGAACCTGCATCAGACTAAAATGCATCACTGGGAGCAGACTTTGTTCTTCTGCAGTAGTTGCCTGAACCTCCACCAGTGCTCACAACTCTACAGAGCTAGTCCAGAAGCTCCAGTTCACCAAGGACATCAACACAGCCCAGCTGCCCAGTTTAGGTTGGATCAATGAGTTCCATAATGGAAGTGGTATTGGTTACACCAGCACAGACCAGAGCCTAGGAGCATTTAGCCCCACAGCAGCATTTTCAACCCTGGAAAGCAGAGGCTTCTGTCTGATCACAGCCCTCGCTCCTCCTGCCTTACCTGGCAGCGAATGCATCACAGCCAACTCCATAATCCTCCCAGCAAGGCAGATCTCAGCTGCAACCTAATCTGAACTTCTACTTCTCACAGCCAGCTCAAGTGAAAATGAAAAGCAACCCATAAAGGAAAACCCACAAAGTGAAGCAGGTGGTGAGGGGGCCAGAGGCAAAGGATGCGACTGGAAGGAGCAATGCCACCACACATCTAGCAGTGCAAACATTAATTGCTTTTTAATTATTCCAGTGCTTTCCTTCCCCGGTGGCTGGCAATTATGGGATTCCTGCCTGCCCTCCAGTGCCTAAGGAGGAGAGGAAAACCAAGAATGTGTCAGCAGAGCAAGGCCCAGGAACCGAGCATCCACAAAGGCCTGTTTTACCCTACAGTGGACAGCAGAAAGCTTCAGTGACCCTGAAGCTGCTGACATTTCTTTTGAGCACCACTGCAGAGCAAGTCTACTGGGACACCTCAGCCATCTCTGGGGGAATCTGAACCACCAGTGTTACCTTTGTGGAGACTATGGAGAGGCCAGTACCTTGAGTTTTCACCTGACTCAAGAGCATGATTTGGTTCTCATCAGATATATGGGTAGGAAAGAGCATAAACAAAGCAAGGACAAGCCAGCTGTTTTGCCCCAGATTCAGCTGCATTTCTGAGGCTCTAAAGAACAGAGGGAATGACCTTCTCCTCTGTCCTGCTGCCCCCATGCCCCTGGATCCAGTCACTTCCAGCTCTCAGAGAAGGGCCCCCACTGCCTCTCAGCCCATCTCCTGCTATCAACACCCTACGACAAAGCTGGCTTTGTGCATCTCTATGCTGCTTTGTGACCTGGAGAAGCCCAGCTTGGTAAAACACAACCAGATGATGAGTATGACACAGCCACCACCAGGTACCACTCATCATCACTCATGAGCGTCATCTGCAAGTTTCCCCATCCCCTCCAACCTCTCCCTACAATAGTCCTGAGCCAGCACCAGGTTCAGACCATCAAACCTTCAGCAGATCCCACCCCACAGGAATCTCATCCAGCACCATGTGAGAATTTTGACACACACACTGTGGACAAGCAAAGAGGCTGCTGAGAAAAACCTGTGTTCAACTTTTGGGTTCAAATATATTCTTCTCCATCCCCCTCCAGATGCTACTCAGACACTTCAGAAATGGATATTTAAACGTATCATGATCAAAGCGAGAGGAGGAGGGCGAGGGCAAGGGCACAAGAGTCCCATTAGCAGGAAATCAGAATTCAGCTACAATCCCTTACACAAGACAAAGGTGAGATAAAAGCTCTGCGAGGAAGACAATATGGGATCGCAGCAGCATTGACTTCCTTAACATCTGTAAGCAGAAAACATGCTCACTGCTCCCATACGGGACAGGGCACAAACTCAGCAGTTTTCTTCTGGTAGGTTGATGGGAATTTGAAACAGACTCCACAGCACCAGTTATTTCTGGATTTTAAAGGCCCAAGAATAGCTTCTGCTTCTTGCAGGCCTGAATACAAGCACCCAGACATCTGCCTAGGGAGCAGCAGCCTACTCTCAGTATGGCAGAATATCATAGAATGTTTAGGTTGGAAAGGACCTAGAAGACCATCTAGTTCCAACCCCCTGCCATGGGCAGGGACACCTCCCACTAGACCAGGTTGCTCAAAGCCCCGTCCAACCTGGCCTTGAACACCTCCAGGGATGGGGCAGCCACAACTCCTCCAGGTAGCCTGTGCCAGTGTCTCGCCACCCTCAGAGTAAAGAATTTCTTCCCGAGATCTAATCTAAATCTACCCTCTTTCAGTTTAAAACCATTACCCCTTGTAATCGCTACATGCCCTTGTAAAAAGTCCCTCTCCAGCTTTCTTGTAGGACCCCTTCAGATACTGGAAGGCCACTATAAAGTCTCCCCAGAGCCTTCTCTTCTCCAGGCTGAACAACCCCAACCCTCTCAACCTGTCCTCACGGCAGAGATGCTCCAGCCCTCGGATCATCTTCATGGCCTCCTCTGGACCTGCTGCAACAGGTCCATGTGCTTCTTGCGCTGAGGACTCCAAAGCTGGATGTAGTATTCTACAGGGGGTCACACGAGAGCAGAGTAGAGAAGCGGAATCACCTCTCTGGACCTGCTGGCCACACTTCTTTTGATGCAGCCCAGGATACGGTTGGCTTTCTGGGCTGCAAGTGTGCATTGCCGGCTCATGTTGAGCTTCTCATCAACCAATACCCCCAAGTCCTTCTCCTTGGGGCTGTTCTCAATCCATTCTCTGCCCTGCCTGTATTTGTGCTTGGGATTGCCCAGACCCACGTGCAGGACCTTGCACACTTGGCCTGGTTGAACTTCATGAGGTTGGCACAGGCCCACCTTTCAAGCCCTCTGGATGGCATCCCTTCCCTCCAGCATGTTGACCACGCCACACAGCTTGGTGTCATCAGCAAACTTGCTGAGGATGCACTCAATCCCACTGTCCATGTCGCCGACAAAGATGTTAAACAGCACCAGTCCCAATACCGACCCCCAAGGAACCCACTTATCACTGGTTTCCACTTGGACATCGAGTCATTGACCGCAACACTTTGAGTATGGCCATCCGGCCAGTTCCTTATCCACTGTGTGGTCCATCCGTCAAATCTGTCTCTCTCCAATTTTGAGACCAGGATGTTGTGCGGGACAGTGTCAAACGCTTGGCATAAGTCCAGGTAGATGACGTCTGTTAATCTCCCCTTATCCACCAACGCTGTAACCCCCATCATCATAGGTCACCAAATTTGTCACGCATGACTTGCCCTTGGTGAAGCCATGTTGGCTGTCACTGATCACCTCCTTATTTTCCATGTGCCTTAGAGTTTCCAGGAGGATCTGCTCCATGACCTTGCCAGGCACAGAGGTGAGACTGACTGGCCTGTAGTTCCCCGGGTCTACCTTTTTTCCCTTTTTGAAAATGGAGGTTACATTTCCCCTTTTCCAGTTGGTGGGAACTTCACCAGACTACCACAACTTTTCAAATGTAATGGAAAGCAGCTCAGCAACTTCATCTGCCGGTTCCCTCAGGACCTGCGGACGGATTTCACCAGGTCCCATGTGTACCTTAAGGTTCCTTAGATGGTCTCATACTTGATCTTCACCTACAGTCAGCAGTTCTTCATTCCCACTGCCCCTGCCTTTGCCTTCTGCAACTTGGGCGGTATGGTTAGAGCCCTTGCTGATGAAGACTGAGGTAAAAAAAAAAAAAGTCATTGAGTACCTCAGCCTTCTCCATATCCTGGGTGACCAGGTCTCCTGTTTCCTTCCAGAGAGGGCCCACATCTTTGTTAGTCTTTCTTTTGTCACTGACATACTTACAGAAGTTTTTCTTGTTGCCTTTGATGTCCCTGGCTAGATTTAATTCAATCTGTGTTTTAGCTTGCCTAACCTAGTCCCTGGCTGTTCTGTTTCTCTGTATTCCTCCCTTCCATCCTCTAGCAGTATGGGAATGGGACTAGTAGCCAGGAGACCTGAGCACAGTTTGCTGTACAATCCCCTGCTTCACCTCACAAGAAGGACAAAAGTTTCCATCTGGGCGGCGTTCCCACTGGGGCAGCTCGATGCTAGCGCTAACGCGTTAGCAGCCCTATGATTTCAGACTCGGTTACTGAGAGTGCAAAAGCGGTCTCACAACTGAGCCATGAGTGCTTCCTTAGGCACTCATAACCCAAAACCTGAAAAGATCTTTCATCACCCCCCATAGCTCAGCGACCTCTAAAAGAGAAACAGCCACCAAGGAGCTTGTGATAAAGTATTTGTGTCTACCATAAGGCAGAGCAGCTCAGCTTGTACCCCCAGCATGATATCTCTTCTTCAGGATGGTAGTAATCTCCCTCCACCCATTTCCTCTCAGCAGGAGGGAATGGGCTCAAGCCAGAGTCTGGCCTCAAACCCACAGCACATGTGAGGGAGGTATGTGACAAGCTCCCTTTGCCCCAGCTTTGGGGTCTGCATGTTGTACCATTAGCCAGGTGCTGACCACAAGACCCATCAGTGAAGATGCTGAACACTAACAATCCCATAGCAGCCACAGAAGAGTAAGTCAATAACCTATCTTAGCCAAACCTTCCTCCAAGTGGGCAGGAACTGGTGCTGACTCCACAAGGCCATTTTTGCTGGCATTGTCATTACAGTGCCAGAAAGTGACTCACGTCTTTCATGGGAGCTCAGAGGAGAGGGACTAGGGAAATCGTATCTCATCCTGCCTTTCCCTAGCCAAGCCTCTTAATGAGAGAGGGGGAGAAAAAGAAGCATCATCCTTTTAAACACAGGAGAAAATATTTGGAGCTACAGAAGCACAAACAAGCTAACCCTCCACTCAGTGCAGCTGGTCAACACCCTAAGGGCTGCTGTGCAGTGGAAAGATTTGGGGTTGAATGCTGTCAGTGCCTGCAAGGAGACAACCAGGCATGTTGTGAGCAAGGGGGGACTGAACCCCAGGCCACCAGATCACAGGACAAAAGCTTCCAAAGGAAGAGTGAAGCCTGCAGAAGCACCACATTCATGGCCACTGTGCCATCTAGCCACTAGGGTGTGACAAAACACCACCGAGGGCACACAGATAACCACCCCATCGCTACTTTGGTGCTAAGGACCAACAAGCAATTTGGGGACCAGGAGAGAGAGATTTCAGTGGCAGCGGCCAACAATATGGTGTATGTACTGCAGACAGGAAGCTCTTGTACCTTCACACACACTGCCCTGTTCCCCAAGGACCCAATTGCAAGCCCTCCAAAAAAAAAATCAATGAGATAACAAGGAGATGAGTTGCAGCCAATATGGCTTTGTCAAGAGCAAATCACATCAAGCCAATCTATCTTCCTCCTATAACAGCGTAACAGGCTTTCAGCAGAGAGCACTACCTGTCAAACATCTCGGCTTTAGCAAGGCTTTTGACACTGTCTTGCTTGCCATTGCCATAAGGGGAATACAATCTTAAGAGAAACTATGACAGGGCAGGTATAAAACTGCTCAGGTAGCCACATGCAGATGGCAGATACCAGTGGTCTCCTCCGCTACAAAGGAAGAACATGCTGACAAACAGGATTTTGTAGGAGTCTGTCACATACTGACTCTCTTCAGGACTTTCTGCTACTGACCTGGATGATGGAGCAAAAAGGAAGGTTATTAAATTTGCAGGTATCATGAAAGTACAACAGGTACTTTTAGAAGACAAGATTAGAAGATCTTGTTATCTTGAGAAATCATTCCTTTTTTTTTTTTTCAGACAGATACAAGGGCCAGTTTTTTCTCTCAGGCAGGAATAATCAGCTGTCCAGGAACAAGTGTTCAAATACAACGAACAAGTTTTCAGGGACTACTGCTTCACTACTCTTGCATATCAGGGACTATTGATGCTGCAAGGGGTCTGGGGCCTCTTGTTCTTGACCCTATGACAGTAGTGTCTAGGGTCCAAGGCAGACTAGCAGGATGTTGCGGTACGCAGGCATGTACCCAGGGCATCCCTTCCCAAGCCACTTGTCCATATCAAGCTCACAGGGCCCTGAACAGGATCAGAAAACACAAATTCCCACTCCCGGGCTGCTCTTTATCTACTGCATCACTGTCACCTCGTTGCAACTGGCACATTCACTGTCTCCGCCGAGAACTGCTTTCAGCAGGGAAGGTATTCCTGTGCCAGCAGCACATCATGCTAATGATGACAGCCAAGCATGTACTAGATCTGACTGCTGTGCACACCATACATGTTTCATAAAGTTGTCCCAACTGCCTTCTCAAGCTCTTCCCATAACCAGCTGCACCCAGTTCTGCTGTCAAGTGATCTTCCTCTTCCCCTGCTACATCTCACACCATTTTAACCGGTAGTCTCTGCAAGACAAGGACTTCCCATCTCCAGCTGAGTTTGCCACTGGAAACAAACAAAGCACAAATGCCCTGCAAAAATAATGAGCCAGCATGTCCAGACATGGCACTTTTTCTGGAAAACCATGGCCAAGCCTCTGCAATGAGTTACATTTCTAGCTTGCAGGGAAAAGATACTGCTGGCCATTCTCCACATGATTTCCGGGCTTTCCCCTCTGACCATGCATTTGGTTTATCTTAGTGTGAGCTGGTAGGGAACTGGACCTTGCAAGCCCTGGGAACTCTGATGTTCCAGGTAAGTTCATTCAGTGCCAGACTAAGAAAGCAGGGTTTCCAAATAAGTGACATTTCTTTGCCTTAAAAGAGTTGCTTTTCACAATGGCAGGGAAGACTGCAAAGTAGCAATGCATTGATTTGGCTCCTATGGAGGTGACTAATGGGAACATGATCCAACAGCCAAGGCAGAGGACTAGATGGCAGTGCCCCCCACAGCTGCCTTTGTAGGAAGACACTTCCCTCACATGTAATGAGGGAATCCTTGTACCTCGCTCCCTGTGTGTACACCTCCTGGGGGTGAATACAGTAGGTTTTGCCACGTGCTTCAAGAAACCCAAATGAGATGCAAATGCTTGACATGAAAGCAGGATTGCTGGGATAGGGAAGGAAAGTCAGCATTACACTTCAGGTTCAGAAGGACCCAGTCAGCTGGCAAAACCCTCTTCACTGCTATGAATGTGAGCGATGGGTATTGACGAGGCAGATTACACAGAGCATCACCCAGACCACGGGCTTTTAGCACCCTGTGGAGCATGACTGAATGCAGTCTTATCCCTCCTGAATAAAGTCAGAAATAAAGTGTTGCAGTGGAAATCATGGTGAGACTCAGGGTCATCCCAGAGCAGGTCTCTTCATAGTGAGGAGCAAGACAATCTATGCATCAGCAACTTGACCAAATTTAAAGAAAAGTCACAGGAAGAGCCAAAGCAGAAGATGAACTGGCTTGTATTTATTAGCCAGCACAAAAGAGAGGAGCAAGATCAAGCCATAAAAGCAAGGCATTAGCACCTCTATGATCAGCATAAATCCATGAGGACCTGCCATCTCTCTCACTGGTACTTACTGCATTTTCTCTCCTGAAGGATGGGCTACGCATGTACATCTGTACACACTCCTCCAGACTAAAAGCCTCACAGCATCTGACAATCTTGGAGCAGTCAGGTGAGGCTCTGCAGCGTGACATTGCATTTCCTCCTTCAGAAGGGCCTGGGCATCATTGCCGCACAGTTAACACTGCCAAAAAGCCTGTGAAGTTTAAACCAGGATTGTCATCGCTTCTGTTATTCACACATACGCCAGTGACGCAAGGGTATCCTAGAACTTAGGCTAGATCAGCTCACAGCCAAGGGACCACACTGGGAGCTGAATGGAAGTTATAAGCTATGTAAATTCACCACAAAAATTGCACTTTGACTGCTAGAAGCCAGGGGCTAGTGGTGCTACTGGCACAGTCAGTTCAGTTCTTAGCTTATGCTTCCTTGCATCCCTTGCTGCCTTTAAGCTGCCATGTCAGAGCACCTGTGATCCACAGTATTAAGGCCAGGATCTCAGCTCATCCCAGCCTGAGAACAGTGCCACAGCCACATGCCTTTCATCACCTCTCGGCTAGACCACAGCAATGACAACCCTGCAGCACGCAAGAAGCTCTAGCTGAAATATGCTCTGCATCCCTGAGTGCTCCATAATCCTGTTACCACGACCACACCAGGCTGGGCCCCTGCCTCACAGCTCCTGATGCAGAGATCAAGGAGAAGTCCAACTCAAGGCCCTGGCTGGCCCTCGTGGCCCTATAGCTTCACTGGCAGAGCTAAGGCTGCCTTCCAGGAAGGAATCCTGGACACAGTACATTCACTCATCGCAGAGCACCACTGTGCCTCGCAAAGGCTGATCTCATCCATACACAGCAGACAACCTTCTCACCCCCATTGAGCTGTCTCTGCCCAGGGAGCACAAGCTTTCATAAACATTTCCTGCTGCAGACAACTGGGTTTCTTTGGGCTACCTGGTCTGACAGAAATACACCATGACGTGGATTTAAAGGAAATACCCTAGAACATGACTTTCCACTGCAGGCACTTAACCCCTGGGATGACACTGAAATATCCAGACCCTGACAGATGCAGGCACATTCACTGTAATGCATGACTCAAAGATGCTCGGATATATGCCCTCAGAGCACAGGAAGCTCTGTCCACAGCCTCCACTAATGGTGGAGAGATTACAGGCTTTTGGTCAGGCTGTTCAGCCATATCAAATTAGCATGGAAGTTGTTTGGTTCCTTTAGAACAGGACTGGGACAGTTTACTTGGAAGAAGACAGATATTATAGACGTGAATGGGAGAGGTGGGCTCTCCAGTGCAAGCAATGACTATCATGACACAAAGGGACAGAAAGAGATGGTGTTTGTGCCTCTGCTGAGCTCACACAATTCCCCTATGGCTTAGCTCCCTCATCTGTAAAGACAAGGATAACTTTGCTCACCTATCAATTTCCTATTTGCATCAGCTAAAAAGAATAAAGGTCTGGTCCCATGAGGTTCTGATTCACTCTGCTGAAGGTGCTTTATTCTTTTAAGACAAGTTAATGGGAATTGTGGTAAAAAGCAATCCACCTTGTTTGGATGTGCTGGAAGACATGACTTATCAAGAAAGGCAGCCTCAATGCCTCGTCTTGCAGATTCCCAAACATTGCTATAGGCCTTTTCTTTACCTGCCTCTGCCAATTTTCACCATGAGCTGTACTGCTTTATTATCGTCTCTCTAAGGTTCCTCCACATGCTCCAAGCTCATCCCAGACTACCTAAATGCCAGCCGTTGCAGGCAGAGAGCCATTAGCACCGCAGTGCTGTTATTGCTGCTGCCTGGGCTGGAATTAATGCAGCTCAGACACAGCACAGTGAAAATATTGACTTTCCAGCTAATCAAACCAAATTCCATGAAAGCTACAACTTCAAACTTCAAAAAAATTCATCAATGATTCATAAATATTTGAAAGTGCCAGATTGATTGCATCTGGATTACTGCAGTGGAAGAGGCTGAGGTCTGGCTGAGAAGGAGATGGACTAGACAAGTGCTCGGACCTTGATGTCACATATCACCCTGCACTACCAGGACTGCACAGATCTTCCCAGACTCACAGGATGAACACCACATCCCAGTGCTATGTTATCTATGCTGGTGTAGCCCTGCTCATTCCAGAGCACCCAGCCTGCAGGTAGGATGTACCATCCCAGCTGCTGGGACCACAAAGATTAAAAGTCTTACAACTTGGTTGTTCAATTTCTGACCTTGGCATAAAAATATAAATATAAATATATATATATATGTGCCCACCTCCTTCGTCCATTGCCCACCGGCCAAGCAGGTTGTTGGCATTCCCAAAACATACCAACCTTCAGCTGGCCTCCTAGGAATTGAGGTGATTTGTTAGCCTGGCCTTCTCTCCACCCAGCCCAGCCCTCTCATCTTCATGCCATCCAGCCAGCCAAGGAGGAGCATTTTATTTTCCTAACAACTTTTCCAAGGGAAACAAAACCCAGGAAATTATGCAACATGCAACAAGCCAAGATGATGTATTTTTACTTCACCCCACAGAGAAGCTCCAACTTTTCCCACATAAAAGAAAATTAATCTGCTGTCTAATTCCAACTTAGAGGATAGAGGAAAAACTTTTTGGAAAGAAACACAGTAAATAACTTTGGTTGCATTGCAGACAGTCTTTGCTGCATAAAAGTCAGTTTGCAAGCCATTTCAGGCTGCCTTTGTCCTCCGAGTCTCTGGAGCTACATTTGTACTCAAGAGAACCAAGCACAAAGTCCTCTCTTGTGAAACCATATATTCAGCTCTTGGAATCAAGAGGAGAAACAGAGGCCTACAAATCTTACCCTGAAACACAAAACTCTCCTTCATTAGCAACTGATGCGAGGATAGAGTTCCAGATGAACTGGAAGAGCCGTGCCCCTTCAAGGCACGGAAGACAAGTATCGGAAGAGAACCAAGTCAGATGCATGGCACTGTGCTGAGCCTGATCTCCTACGACCATGCCTCATACTTCAATGACTGCCATGGCAGGAAGCACAAATGATGACTGAAGTGCTCCCATGATTTCAGCATTCAGAGTCTCTCCTCCATAATCCTTCTCTGTAATCCTATAAGCTAACACGGTGCAGCTCCACACTGCAGCCTCTGCGTCGGTGGGAGCATTAATAACTTCACGGGGTCTGCCGAGGCAGGCTGCAGAGGGAGTGGGGGAGCACTCACTCTGCACCTGTGCAAGCCTGGTCTCAGTACTAAGACAAGCAGTAAGGCTCAGCCTTATCCCAAGAGGCTGGCATTATTTCTGTCAAACATGCCAAGAGACTCAGCTTTCCCAGGAACACTGTATCCACCTCCACATGGAAAGGCATGGGCATGAAAACCTCAGTTCACTGAGTCAGGTACCTCTTGTCCATGGCGTGCACGCAGACCGCAGTGCAGATGTGCTGGTAGCAAGGACTGTCCCACCCTATAAGGGACAAAAGTCTTCAGGTATCTGCTCCCAATCCTGTATGGGGGTCAAGCTCCCAGAGTCTGCCAGCTGCTTGACCACGGACCCTCATAACAAGGAAAACATTTAGCTGCCAGCCTTCTCCGGTTTCAAATCTTCACCAAGCTCAAGCTCTAGGCAAAGGGCCTTTCCCTCCCTGGCATTAAATGCAGTGGAGAGTGCACCTCGATACTTAAAACACTGCTTGCACAGGAATAAGGAAATTAAAGCACCCATTTCTTTCTCACCACTGAAAACAAACCAAGGCCTTAAGATAGTGATTCTAGATACAAGAACAGGAAACATTCCTTCCCCATAAGTTTCCTGAAACAAGCCTTGCCATCTTTTACACCAGAACAAAGATACCTTTAACACAATTCATTCTACAGCACTCATGATTCCTCCCCAGATGTTTAAATAAAGTCTCGCCCTCAATGTATTTAAACAAGATTTTCCCTAATCAGGAAAGAAACAGGATAATCATTTGAAGTAATTTAGTGAACTAGTTAAGATTCACAAAAAACATCACTTTTCATTCGGCAGGTATGGCACATACATCAGTTTGACCCTCAGTACTGATGTCAGGAGTTTGAGGGCAGGGCTGCATCTCGGTTCTGTGCACCTGCAGTGCCAGAGCATGGGGTTCCCATACCACAGCTGAGCACCAGAAATATCACGACACTCAGCAAAGCAGCAAACACACAGAAACTGGGTTTTCTGCCACAACACTGCGCTGCCTAAGCCTTTGACACTGCCTTGTAAGAAACTGCATGAGGAGGAAGAGGAGGGTCACCTCAGCAAGAGGAGGAGAGGTAGTGCCACATAACCAACACCACCTGTCTCAAATGCCACCTCCCCTCATTTCCGGTGCCACTGCCTTTTCCCATTCTCCATCATCCCTTCCTGTCTGCCCTTCCACCCAGGTCAGCTGCTTTTCCAACCCCACTGCCTGCACACACACATAATTTCTCACCATCATCCACATCCTTGTTCCCAAGGGGGATATTGTTTCTTCTCATGAAAATCAGAGGCCAAGGTTGAAACTTGGACTTCAGTTTAAGTAAAAGCCATTTAAAAAACCCCTGTACTCCAAGCCTGCTCATGTAAATCAGTGGCATACTAGCAGATGTACCAAACTTCCCCCAATGTGCATGTGTCAGTGTATTTCTTCCTTCAGAGATCATTAATGGCTCATGACCAAGGTCAGAAGTCACGTCTAAGACTTTGCCTCTGATATAAAGGAAAGCACCTTTGCAGTGACACAGGGCACAACCTACCCAGCTAATAGACTCACAGGAACTCCATTCCCAAACCTCATCCGTCCCCCAATTTATAAATAATAAACTGCCATTTTAAAGCTGCTCTAGAAAGAGCCTTCCCCACCCCTTGGAGAGTGTAAACACAGAGATGAGAAGACTGAAACACACAGTGGATTAAAAATCGCTGCAACTAAAACAGCTTCAAAGCCAGACTAAAAGCAAAGCACAATGCCAAAATCTCCTGGAAAAAGAAAGGTTTTTAGCAGAGAAGGCCTAAAACGGGCAGACCTGGGACCAGCCCCCACAGCCACCACGAGGAAGGGCACTCAGTCGCCATAGAGACAACACAGAGGCATGATACTCCTGTCCCTGCTTCGCAACCTCCTCTCCTCCGAGGCTCCAGAGCAGATGGCAAGCTGTGAGCAAGGGAAAGGAGGGACTGGTGAAATGCTGCATGTAAATAAGACTGCTAAACACTCCTGTTGTGACTCGGCGGCAGCCGGGAGAGGCTATTAAGGGGCTGCTGCAGGCAAACGGTTAGCCAGCAGTAATGAGCTGGCTACGAGTGACTGATTCCATGTCAAGGTTGGGCGGTATCGATCAGAGATGTACGGCTGCAGTCCTGCCACTTCAGAAAAGATGCGGGCTGATGGATCACCTGCAAGGCCCACATCACCAGGCAAAGGCAAGAGAGCACAACATCCTGAGAGAGACCAGGACAGCACCATGACTTTGGATAGGAGCCATCCCAAGTGTCAAGCTTCTGCCTGTTTCCAGAAGCAAAGGAAGATATTCCTTTTACTACTGTCCTGATGCCCTCAGGAGCATCTTTTCATCACAAATTTCTACCTGGGCCTGGAAGCAGCAAACGGGGATAACTTCACCTCTCTGGAGAAATATATTATGTGATTTGCACCACAGCAGCCGTAGCCCTGTTGGAGACTCCTCCCCACTGACAGTGAAGGGAAGGTGAAGCGGCACATTAATGCTGTCATGGTTTGACCTGGGAAAGACTGTGCCTCGCTGCAGCTTAGACTGTCACATCACTACACCAGCCAAGAAGCAGGTGTTTTTTCACCTTGCTTACCAGGCTTGAAGGGTGTCTGGGGATTTTATTCCCGAATTTTCCCCCCTTGTCTCTTGTCTTTGTGCAAGGAACATGTGTATCTCCTGAGCTCAACCCACTGCTCCAAGAGAAGGGAATGGCTCAGCGAAGGACTGATATAGCTTCTCAGCACAGGTTTGGTGCTCAAAGCAACATCAGCTGGTCCCTCCAGGCCTTCTGCACAGCTGGCACCCAAGATGAGAGGAGAGGAGCAGGAACAAAGTCCATTTGGATTGCATTATCACAGCAAGACCTTGACAGATTAGAGCTGCAAAGGGCAGCCTAACAGCACATGGAGACTGCCCCTTGGAAGAGAGGAATATTCACACTCCTGGTGCTAACTAGGGCACAATATCCCAACTCAGTTTGCAGGGCCTGGGGGCTTGAGATGAAGGACCTGCCCAGGATCAGTCATGAGACTAGTCACCAGCAGTTACATATTTCTCTGGGTCTATACTCTTCCATCCTTCCTCGACTCACACCCTTATACAGCCTAAAAAGAATAGTGATAGTCACAGCTCAAATATTCTATTTAAAGGCTGCCTTAAGGACTAGAAGTTAATTTTAAAACTAACTGACCTAAGCTCTCTGCCATACTACCTTGGGAGGAGTCTGGAAGGGTGGGGGTACTGCTAATGCATGTCTAGAGAGCATGTGTTTTACCTCCCAGCTCTTATTTCTCATTATTAATGTCAAGGTTTTTTAACAAAATTTGTCTTGGTCAATTAACTCAGACAGGGATGCTTGTAACATTCCAAATAAAGCCAGCCACATCCTGCGCTCAGAAAGATGAGCGAGCCCAGCTCAGGAAATAAGGGAATGACAAGGGCAAGGCATGACTCACATCTACCCTGCTCCTGCATCTTGGAGAACAACCCACCCTGCCAGCCTGCCGAGGATGCTGATATACCAAGAGGCTACTGCTTTTCCGATAAGAGCTCCCTTTGCTCTCCTGCAAACTAAGGCTAACACCTGCCTGTGGTAGAAAAGAAAAAGCCTGTTTTGAAGAATATTTGCCCAGCGGATCTAGCACAATAAAAGCATACCGCAAGTCACAAAGCAGCTTGTGATAGCACTGTTGCAGACTAAAAATAGAAAGAGGGGTCCCTTTTCATAGGAAGGTGTTACTTTCACATCAAAATATCTCCTGGTTTGGTTTTTATCAAATTCAATCATAGTGCATTGCAATTTAAGGTACAGTCAGACAGATCATGGCCATGAGGGGTCACCCAGCATCCTTGCAGTTAGGTAAGAATCTCATTGTGGAAGCTGGTTTTTCAGTAGTCAGTCACGCTCTGCAATGGGTCACTCCATGTGTTTTCTCTTCCTTGTCTGGATGACCACTCCTGTTGAATTGGAAGGCAATGACCAGCTGGCACCTAAGTGAGACACAGGCACAGCTGTATGAATCCTTGACTGCTGAATGAGCCCAATTCCCTTCCCAAAAGTGCTTTAGGCTGGCCTCAACTGAAAAACATTGTTTCTGTATCAAAGCATCCAAGTGCTGGTCTAAGTATTTCATATCCAAGAGAAAGGATTCATTCCAGGGAAATTTGCTCAAAAAAGTAATTTAAAACTGCTCCATATATCCGAAACAAAGTGTTTTGACTATCAAAATTTCATCTCTCAGCTGAAAAAACTCTTCACCAAACTCATCTCACAGAAGCTGTACTTTTACATAAATAGAAATCATCGTACAAATCGTGAGGAAGGATTTTTGAAAGCCATCATCTGAACTCACCGCTGTTCCCGAGGAACGCATTCACAAGTATATTTTTTGCTACAGGAATTATAGCACATGTCATTTCCAACAAGAACACACAGAGAACTCACTAACATCTCAAATCCAAAATATGGACAGAGCAGGCACAAACCAGTGGGTGCCTGGAGCAAGAATTGCCTCCAGCCTCCCTGCGGGCCTTCCTCAGCAAGTCAACTGCTAATGAAGAGCTAGTAACGACTGGTCTTAGGAGACTGGCCCCCACACGGTGCGTGGGCAGGGCAGACCTTGCTGCAGACTGTCACTTGGATTGCCAGATGCAGCAAGACCAGGAGAGGGAAGGCTCCAGCAAGCACCGAGCTCTGGAAGTGATGAGGCTTGCAGGGAGAAAAGCAAAGAGCTGGGGACCACAATGAGAACCCAGCCCTGCGCTAAACAGCTGGTTTGGGTGACAGTTTATTCACACTGCCACCACAATTTCATTTTCCAAGGAATGGAAATAAGGACAGCTCTACACATTTTGTTTTTAGGCCAGAGCTCACCTAAAAGCTGGATCTCAGCAGATTTCAGCTCTTTGCAGCTGTGCAGTAGAAATCCCAGGGCATAGGTCCAGAGCATACCACTTTTGGCCATGCAAAGCCTGCTAAAATTCCCCCCACAATCACAGTTTTCCACCCCAGCTCCTCCAGCAGCTCATTCCTGCCCTCACACCACAGCTCACAACGTGCTTGCACACCTCCACTCTGCTGGTACAGCTACCAGGAGCTGTGTTTTACAACCAGACCATTTCATTGATGAAACAGAGTGAAGCCTCCTAAACAGTTCTATCAGTGTAACCAAGGGAGTCATGTAGGACCTCCCCAGGCCTTCTTCACAACAAACCACCACAGGCATACATCCCTGCTCAAAACACCTCAGTATGTGCTCTCTGTTTAAGGGTTACTGACTCCAGCAGTATTTCAGCTGATGAACTGAGGCTTCATTCTGGCTTTGCCCTGCTCACATCTGCACAGACTTCTGTGGAAGCACCATGGCTGATTTCTGGTGCTTCTCCCTGCCACAACACACCTCACCCATGCAAGTCCTTTGCGGCCAGGGCCACCTCCGTGACGCTTACTCTATGCCATGAAGAAGCCTGCAGGCAACTGAATTATCAAGCCATACTGGTAAGAGGGCAACCCATTATCTGCACCAGAACACATGAAAAACTGAAGCTAACAAAATAAATAAATGCCAGTCTCTAACCCAGGAGTGCAGAAAGATTATTGCTTTGATTTACAATACAAACTAGAACTTGAAGAAAACCAAGACTGATTTTTACTTATTCTTGGAGCCTTACCTGGGTGTTTGTAGTTCATTCAAAGGGGAGGTGGGAATTGCACAGAGCAGAACACCCCATGAGCTGCTGCTGCTGCACAGGTGTGGAAGGTAAGTTAAGAAACACCTGAAGAAGGTTGACTGCGTCCATCCAGCAGCCCAAGAAAATGAGTTTTCAGAATAACATTGTGGTAGTGAATCCTGCTTTGGGCTGTTCCTGGCTAGCCAGCCCTTGGCAGCGCAGACCACCTGGCACTGGACAACAGCAGCCTGCTCTCCAAATCCATCCAGCCAACATGCTCCTCATGTAACTGGGGGCACAGCATCGCATCCTGCGGATCCCAGAGTCAGAGGGCAAGGGCAGCCCACCCAACCCACCAGTACAGACAGGCACTGCCTCTTAGGCCAGCACAGGTTTCTCTCTGCTGCTGTCAAGCGCTGCAGATCAGAGACGAGATCAATACCATGCTCCTGTAGAACCAACACCGCCTTGAGGCCACCGATTTGACGCTGACTAGAAACAGAAGTAAAACTGACCTCATCGATTTTCATTTTCCAAGCAAAGGTGGAGAGAGAATCAGGAAGAGACTATTGGTACCAAAAGCAAAAGATTAATTTGTTGGGGGTTTTCTATTCTTAATTATTTTACATTTAATATCCATGTTCTTGATTCCACAGAGATTTAAGATTTCTTGGGCCTGCACACTTGAGTAAAGTTGCACATGCATTTAAGTGACTGTGGGATCTGAGCCCAAGTTGTTACTAAGAACTAGGTAAGTAAATTTCCTTAATAGGATTTTTAATTTTCCACTATCCCTTTAAAAATATATTTATTCTCTGCTAAATAGTAATAAATTAGCCTAACAGCAATCATGTCTGTAGCATCTGGGAGGCATCTCAATACATTTTATCAACCAGAGCAGCCCAATGAGGCTAAATCAACTGACACACGTAGATCTCACAGGGCCTGGTTAGAAGATAGGGTCTTTACAGTAGAAAGCTTGAATTTTTCACTAACTCACTGAAAAACATATTTATAATTTCAAGTGGGAGGGGAGGCGCACAGGAGCTCTGCAAGAAGAGTGTGATCTGTTGCAAGGAAGAAATTTTTCAGCAGATTTTTCTACCCTGCCCCCCTTCCTTCCTCCCCCCCGCACCCCGCCATCACACATCGGAAAACTGGGAAGCACACAGCAAGCCTAGCCCTTTCAGAGAAGCTGACACAGCCTCTCGCACACCAGAGCTTTGGCATACAGGGACTGAGAGCTGCACTGCTTATACAAGTGCCACCAATTGCCTGCCCCTGCGCTACACCAGGTCATCCCAGTTCTGGAGATGCACACCCCTTCCTCCCAGCGCAGAGATGCAGCAAAGCCCAGAGTCCAGGCCTGCCTGCATCTTCGATGCTGGTTTCACCAACAAGGACCAATCCTGGAGAAACCTCTGTGTTTCACAGGGACTACAAACCTGTTATCTTAGGGCTTGCCTGCTTCCCAGGGCTCCCTCCCCAAACCCAGAAGGGTATTAGCCCCTGAGAAGAGGCTGAAGAAGTCACAGATACTAACCAGGCAGGCATCTCCAACTGTGGCACTAAAACCTCTAGATTTTGGCACTCCTCCTCTCCACCATAACCTGCAGCATGTATCACAACCCATTTCACTCCCAACACTATTCTCAGAGCAGCACTATCCTCACTATCCAACACTATCCCCAGAGTAAAGGCAGGGAGGGGAAAGAACAGCAATGCCCCAAGAGGCACAGAGGCTTACCCAGGGTGATGCAGGCAAAACATGCTCCCTCTCCCCTAAACCGCCACGTCCCACTCACGTTGCCCTCCCCTTGCTCCATCAAATCAAGCTGTTCATTTGAGTATAGCTGGATGGTAATGAAGCACTTGGTGGAAATAGATTTTTTTGTTCTGCCTGGCCATGGACTGCTGGAGACAGGGGTTATTAGCTATGCATCGCTAGCAGGCAGCCGTTCCCTCATTAGCAGGCCACTCGTCTGCACCTACATTATTGGTTCAAAAGAGTGTGCCCAGCCATTATTGCCCTCACTGGAAACTCAGCCTAATTGGCTTAGGAGAAATACAGGTTAAGAGCATGAACACCTCTGCAGCTAACGCAGTTTTGCCAAGTCATGATTTTACGAGTTCAGGGAATTGCATACCCTCAGGTCCTGGAGTCTTAGGCACTGTACTTAACCTCGCTTTCTGAAACAACTGAAGAAGATGGGATGCTTCTAATCCTCATGGCTAGGGGGGGGGGGAAGAGTTGGTCCTCAAAGGGCTGCAAGCCAGATAGAACAAGCTTACTTTTTTTTTTTCTCTTTTTTCTTTGAGTGAAAAAATTTTGAGGCCCTTTCCCAAGAAAGATTCAGTAACATAACCTCCACAAATGCAGAAAGATGGGCACGCTTTGCTACTCTGAGCCCAGGAAGCAGCTGGCCCGCAGCCTGCTCCCGCATGGGGTTAGCTTCCTTTGTCCTCTCCAGCCAGACATAGGCAGAGCCCTCCCTGTGGCCAGGGTACCAGCCAGCACAGCTCACTGCAGCCCCTCATCCCACACCCACCAGCTTGTCCCTGCTCACAGGGCTGGTGTGACTCAGTCCACTACCACAATCCAACTTCGCATTTGAGGGAGAGGTAAGGAATGAGGGCTAGAAGAGCTATCTTCTTCTCCAGCCACAGCTACTACCAAAACACATGCAGCAAAACATACCTTCAATTCTTGAGCTTTTCCCATTTGAATCACTCACCCTTCACTGATCAACCATTCACTGTTCTTCCCAGGCTTCTGCAGAGGCTTATCTCCCCTGAAGCTGAAACAACACACCAGAACTGCCCCCAAATTTCTCCTTGCATAGACACCCCTCTCCAGTGCCCTGACCATCTCACCACCACCTCCTCTAGTCAACAACCTTTATTACCTCTCATTACCAATTCCAGGTGCTGCAATGCTCACCTGGCATCAGGTTTCTTTGCTATCCTCCCCTGCCGGTGCCATCTGCTTGCAATTACCCCAGGGCTGAGCAAGGGACAGTATTGGTGGCCCACCCCCACCCTATCCTTGCTACCACCTGAAACTTCTGTACTAACACATCTCTAATTTCAGCTGCCCTCTCATTTCCAAGCCTCTTGGCTGGGGCAGGACTTGATTTCAGCCTTGCAACCCAAAGTCACAGGACTGGTAGGGTTTGCCTGGTTTCCTGTGACCCGTACTCTCAGCAGATACTCAACTTGGTGTTAGGGATCTGTCTGAACCTTCAACACAAGTCAGGGCTTAGGGGATCTGGTGAGAACTCAAGTAGACTAAAATGGATGGGAGAACTAGTGCTGGCAAGCTCATCTTGCAGCCTATTTCCATGGCTGAAGACCCAGAAAACTCCAAAAGGGAAAATGGCTCCAGAAGTTGCATCCGATGCGGTTTAGCCTGTGACCACGCATGCAATGACTCTTTAGATGGTGCCCATGCATCCAGCCGGAGGTTGTAGGATTGCAACCAGAGTCATACAAAGACAGAAGAGAAAGCTTTAGGAATAACTCGACTTGCATCATTCTGATAAAATTCCCTGCAAATTGCTAGAAGAAATTTAATTCTTTACATTGATGTATGGCACAGAGGAGTTATGTGTTTAAGGCTTTTTTGATAGCATTGTTCATGCAAGCTTCCCTATACCTTGCAGTAACTGCTGCCTCGCTCTCTGGATAGAGGCCAATATATAATACAGACCTTGCCTGTCTTACTAGAGCAGATCAGAACTTTTTCATCAAAGCGTTGCTTTCCAACAAAAAAAATTAATCAATTTTTATCTAGATCAACACATTTCAGAAACTACTAATGTTACATAGACTGTTCAATAGTCTCTCAATTTTAAAAAATGAAACAAAGTGTTCTGATAAGTCTAAAACGTCTTGTTCAAAATTATTTTTCCAAATAAAATCACTGTTTTTGTGTTTTAAAAATACTGGCAAGCTGCAAAGGCTGAAATAGAAATGAAATGTTTAATTTTGGAAGAACATATGCTTCATCAGAATTTTTAACATTTGTTTCTGAGTTGAAGGAAAAACTGATGCTGCAGACTTTCTTGTCAAAAGGAAAACTCGCTCCTTCCCCAGTCCTAATATTTATCATTTCTGTACAGTGTTAACAAAGTGCAGAAATACTTTTCACTTCCCATGCAAATGCAGGGAGCAGATTTTTGTTTAATAGCTGCTGGGCTCCACCCCCGAGGCAGCTGCATCTCAGCCCTCTGCAAATCCCCCATTTCATGTGCAAAAGGCTTTGGCTCTGGAGGTGACAGCCTTCCAGTGACAGCAGCCTCCTGTCATGACTGGCCAGAGCAGCGAGCAATAGATCAACGTTCCTGTCGCACTCGCTGTCAGTACCCGGCCCTTAGCAGGCAAAGCGATGAATCCGCCGGGACTGAATTAATTGAATCCCAATCCTACTGGCATCCTCCAGAGACAGGAGTTGGACACAGCAATTCGTGCCTTTGGCACAAGAGTGCCGCTTTTGTTTTAAAGTACCTCTTTCCCAGAATATGTTTAAAAGTGATTAGCAATTGGCACCTAAAAAAATGACAGAAAGCTTCATTACGCACTAAAATTCAAATCTATGGTTAGCACATCTCCCCTGCTCCCCATTCACCCAGACTGGGGGAGACCAGGGACATGGACAATGTGGGCCTGGAGGGGTGCGAAGCTGCTCTGCAGTGACAGGGCAAAAGCAAGCAGCAGGAGCAAACGTCCTTCCCATCTCCCCTCCGAAAAATGACCTGGCAAATCCAGCTCTGGTCTCTCTGCACCATGTGGTCCTTCAGCCTCTCCGCTAACACTGCCTGGAAAAGCACCGATGGGTGATTAGTACCTGTCTACATGAGCAAGACAGAGGCATCCATCAACCTCACACAGGCCACCCTACAGCCAGGGGATGGAGAAGGGGACTTCTCTGCCAGAGGAGATAACGAAATCCACGCTTGATTCAGTATAAGCAGCTTCAGCTTTCTCACTGGAGGAAGAGGTAAAGGGTTTGCTGTTCATGTCCCACTGAGCACCAGAGTTAAAGGGCTTTTTGGAAAAAGCACGTGGAAAGGGGAACACTTAAAATGAACCACGCATAAGAAATCCTTCCCCATCCCAGTCATGACCTTGTCGATGGTGAAAATGCTAAGATGCTCCAGGAGAGAGGGGTAGGTAAGTGCGCAATATCCCCGTTTCAAGAGCTCCTGTCTCACATAAGTGTGTTTCAGATGCACCCGCAGGCCCTGCAGAAAGGGGCAGCTCCTGCCAGAAAATGAGGAGTTCCGGGCTCAGTGAAGCTATGGGGCTGTCCCCGCCAGCTGGAGGGGTTTGCTCTCAATGTAAAGCTGCTCCTAACCCCACCCAGATATAGTCAGGTGTACAGCTGACACAACCAGAGAGTCTCACAGGGGTTTTGCATGTACAGCAGGTTACTCACACCCCAATGGGCTGCAGCGTAGGAAAGGACTGAGAGTGTTTGTCCCACACGATTATTTGCAACTTCTTCTTTTCCTAACACCTTTGAGGAAAGGAAGAGTCCTGTCCCAATCCTTGTACAACTGTCCCCAAACAGTGCCCATCTCACTGAGATCTGGGCATTTCTGTCTGATTTGATAGTGCCTGTATCTCTCAGAGAGTCCCAGAGTGCCACCAGCAAGAAGCGGGCTCTGCAGGCAGAGGCAGGAGCTTTGCACTCAGCAGCTGGCAGCGCACGCCAGCCAGCGAGGCCAAATGCTCAGAGCAGCCTGTTTGACGGGACGGGGGACTCATGTGCCTCACCAGCAATGGGCATCCCCAAAACACCCATGCACTAGGCTTGCTCTCAGGGGACAAACAGCTTCCGAGTCATTTCCCAGCCTTCAAACATGGGTTTTGTGCACTGGGTTATAAAGAGATGGGGAAAGAAGCCTTGAAAACATTGGGTTTTTTCATCTTTTTTAGCGAGGTAGCATGGGAAGGGGTGGCGATCATGTGTCTCAGTGGTGGAGCAATTCACGAGGCCCACAGGCTTCCCTGAAAGGAGGCAAGGCAGTCCTAGAGAGATCAATGGCAATTTTATCTACCCTTTTCAAGTTCTCATTTCTTTTTATCCCGTACTGCCAGATAAAAATCTCTGCCTCAAACATGGGTAAGGAGATAGAGCTTTATTATACTATTCCAAAAACATTAGACGCTGTAGGCTTCGCCCTTTTATGAGTTCACTTTGCTGGCACTCCCCTCTCTGCCCCCCCAAATCTCTTCCCTTTAATATTTTTTCTCTCCAAATCAGAACAACAGGCACAAAACTAATTATGTGATATTTCAGATCCATGTTGTGTTAATGGCACCAGATCGCGTGTGACATTTCCGACTTGTTAGACTATTATTCTCGCTTATTGTTATCTCTGCTGCTCTGAATACAGGCTCAGGGCTTTATATCCCCCCCATGCACCAGGCTCCCACCCCCTCCTTCCCTCCCTTGTTCTCATTTATCAGCCTGGGAGGATCTGTGGAATATTAAACTGGGCCATGCTGGATCGCTCTGCTCATTGTGGGCACTAGTGGAAGGGAAGGTAGAAACGGTGGAGCAGAGAAAGGCAGGGAAAAGCAAATGCCAGTAGGGGTTTGTGGGGAGAAGCCACCACAGCGAGAGCCAGCCTGGGGGAATCTGACTTTAGGTGGAGTTGTGTCAGGCTATGAGAAGATGCCCATCCCTCAGGTGACCTTCTGGTGATGGCTGACCATCTTACCTGGCTTGTATTCTCCAGGGATGGACAGGAGTCCACGAAGGACCCTTCTGATATAGCTTCATCTCCCAAACGCCTCGCTTGAAAAGACAAAATTGTTGCTTCTGCTTAGACCTATAGGTCTGGCCTTAGGCTGAAGGCAGCATACTTAACACTGGCCCCTGGGCTGCCTCAAGAGGGTCATGTCATACCTACAGCCTCTGTTGCTGACCATAAACCCAAAGAAATGTCCTTTAACTCTAGGTTTAGTGATGGAGGCTGAGGTCCAAAAGCACAAACAGCCCAGCAAACATCAGCTGCTTTGCAGCCGCAGTGTGAGGCAGATCAAAGGGCAGAATTTAATAAAGGGGTGCTGCTGCCACCATACACCTACCAGGCAAATATCTGCAATGCCACCTCAGGGATGGGACTTCCTAAGGGAATACCACAGTGCAGCTGTTGCCCCTTTAGGGCTTGTTCGTGGTCCCAGGGGTCCAGGGGAATATGCAATCATTTTACATAGTTTTAGCTGCTCCTTCACCTGCCTGAAGAGCTCCCATATCCCTAGGACTGCTGAAGGTATTGGCCCAAATGCTGCCATCATTTTGTTTCACTTCCCGAATGATTGTGCTCCTGGGTCTCTTTAGTCATACAAATACAGCAGCTGATTTGTCTCCATGCAGCACTCAGTGAGACGGAGGGTGCCAAGTTCTTCCCATTGATACAGGCAGAGACAGTGCAATCATGCCAGCGCTAAGACTACAGGGAAAAGACTGAGAGGGTCCTCCTGCCTCCACTCCTGCTTGCTGAGGCTTCCCAGGCTGCCACAAAACACTCTTCCCACTCCATCCAAATTCCCCCACTCCCTTCCAGCCTCACCCTTGCTCCTGCTCCCTGCCATGATGACCCTGCACTGCTAGTGAGCAGCACTCCAGAGAAAGCCCACCGGCTCCAACCGGTGAGTCTCTGAAACTCCTTTTACTCTGCGAAAGCATCTCAGGAGAGATCTATATTGGTAACTAAAACAGGGCCAGGGCGTAGGCTTCAGACACTGTGCCATGGTCATCCAAGCTGTTTAACTGTTCACACACTCCTTGGCCCACACTAGGCAGCACTCTCCCAGATGATCTTGGACACAGTTCAGGGGATGGCATGAGCCTTGGACTGTCACCAGTGAACTGCATGGGAGAGGCCAAAGTTTAGTTGTATCAGCACAAACCATACCGTGTCACGCCCCCTCAGGCCCAGAGACTGGATCCTGGCTCGTTATATTTACTAGAACAGATACAACCTTGGTACAAATGAGCTTTAGAGAGGAGGCCTCGCCAGGAATATAATCTCCAGCTTTGTTCCTCTAGGGCTCAATCCAGAAAGAGTTTGCAATCATGTACTACTCCCTCCATGCCAAGGAGCTGGGAGGGGGGTGCAATATGAAAACCTGAATATTCAGGGTAAATTGCTTTGTATAACTGAGCCTCTGTCTTGGTTTAAGCTCCATCCAACTCTGATGCCACCAGCAGTGCTGGAAGTGACCCTGGCTCCCTGCCATGGGAGCCCTTATGAGGGAAATCAGGGAGGCCACACATGCAGGCAGGGCTCTGGGAGTTCTCAGACAGGGCTAGGTTGTCTGTACGAGTCTGTGGATTGTAGGCTATTTAGCAGACACACACAGAGACCTGAAATAAACTTCAGCTGGGAACAGGCTGCTTCCAGAAGCATCTGCAGGGATCTGCTCCAGGAACAGCTTGGCGAGAGCTGCTCATGGGAACGGTGCTGTGCCACTGCAGCGTACCCTTGGGGGCCCCAGGCAAGCAGCAATTTGTGGGGTTTCTTTGCAACAATTCCTGTCCAGAGACACTCTGGCTGCCCTTCTGGTCCATAACCACTGAAACACTGGCTCTGAGCAGCTCCAGGTTCAGCTCCATGACTCCATTTCTGTGGGCTCCCTACCCCTGTCTTGAAAAGAGCAACTCACAGGAGTCTGTTACCACAGAAAAAGAGAGCAAGCCGGCCTCGCTGCATCCCCAGCCCTTTCACAGTGGGGTCTGCCACTATCCTGATCTAGCCCCTTGCACCCCCTGCCCAAGCACCCATCTGTGCTCTCTGCCTGCTCCTGGACACCCTGCACCATTCTCCTGGTCCCCATGACACCGCTCCTCCCTGGAACAGCTGCAGCAGCTGCAGCACAATATGCTCCACAACTTGGAAAGGGGGATGGGAGGAGGAGCAGCAAGATATAAATAAATAAAATAAAATATGTCTAGCTTAATCCTTTTATCACTATACTTCTTTCAGTCGTTTACAGAGATAATAATCGCCCAGGCTCTGCAGGAAGCACTGATGGAAGCAAGCACAGAAATCTCGTGGCAGGACCCTACTCTCTCATCTGCTGTCACTTGGGTGCGAGGCAAGAAAACAAAGTCTTAAAGAGGGCCAGGCTGGGAGCTAGCCCCAGCACGGCTGGCCATGAGGTGAGCAAGGTTGGGGCCAGCAGGACATGGAAGAGAGGAAAAAAATGGGAAGGGGCGGGGGGAGAATCAGAAGCAAAGCTATAGAAGAAGGAGAAATGCAGAGAGAGGGAGCAAGATAACACGTCCCAGTGTTAACAAGGAACAGAGCAAGAGAGGGAAGACATGATACAGAAAAAAACAAAGCCAGCACACGCATAAGTTAAAAGTCTGTCAGTAAAATGCTGCTTTCCTTGGAGATTGACCAAAGGTCAAACTGCTGGTCAATGCCAGGGTCCGGTGCTCCCGGCTGCTCTGCCCCAGGGTGCAGAAACAGCTGGAACAATTCAGATTCCCTCCTGTGTCCCCAGCAGGGGCAACGCTCCCCTGCGAGGGACGGAGCATCCTGATGGCCACCAGGGTCTCTGCTACATTCAGCAAGGAAACGGTAGAGAAAAAGGTCCCTCTGGGCAAGGGCAAGAGAATCACAGCAGGTTCCTCCTGGGGGAAAGTGGGCTTTGAGCTGAGGCTGGCTGAAAGCCGCCCAAACACGGCAGCACAAAGAGCTCAGCATGTGCAGTCCTCTTAGCACATGTTGACTCAAATGCTCCCACATAAAATGGCAGCTGTCTCTTCCAGTAAACAGATGCCTGCCTGGCTTTAAAGGGCAGTGGATCAAGGTCATCTTTTCCCAAGGGTTAGCCATCACTTTCTTTTCCCTTCAGGCTTGCTAATATGGTACATCAGTCTGTTGCCTCTTCAACACACCTCTTCCAGACACACTGATTCACACATTGATTCACTTAAGTGCAGCATCAAATACAACCCCTTTTTTCCCCATGTTCTTCCCACGCCGGAGAGTCTCCTACCAGACCCCAAAGGTGCCTGCCACTGAGCCCCCACCCCTCTGGGCTCCAGCCAGGCCTGCCACCTGCAGCACCCAGGAGAAAGGACCCTTCATCCAGGAAAATTCAGGTACCTCTGGGTGTGATTTTTGATTTCCTGCAACACTAAGATCTACAATGCGATGCCAGGAAAACAACACTGTTATTATTCGGCTTGGTTTTATCCTGCCATAAACTGTCACCACCGCAAGGCTCAGGGAGCCGTGCCTATAAGGACTGTGCACACTTTGAAGCAAGATCCCTGTATGCAGGTCACTGGCTCCTGTCCAGGGTGTCCCCATGCATCAGCTGGGCTGTGGGGAAGCTGCCTGTGGCTTCTCTCCAAGGAGAAAAGCTTCATGGAAGGTCAGGCTGAGATTTCGCAAGCAATTCCTGCTGAACATGGTGGGTTTTAGCCTCTTCACTTCCTTCAGGCCCCTTCCATGAGCCCAGCCAACTGCAAACCTGAAGTAGTGGCCCCTCCGCACATCCTGAGCAGACCTATGTGCATCAAGAGTGCTTTCTAAGTTAAAAAAGTCAGTGATTTATTCTGCCTGTCCCCACAGAGGGAGGCAGTGCCCTGGGAGAGAGACAGGAGAAAACAGAGCTATTAATTCAATGTGTTCCTACATGGGACTATTGTCAGTGCTGAGAACATGCCACGGAACCAAAGAATGGTTGAAAAAGAAGCAAAAAAGGCAAATCTCCAGAGAGCAGCTTTCTTGCTCCTGACAAGGACATTCAGTTGGTCACCAAATGTCATCTCTTCCTCAGCCCTCAGGTCCCTTGGGCTATGCTCCTGATTTTATTCCCTAGCTCAGCGAGGAGGCCGTACAGATGGGTTTAGGGGAAAAAGTGGCAGGGGGGAAAGGCTGCTCTGGCTGGATCCGTCCCTTGCCTAGCACACTGCCTGCCCTAGTTTTAGGTCCAATGCCAGGAGAGTGACACACAGCCATGTCACGTTTCCCCTGTGCATTTCCAGGGGACCCTCGTAAAATCTGACCTTCGTGCTATAAACCTGCGGCTGATTGCTGAGTAAGTCGTTTCCTCCTGGGTGATTTAGCAGGGGCTGTCAATGGAGCTGCAGTTTGTCTGGATTAGAAGAAGATTTCACCAGGCAGCGGCATGGCCCACCTGCCTGTCCCCTCCCATTCCCATCTCCACAGCCATTCCCTGCTTGCTGCTCCCACCAGTCCTGCCCCCTTTCTCCCCAAACTGCCTTGAGCTTTCAGGAGGGGGAGAAGTCAAGCAGGGTAAGAGATGCTGGGCTGCCTCTGCTCTTTTCTTTCCCTGTCATAAAGACCTCAGGGCCAGCTCTGCAGTCAGGGGAATATTATCTCTCCATGCTGCTGTTAATCTCTTTATGGCATCATTTGACCCTTTCTAACATCCATTGATTTTTGAACTACCCTTTACAGCAACTCTTTAGATCCCTTTGGTCTAAATTACTAAACATCAGTGCCCAGGGCAAAACATGGGAACAAATAAACCAATAGGGAAAAGTCCATCCAGTAACTGTGACTTCACTGGCTGCTTTTGAGGCCCCTTCTCCCTCCTTCCCTGCCTCTCTCGGCCTCCCCTCTGCAGGCATCCTGCAGATCCTCCTAGAAGCTGCCCCCTCCTTCCCTCCCTCCCAGCACACCTCACCCTACCGCAGCTCTGCTCTGAGAACAGGCACAATGGTGCCTCCCATCACACATCTGGCAGTAGGTACCGAGCCCAGCTCGCACCATCTCAGATGTCCCAGCCCTGCGCCTCCCCCAGGCACCGTCATTCTTGGGTGCTGCCTTTTGCCAAGGATGTTGCCATCTGCACGGCTGAGATGGCCAAACTCACGACACTTGAAGTCACATCCAGAAGCAGCTCCTGGCCAAGCCTTTCTAAAGCAGCCTAATAGGGCAACTCAACAAGAGGTGAAGGCTGCTGCTTTTCATTTACTGGTGAAATGACTTTTCACTCCAGATTAGTATGTTTTAATTTATTTCTGTTTTCCTGAGCTCAGCCCTTGTCCAGCAGTGGCTGTCTCCTTGCCTCATACTTGCTACTTGTCCAAATGAAATACTGAGCTGTATTGTCTACTATTATGGTAAAATACACAATATATCACACTGATGCATTCTGTGAGTATGACATAAAAATGACGAATGTGCTCTGGCCAAACACTGAAATGTATTCATCCCACATTAGTGCAAAATGAATATTAATACGCTGGAAAATGGCTCGGGTGATGAGGGCTTTGTGTCATCTTAGAGAGGACACTTCATTCCTTCCTCATTTTTTAGACAGCATCAGCTCCCAGTCCTGACACAAGGCCCAGGATATCTAGCACAGGCACATTTCGACAGAACTCCAGCCAGGACCACAGAGGGTGAAACGCTTGAACACGACAAAAAGCTGAGGCCCATAGAACAGATTTAGAGGGCCAGGGTGGTACCAAAGTTTAAATGGTCCCAGCTTTCTCTGTTCTGCAAGTGCCTCATGATCTATCTTTTGTATATTATAATCCCCTCCTCCAATTTCTTCAATCTCTGACTATGTCAAAGACCACCACGAGGGCTTAATGGGTTGTGGGATCAGTTCATCAAATTTGGATTTGGCTGGATTCACCTGCTGAATGTAAGTTTGTGTCAGCTTTTCATAATTACTGCCCTCCTCTAAGAGGTACGGTAGAATAGCTGATGAGTGCAATGGTGAAGATAATATACTTTACAATTAGGCCATTTAATTATTCCGTTGTGTGATTTCCATAACCACAACCATAGCTCTGCAAATTTATAGAGCACACAACAGAATATACTGAGTGAAGAGGAAAAGCAACAATTTTAATGTATCAATCATAAAATATCCTTTCATCAACTCTGATCTGAAAGATTCAAGCGCTGAAAGTGGTTCCATCCATGCACACCATGATTATTACCCTGGCGGTACCAGCAGCCATACTCATACTCATAGAAAGTCCTTGCCCCTAAATACATACTATATAAGTAAGACAAAGCGGGAAGAGGTGAGGGAGATGTTCACCTTATCTTAGCCATATGTCAGGTAATATTTTCTTACACAGTTACTTAGTTGCTGCATCTTTCCCAGATTTCCTGGACCATAACGCCCCCAAGCAAGGCTAACCCAGTGTCAGCAGTTGAGCCCAGCTCACCAGGGCTTCATTTGCTTCCAGGGGATGAGCAATTCCAGGCCAGGTCTACCACATCCATTTCTCTCCCCCCGGCCAGTGCTTCAAGGGAAGGCAAAACAAATACATGCTTTATCATTATGGGTACAAAATTGCAAAGCCAGGAGCAGCTGGATGGCTCCAGAAATGCACACCTTCAACTCTGCGGGCCCCACAGCACAGTCCCTTGCGCCCCTATGCCCATTGCACACAAACTCTCTCTCACAGCCACGCGTTACTGAACAAAAAAGGGTCAAGAGCAGCCCCAAAGGAACTGTTTGTACCCGGACCGCTCACCACTGCCTTTCATCTCCAGCAAGTGGGCCTTTCTACAGCACCATCAATACAGGATGGAGAAGGAATCATTAGATGTGGTACTTCCATCAATATCTCTAAGAGAAACAGATGACATGAAAAAAGGTGAACCTCAGACCTCTTCAGGCTGGAGACAAAGAAATTACAAGGATCTTTTCTTTTAGATGGGTTAGCATTTTGGTTTATATCTATATCTATACCCAATTTATATACCAAGAAATGTAGCATCCATTTTCCCTTTGTAAATGGGAAGTGGAGGCTGAAAGCTACAACCTTTGCCTAGAAGACTAAATGGCCTTTGGAATAGGCTGATAATGATAAAAACAACCTGCAAAAGCATGTATCCTTGCATCATTTAAGATGACCTTTTAGAAGGAAGACACAGGAAAAGGGGAGAAAATGAACAGAGAAAAGAAAAAAGCTGGGGGAAACAAAATTTTAAAACCAAACATCCGCTGTTAGCATTTGAAGCAGCTGCCACTAGAACAAGAAAATAAAAATAAAAATAAAAAGAGATTCGACATTTTATTTCCCCCTATCAAACAATATATCCCAGCTAATGGCAGTAGAATAAAAAATTACCTGATGCAGCCTGCGAGAGAGGCAAGAGAGGAAGAGGAGAGAACAGGGAAGAGGGAGGGGAGAAAGGTTATTATAAATGTGTCAAGCTTGTTTATGGCCCTTTATCAGCAAGCGCAGCGGAAAGAGAGAGGCACCGTTAGCGCATTTTAAAAGTGTTTGGCAGCTTTGTTTGGGAATGTAAATAATCTTTATATTCAGGAGCATTTATGTTTCAAGGAACACGCAGGCACTTGCCACCTGCACCGACAGATTTTTGAAGGACCTTCTGACATCCCTGCTGGGCTGTGCCTCCTGGGTCTGTGACACGGGTGCTTCACCTGGAAGTCTGAAACCGCATTCGATGGAAAAGGCTGCACTGGGAATATAAAGGGATTTAGGGGGAGGACTTGAAACCCAGGGAAAACCCTTCAGTCAAGATCAGCTGCTGGGCTGGTTCACATCCTCCCTAAAGTCAGCAGGGTTAAATTCCACTTCTAGTGATGTTGCTACAAATCTGGAGGAAGACAGCTCTGACGCTCAGCGCAGAAGATCGTAGCTATGCCCAAACCACGGCCCCCTGGGAGCAGAGTGTGGCAGGGGGTAACGTCAGTCCAGCAGAGGATCTGGTCGTCCCTTTTTCTGCTTCTCCCAGTCTCTACTTCAGTTAACGTAACTAATAGGTAAATCACTCCCATTTATTTACAGCGAAAATATATTATCAGGAATACCCATGGCCTGAAAGGAGATGACATCTCATTTTTCACAGGCAGGACAGGGAGGGAGAGCCCCAAAAAACAGTAGTGGCAGAGATAAACCAGGAGACTGCCATGAATATGGAGACAAAGCAGGACGTTGTGGTGCCTCTCCCCACCGCGGTGAGGGAGATTCACGCTGCATAGATTAATTCTGAAGCGGTGTTTAACGTGTCTCCCTTTGGGGATGAAGGATTTGACCTGCGTTTCAATGAGACATTCAAAATCACACTCATCATTCTCGGAAATTGCACTTAGTTAAATTGTCACCTCTCAAGCACGAAGGCAGGCGTGGGACTGTGCTCCGCACGGGAGCTGGACAGCCCAGGCGGCAGGGAGGACAGTGGAGCCAGTGGGGTGATGGCAGGGCAGCCACGGGGCTGGGGCAGGCTGGCATCAGTGTGGAGGAGCAGCAGAGGGGTTTGAAACACGGCAGCATGAAGCCAAGCAGCTCACGTCGAGGGCTGGAAGGAGAGGCAGCTCATGGGATGGCCAGGGAGCTGGCAAGGACCAGGAGGGAGCCAGGGGATGAATGGGTGGGTTTACATCTGCCAGTGTATGGAGCAGAGGAAAAGAATACCGGGAAGAAGGGTAATGGCCAGAGGGCAAATTTTTCCTCCTTGCATGGGAAATGCAGACTGGTCAAGCTAAGCCTTCCCTTTCTCTGATCTCACCTTTCATGCCTTCATCTTTCTTGTCTCTTTCCTGCACTCCCCGATTTGGCAAAAGAGTATAAAATTCAGAGGGAACATGCAGCTTTGCTGTCCTTGCATATCCTGGACTCCCACAGCCAGCAGAGGAAAGGGGGAACAGCCCAAAAGGGTCAGCAGATGAGTACATGCATAAACAAACACAAATCTTGTGGTGGCCTCCTCCAGTATGCACCACACTTAAAAGGTATGAGATGAATGGCCTTGGGAACATCTCCATAAGCACAAAAAAGCAGAGCAGATGCAGTGACAGCACAGGCTGTGCTCCACTCCAAGCTGGAGGGTTAGACCTAAGTCACCAGCCTGGCTCTCTCCACTCCCATCACACTCAACTGTCTGTGGGACAGTTATCGGAGCAATTCCTCTCCCACAGGTCTCCAGAACTGCCAACTGGTGAGTGACAACTTCAGTTGCTACTGACCTGAGGACACCTGAATAAAAGTCCAAAGGCCTTTTTTACCCTTTTATTGCTCTTGGGATTCATCACATCTGCTTTATGAAAAGGTGTGGCTGCACTAAAGCATAGATTTTGAAGATGTGAACCCAGCATAAGAGCAAAGGGTGGATTTTTTTAAACTCAGCACACCAGCACTTTCCAGGAGGTACTGGAATACTGTCAAACCCATGATACCCCACTGCTAAGGAGCCAGCAAATTCACCTTCCCCTCTGCAGCCAGGTGCCTGGAAAGCATCATATAAAGGAATTTAAATGTAGATGTGTGATATTTACTGCAAAGCACGACTCGCACGCAGACAGGGGAAGGAATGCTTGAGCAGGAGGAGTAAATGACTATCGCAGGCAGAAAACCCACTGCAATTCATGCATCACACAAATGGTTGTGTATATTAAAGCAATGAGGACAAAGGGTATTGATTTCGCACAAGTATCTAGAGTCCCAGGTGCTAAAACCTGAAGAAATACAAACTGTGCTGGGCAGAATAACAACAAAACGAAATGATAAAAGGATATGAGTGTTTGAAAAGACGTGTAGGACGGGCTATAAATTCTAATAATCCATATTTCTCGAAAGCAGCAGCTATTGACTCAAAAACAAAAGAGCAGGCATTGTAATGTAACAAATGTCAGATGGGATAGCAGCAGGAATTCAATTTGCTCTGGCCATATATCAACTTGAAACTTAATGTAATGGCACGTAGTTAAAGCTGCACCCTCACTTAATGGCTATTACCAGTCCTGGGTGGGTTTTCCAGCAAGCATAAAGCAGTGAGTAATTGGCCCCACTCTGCCTGCATCACTGCTAATGAAAAAAAACGTGCTCTAGCCTGGCAGCAGCGGGAGAAGGGGAAGGGAGGGAACCCAGGCAGAAGCAGGCAGCACTAGAGCTGCCAAGAGCCTGCTCTGCCAGGGTCCCTTGAAAGAGTTTCAGGAGAGACCTCTGGGCTTTCAGCTGACCAGCATCTCTTTTGTATAAGGGTTGGGATCCACAAGGCAGCAGCCTGATGTCCTTGCTAGCCTCCTAAGTGAACTGGATTCAGGCCTGCTGGAAGAAGAGGAGGAGAAACCCTGGGTGGTTACACCTCATCCAGCTCCTAAGCATGCACTATTTATTACTACTTGGGCAGTGGCTCCGCAGTCAGCCAATTAAGGCCATTGTAATTACTTCTCTTCAGTGACTGCAAACGGCCAAGTTAAACGACAGATTTCCCGTTCAACAGTTACTGCGGCTGCTGAAGTGAAGAAGCAGAAGTGTCGGCATTGCTGAGAATATGCTCTGACCATATGTTAGAGGCAAGAAGCACTTACTGAATGGAAGAGGAGGCGGTGGGGGAGGAGGAAGGAGGCATGGATGTGGGACAGGAACCTTTGTAGCAATGAAGCATCCAAAGCAATCAAGGGAGGGCAAAGATGTAAAGCTGTCCTAATCACTTTATTGCAGATAGGCAGGGGCATTCCCAGTAGGCACATTAGAGTTTCTACCAAGAGCAAAGCTTGCAAAATGTTAACTTTCTAGGGATATGCCACTCCAAATTTCAGGACACATTTTGGAACAACGGAAAATAAGATCAGCCCCCAGGATAAATTCTCTCAAGTTTGTCATTGAGCCTCACGCATGGCAGAAGAGGACTCTGGAAGGTCAGTCAGTGCTGTGCTAACCTCCCTGCAGCACAAACATGACCATTTGTATTCCGTATCATGAAATATGGAATTGTGGCCTTTGACTTTACTTTGTGGGAATTATGCTCTTTCAGTGCTTCTCAGGAGACTATTTAAATGCCATCTACAGCATTTTCTTAAAGCAATAAAGATACCCAGAGCATGGGTCTCTGCTTTGTCTCCCCATTTGCCACGAACTTGCAGAGATATCTAATGGTGGCATGGATTACTGCAAGTAAAGGTTACTGCAAGCCGTCACTTTGGGCGGCACAACTGGTTTTCATCATGCCACAATACCATGAGGCATTGGTTGGGTTTCTGCACAGCAGAGCTGCTGAGCTGCGTAAACCCTAGCATGGGCTCCCTGGGACCCCAGTCACCCTCCTCAGGGACAGGAGGTGCTCATTTTGCTGAGAACTTTCCTGCATTCATCCACGGGTGAGGACACAGCCTAGCCACAACATCACAGACAGAGAACAAGATCAAGTAAGAGCCCAGCTCTCTTGTTTACCCCTGCACTTGGTGTCCAGTGCACGCAGGAGGTAGGGAGTAGATTTTTGTGTTGATCAGACAGCTGATGAATGCATATGGAGCACAGGAGGCTGAGTGTGCCCATGGGAACAAGGCCTTTGGAGCGAGAGACTGGAAGGGGGAAGGGAGTTTGTACAAATCCACATTCCAGATTAAATCTCATCTTTAAACACTGAGTTCCAGTAACAGTATCTGTTTTAATGCCCACAGGCCTTGCTTTCCTCAGTAATCTCAGCCATCAGTCTCCTGTGGCTGGCAACACCAGGAATGAATCTCTTTTGGAGCTGACAAAACTCACTCTGAACTGATTTTCTCTTGAGCTGTGTTTATCTGAGACCGATACTGAAGAAAGTAGCACTAAAGCAATCAACAGCTTGTATTTACCCCCCAGATCTGCCCTGATGCAGCAACAGCCACCAAGCATGGCCAAAGCCAGTCTTGGCAAGAGCAATACCTGCCAACAAGCGGGCCAGTTCATTTTCTCTTCCCCAGGCCTCTTCCCCTACGAAGGCCAAGGTGGTGTTGACATGGTTTTGGCTGATTCCCAAAGAGACCTGGGGCAAGCTGTCTGGCAGAGGGGAGACCCCAGTCTGACTCACAACAAAACAGTTGAAAATATCCTGGGCGTCTGTTTACAGCCCCATAAAGATTTTATGCAATGCATTTAGCCTCATGTCTCCGCATTCATCGTGTTAAATGCTGAACGTTTTACTTTAGTGCCATAGTGGCTACAAGCAGGAATACTTAACTTCAATAAATAAGAAGTAATCACATTTTCCCAGTGAATGGTTTGAAAATGGCCACTGGGAGAGTTCACCTTCTGAAGCTGAAAGCCAGGGGCTGTCGCTGGGGTTTCCAGCAAACTATAGACCCTACAGAGCATCTCCGGGGAAGAAAGAGGGGGGGTGGGGGGGCGGGGAAAGTATCAATAATAAAGCTTATGCATCCCTTAATTGAGGAACTGGTCTGTAGCTTGGGCACAGCACACTCGTGCCCAAAAGCCAACATTAAACATTCAAATTTAGGCAACGGAGAGAAAGAGGGACAGAAGCAGATGGAGTAAGACTATGCATTTGTGAGTAAAATCTACCGGAAAAGCACATTAGTGCTCCTTCGAAACTAGATCATTTTATGGAGGAACACACACACAGAAGAGGAGCTTCTCAAGTGAATCCAGATTATCACAACAGACTCCCAGGCACAGTTTCTGCAGATCTCTAACTAACCTTATGTAGGCTTTAGATACATTCCTTTTATCTACCTGGGAACTCCAGGCGCTACAACCAGCTAAATTCCCTTGGATGCAATAACTCCTTCTTTGAGGTGGGCACACGACCAACTCATAGAGCCACACTTCAGCCTATGATCTAGATGTCCACTGTTAGGAAGAGCTCAATGTCTCATGAGATAATAGCTTCATTGTGGCACCCAACAGTTTTACCAGGAAAGGAATTCAGGATAGGTTAGCAATGTATTGATTATGTTTGAGCTACCTCAATTGAAATGATACTCAATGAGAAATCCTGACCACGAAGGTCAAAACCTAACTGAATGTCTCCTGATTTTATCTCAAAACACCTTGCCACATTGATAGGTTCACAGCAGGTAACTATATTCTCCCATCTCCTTCCAAACACACTTCCTACCTCTCTCCTCCACTCTCTGCCTCTGAGCTTCTCTCTACTCCAATCTTCTCATTTAAAATTGGCCCTCCCTCATTTCTCTCCAACATTTTCTCCTCATTCTACCAACCAGAAGACCAGCTCAATTAATTTGCATCTCAATTTAACCACAGTCCCAATCTGTCATTCAACTGTCAGCTGTAATGTTAGGAAACTACAGTTCAACACCTTCTGTACCACATCGCTCCCAAATAAGCTCTCTTAATTCTGAACTACTGTTGATACCTGGTTGCACCATAGTTGTCTAAATCTTGGCTATAGAAAAGAAATCCAATCCATAAGGGTCTGATCTCCAGATTACTCTTTCAAGGGCATAGGTGGTGCTGACACCAGCAAACCTGATGCACATTACAACAGAACTTCTTGTCCAATAGACGAGAAGGGTGGGGTAGGCAGAGACGATGCCTAGTAGAAGGTAGTACTTTTCCCTACTAAAAACATCCTACTTGCAGTTCCCAGATATTTAGATTCTGAAAATACAAAGATGTTTGTGTGAACCTTTTTGAAGCTTCAAGCTATCAGTTCCACTAAATTGTTCCTGAGAACTTTACTGTGAGACTCTGGAAGCAAAAACTGAGATGGTGGTTGACTTGCAGCTGTGCTTTACAACTTGCCTATGGCATCTATTCCCAACCACAGAGACTCTGGGAATTAGGTTGTGGAGACAGAAGGTGGGAAGCTCATTTGCTTTCTCTATCTCAGTCTTTTTTCTCTCTTACTAAGTTGTCTGCAGAAAAATGGCAACTTTGAAGTTGACAACCAGACACCAATGTTGTCCCACAACTGGTGGTCCACCAAAGAATATGACAAGATTTTCAATTTCCTTCAGGAGAGATCTTCCAGAAGACCCTTGGTCAGCTCTCCTCTACACTATGATCCACAAGGTCTCTAACAGCAGCTTGCACAACATCACCCAGAATGCCTTGCATGTCTCCCTTTGAAGCTGTGACCTGATTACCAAAAGCAACGCACTGCAGATGTACCTCTGCAAGCCCAGAAGCACCAGGGGAAATGAATATATTAGTATTTATCATATTAATGCAGATCAAGCTGGGTATTTGTTCTGACATTTCAATAATAGCTTTTTCTATTTTTTTTAAGCAGCAGCTTGTATTTTCTTCTCCTTTAAATAATTCATTGTTACATTAAACTTATTTTAAATTGGGGTCTTTTTTTCATCAAACTAAAACCTTATTTGGATGGCCAAAAGGAAAAAAAAGTATAAATGAAAACTCTCTCTTTTCTCTTCTCCATTCTTTCATTCCCTCTTTTTTCTCTCTTGTTAAAATCTCTTAATCAAAGTGACAATCTGTCTTCCCCAGGAAGGAAGCTGGCTCCTTTGAACAGTGCTGCTCCGATAGCTCTCTGCTTTGATGTGGGATTTAACTTGTGCCTTTAGCAATCTCAAGTGTCTGTGCATGCATGCACTGCGTGCCCGCATGTATGTGTGTTTCACTGTTTGTCCTTGCTACGCATGCACAACTTGACCCACCCACACATTAAAAAAAAAAAAAAGGCAGGGAAAGACAGAAAATGCCATGACCACAAAGCAGCAACGTGAACCTTGTGGAGTTGCTATCGATTACAGTTCAGAGGGGGGCCTTTTCCCACAGTGACATCTTCAAGCACTTCATTATCTGTTAGCTTCAGTGAATACAGAGCAGTCTGTTCCAGGAGGCTGATACCCTATAGAAGGTCAGGTGTGTACTGGAACCTCTGTTCCTGCAGTTCATGGTCCCTGGACCATGGCTACAATATGTTCACATCCAGCATCCTCCTGGGTGATGAGACACAGTGTGCAATTGTGGTGTTATCATGCAACTTGCCATCCTCTTCCCTTTCCCTCCTTGGTTTGACTCCAGGCTGCCCCTGTTCTCATCACAGCCTCTCCTGCTTTGACAATTGTTTCCCTCTTCCTTTCTTTTAGCCCTCCTGACCTCAGTAGTGGCTCTGGGGGACAGCAAGGTCTTCACCTTGTCTCCTTTTCTCTGGATACAGCATAGCTTTGTCTGGTACAGCACAGTTAGCAGATTTGACCTCAGGGAACATAAACCCAGGCTTGGGCCAACGGACCATCTCAAGAGGCTGGGCCCACCTTGTTTCCCATGGGTGATTACTTCCTAGGCAACTCCTCCTTCTCCTTGCCAGTAGGCCTGCCTCTCACCGCTGCCCTGGTGCCTCAGTGACATGTTCTGTTGTGGGATGAATGTCAGAAAGCAAAACCAGAGCAGAGCTATTGACATCTTCCCATTTCACAGCCAGAAAGCTCCCTCCCTACCACATCACTTGCTGCTATGATTTTACAACAGTTATTCATGATGCAGTTCCCCAAGACCTCCACTCTACTTCTAGCAAGTGCCTTCTGGGATTTCACCCAACCCTTCAGAGATCATCTTCCCGATCAGTATTGGGACCTTTCTCATCCTTAAGAGAAGTTCTTGGTCTTAGCAAATCAGATCTCTTGGTTTTGTGTACATTGGAGATTTTACAGGTGCTTCTACTTACTGAAAGTCTTCCCCAGTGGTTTTCCCTAGCAGCAGGCCAAGTGTACAAATGCTTTACAAAATACTGAACAACATGAACCTCAGAACTACAAATCTCCAAAGCAGCTTCAAGTAGGAGGAAAAAAAACCTTGACAAGAACAGAATGCAGTACTGCCACAAGTTTCTTGTACCAAAAGCCAATCTTTCAAGCAGAATAGGTGTCCTCTCAAAATGTCCCACTATCAAGAGTCTGAGGGTTTTTTGAAAGTTTAATGTTTCAAGTTTTCCGCACTTTTCTACTCCTTTAAAAACATACACACAAACACACACATACAAACACACAACAGAATTTTCTTCTGATTTAAAAACAAACATGCACATACAAACACATACAGAGAGACACATTATTTTTTCTGGATTGTTTCTTTTATGTGTGTCCTGCTCCTCACCTCTTCTAAGGGCTACTGGAATTTGTGTTGGAAATCTCTCTCACATTTCTACAAGCTGTGGGGATAACAGGGTGGGAAACAAAGCCAATTTTCTCCCTGCCTACCCTGGGAACCTCTGCTGAGACACTGCAAATTCCTGCACCACTGAGGAAAGCTCACACTTTGCCCACAGTGACCAAACAGGGAGATGCCAGAAGAGATCCATCCAGTTTCCAGTATCTGCACTGCAAACAACAGATTCTAATCAAGACAGAAAATACTGATTGCCACAGAGTAGGAGGACATGATACCCCAGGCAGCATGGGACCTCCAGGCTCCATCTAAACAATTGCTGTCCCTCTTTCTTTTTTGATTGAGACACTCTCTGGCCAATCCGATCTCTGCTGCATGGACGCTTTTCTCGTCCCCATGGTACCCTTAAGTTGGTCTCCCTCTGTTTTGAGAATCTCTGTGTTCTCCTTTGCTTGGGTCCTTTCAGTGCCCTCCCAGGGCATTATCCCATTGAGTATATATTGTCTCCAGAATCTCCCCCCGGCCCCCAGATCCCCTTCACTGGATATCTGTTTCTGTAAGTTCTTGATCAGCCAAAACCTGGGGTTAGATGCCTTCTGTGGAGGAGTGAGCGAACACAGCAGTTGTCACTTAAAAAACAAGGAAGTCTGCAGGCCAGTGATGGACTGGAGAACATGTCTTATGAGGAGTGGCTGAAGGAATTAGGATTGTTTAGTCTGGAGAAGAGAAGGCTGAGGGGAGACCTTATTGCTCTCTACAACTACCTGAAAGGAGGTTGTAGTGAGATGGGAGCTGGTCTCTTCTCCCAAGTAGCAGCGATAGGACAAGAGGAAACAGGTTCAAGTTGCACCAGGGGAGGTTTAGGCTGGACATTAGGAAAAAATTTTTCACTGAAAGGGTTATCAACCATTGGAACAGGCTGCCCAGGGAGGTGGTCGAGTCACCATCCCTAGGTGTGTTTAAAAGTCGTGTAGATGTGGTGCTTAGAGACATGGTTTAGTGGCAGACCTGGTAGAGTAGGGTCAATGGTTGGACTAGATGATCTTAAAGGTCTTTTCCAACCTAAACGATTCTATGATTCTATGACTGCCTACATCCAGGGATTATGGGAAAGGACATAAGGTAGGCTTCAGATGGAGACCAAAGAGAAATGGAGTTCCTCGGGAATAAAACTGAGACAAGAGGAACAGAAGAGACAAAAAGTGAAAAGATAGTGACCAGGGAATGGGAAGAACACGAGGAAGACAGTGGATAGGAAGGATTTTTTTCACACGTATTGGGAAGCAGGGAGACTTCCCAAGGCATTCATTGTAGCTAGAATACGCACAGCAAACTTTCCACCCCTGGCTTTTGTAATGTTTGATATAGGAGGTAAAGTCTGACTCTTCCTCCTCAGAGGTACCACCCTGAGCTAAAACTTTACCACTTCACTGTCTGTCCTGACCGCTTATCACATGGACAGCCAAGTGCATCCAGATACGCTTCCCCTCTAAGCCCCTTGCTTTCCAGAAGTACTGAGCATCCACAGCTGCTGCTACACGTAACACACAGCCCCTCTGAGAATCAGCATGCCTACTTAGATGCTTAGCTCCAGATCTCTGTGCACAGCTTTGAGAAACGGGTCGCAAGAGGAGGCTGTGCTGAGTCTTGCTGCCAGTTCAAGCCTGTTCCCCCAGTGCTCTCTGGGGTATCTGGGGTCCAGCTCTGCAGTACAAGGCGTACACATGCCTTGGAGGTTGCAAATCGTGGACTGTGTGCTGCCCATGTGTGCGCCTAAGATAAAAGCCAGGAATGGGATCTCTCTGCAGAATCCCTATGTCATTTCTAGCAGGCAAGTAAAGCAAAAGGACAGGATAAGCGTGTCCAGGTATAGGACACCTGTGCATAGCCACACCAGTCCAAGGGCACCTCCTTTCCTGCTTCGTGTTGGTGGTGCTGCCTAAACCTGAGTCTGCTGTCTGCAGTCACTGTGCAGCACTCATCCTCGCTTTACATTCTGCATCTCCCTCCTGAGATTTGCTGCCAGCTTAATAGGGTGCACACTGGAGAAGGTCCCCCCACCCCTACCCTCATGCATATCCAATCAGGTTTCCTGATTATGCAAATTAAATACAGTAACATCATCCCCCCCACACCTCTACCCCGCCCCATTCCAGCGGGGGGGGGGAAGTAACAAACCCTCCATTCATAACCAGAAACATTAATTATATGTAATGATGGGCAGTCAACTCCCTGAAGTATTTGCATAATTACTAATGCTAATGGATTCAGAGTGCCTCTCTCCTTCTCGTGGAGGAAATTTAATTGGAAAATGCATAAAAGCATGAGGAGGGAGGATGGGTGCTCTGAGTGGTCTGAAGTGGCACACGCAAAGCAGAGGAGCTCTCTGGGAACAGGGGAGAGAACCTGGTCTCTCCCTCCCTCCTCCCTCGGCCAACCTGCCTTTTCTCCTCTCGCCTGCTCCGGCATCACCCCCATTTCTGGGGAGCAGGCAGAAGAGGGATCGAGGGGTAGGTTTAGAGAGCATTCCGGTCAGCTGTCTTGATCCCAAGGGGATTATAAAAATAAGATTTAATGAAATTAGGAAATCCGCATCTAGGTGTCTCAAAGACAGCAAGTAATAATACATGCCACTTCCTTGGCAGTAGGATTTCTTGGGCCCTTGGGCCGCACGAATCTCCAATAGCTGTGTCTCTCTCTATTCCCCTATACATGCTGGTAGCTGCTGAGCTTCCCTAAGGCAGAACTTGCTGCTTTCTCCTCACTGCCTCCAGTTACGATGTCACCAGGCTTGGATCTCTTTCCATAGCAAAACCGACCTCACGGCAAGGGGCTGGCGGCAGCACAACAGCGAGAGAGCTCAAACCTCTCCACACCCTCGGGGGAATGCCTTTTTCTCATTTCTGTCCAACTAATGCTGGCTAAAGGAGGTGTCAAATCTGGGGCTAGGCCGCCTCCTGTGGTCTTCTCAGGCCCACAGCCCCCCTCCCACTGCTCTCCAGGCCAGCACGTGTCTATGACCAGTATTTTGTAAGGGCTGAATAAGAGACTGGCCACGTGTTTGAACCTCACTTCTTCCACCCTTTCCCTGCATTTACTTCCCATCTCTCTGGAGTTTGGCTCTGGGTCTGTGTCCTGCAGACAGTGCCCAGGAGGAGGTCAGTTATGCACCTTCAAGCCCACCGCCCCGGCCCTCCTTGAGAGTCTGAGTTCCTGAATGGAGATAAGTTTTGCGCTGCACTGTGAGCAGCTGGTGAGGCAGCAGATGGCTGGGAATCTGTAAAAATAAAAAAAAACCTGGGGCTGTGACAGCGGCACTTTTATTGTTCACTCATTCCCACTGCTGCCAGACTCTGAATGCATATCAAACAGGGTACATGCCCTTGCAAACATGATCACAGACAATTGTGCAAAATGGTGACAAAGCTACTCTAACATCCCCAGCCAAGTAGTCCGAAGAGGACTCCCTGTAACAACAACAAACCTCTGCATCATCGTGGAGGGAGAATCAACCCCTTCATCTCGCCCCTTTGCCATACTTCAGCAGTGGCGTAGCACCCCAAGGGACTGGACACCAGTCATTTTTTTTATTGCACTATAAAGCACTGTGCACACCTTCAGCAGTGCATAAATAATAAATAACAGCAATAATATGGTCCCTTGAGCAAAGCAGCATTTCATCAGCAAGAAAATTGTCCTCTCTTTCCCTCTTAATATTCCAGTGGGTGCCCACTGGCAGCCCCTTGCTCTGGGAAGGGTTTGCACATCTGCTTTCCATTGCAACCAGCCTGTAATTCAGGGGAGGTCTTGGCTGTTTATCATCTTTCTGTTGTGGGATAAGTTTGGTTAACTTTTAATACTTGTGAGGGTGAGGGACCAGAGCCAGGCAAAAAGCAGCTTTGGCAATGAATCCCTCCCTTCCCAACTTCTGACTTGCAGCAGCTGCTCCGGGCCTGGGTCTCCATTTTAAACACTGCCAATAAGACAGAAATCCAACTGACACCTACAGACACCAGAACCAGCACCTTAGGCAAGGCTGAGATGGAAAACGTTTCAACTATCCTTGTCCTCTTTTGTCAGCTCGCCAGGGACCTCATTCGAGACCCGCCAAATTCAGCAGAAGCTGCAGGTTTCCAGCCACCTCCACAAAACGAATGAATAAAATCCCTCAGGAGTCCAATTTACAACATGGAGAGTTGAAGTATTGGTATATAGCTGGACAATATTTCTTACTCAGGAATGTTTGAGTGACTGATTCTTTCTCAAAATATTGTTTAAGCTATAAGTGACTTAACGAAAACAAATTCTGAATTTTACTAGTATTCTTTATTCACTATAGACCCCCCAAAACAGGTTTTAAACTATTTCCCTTGAGAGATCTCCAAAGTCTAAGCTCTCAGCCTACATTTCCCTTTACTTTGTCATTTATTTTTTTTAATAATGACACATTTGGACACATAGATGTTTTGCCTGGATTACAAAACACTTTGAAATCCAGTGCGCATTTGATCCATTTTTCCAATATAGTAGAAATGCACAGACACCACGTGGCTAATCCTAACACCCAGCATCCCTTGTTTTAGAAAACATCCTTTTTTCATTCATTTATCACTAGAGCAAGGAGATCTTATCAAAGAAAATACTGCCAAAAAAGCCACTAAGCAGCGTAACTGTTGATTAAACCTTGTTTCAGTCGAGAGTTCAACCTGAACAAACCTAAACTTTTAACAAAATTATCCACACATTTCCACTGAGACAAAGAAAAGCCTTCTTAATTGTTGTACGAAGCCTGTACCAGACTGCAGACCAGGAATGGGAACCACGAAGATGGCTTTGCTTGTTATTACCTCAGAGATCTGTTCTTGGCTTTGTAACCCAGTTAAGGGAAAGAAAGGCAAGGAAGAACAATTCTGCAGCAGTTTACCCAGGTAATATGAAAAGCAAACAACTGCCACAGTGAGTATTATTTCAGTTTATTGTAAAGATTTAATGCTACTATGTGCAAAATAGGGGCTGGAAATACAGTAGCAGATCTTTCTGGTAGGGCCCTCAAACTTTTTAAGTGGAGACTGCCCCAGAGCACTGTGACAGTATTTGCCCTGTCTCAGCTGCCTGTGTGCGGAGGGAAACTCCATCCCCTCTGGGGCTTGCCTGTGCCGGGATGCCTGCCTGTTCCCAGTTGCAGGAGAGCTGCCAGCAGCACAGCAGAAATAATGAGCTCCTGTACAGCTCAGGACAACAAACAGGCAAGAGTTTTTGGGGACAAGAGAGATGAAGATTTCCTCAAAAGCAAGCACAGGCTCTCCCTCCGATCCTGCAGCAACGTTAGAGCTTGAGAATGGAGAAAATCAATGAATATGAGTCGAAGGACTGGAACTGGCTGAGAAAGGTACTTCAAATGCTCACTCCCCCAGAGACAGTCCGGAGTGACTCAGGCTGTCTTGCAAAGGCTGCTTCATTTCCCCAGACTATCTTGTTATTTGAGATTGAGTGTTGGGTAAGTGACCTCAAACGGCAGTAGCTCATATTTGTCTAGCGCCTTCAAGACCAATGGACCCTAAATGTCTTTACAAATTTCATACAGAAATGGTCTCAACTGTCACTAGGATCCAAAAGGCAAAGCGGGCAGACTACAACTATTTTTAAAAGAAAAGTTCACCCAGATTATCATATTTTCTCAGCCTGTTGATCTCTAAAGATTATTTTCCCCGCTATATTTATCATGGCCTAAATCCTGAGTCCCATTGCTTGCAGGGTTGCTGGCCCACAAACCAGTATGTTACAGAACAAATAAACAAACAAAAAGATCTGTAATAAAAAATGAGTCTAAGAATTATTTACTTTTTTTTTTCTTGGTCAGGTAACAACCTCACTGGCAATGGCAGCACTATAGCAATAACTCAAGATACATCTCCTGAAGATTTAGTATTTTCCAAGATGAGTGGAGAAATGATTTTGCATGAATCATTAAAGGTAGCTATAATTGTCAGAAGACTCACAACGGGCTTTGCAGAAGAAGCTTCTCAGTTGCTCGTGGTGGACTGTCAGATGCAAGATAGCATGCAAACAAAACATTGCAAAAGTTACTACAAAATAGCTTTGAACAACAACATTTCTGAAAGGGGTCATTGGTTGGAAATACAGAAAGTAACAAAGTGGCTTCTGTGAAACCACAAAGGCACACAACAACCCTATTTAGTTGTTTGCACAAATCTCTTGAATGCAGCAGCAAATTAAATAATGTTGTTTCTACAAGATTAACCTGTAGCTAAAATGCTGCATCTTCATAAGGCAAAATCTTTGTTTATTGATAAAAATATATTAACTTCTTTTTCAGTACAGGAAATAAAGACATCCTGGAGAAGGACAATTTTATTTGCTGTCTCTGATGTTACAACCTTTGGAAATATAAAAATATTGCCAATAATCATTCATAACTACAAAGCTGAAAAGGAAGCAACCCATTGTCTTCTTGACTACTTTGAAAGCAGTGCTGAAATTTCATTTGGAATATTTTTAAAAGTTAAAGATTTACTGTAATGAAATTATTTCAATATTGGCAAAGTGTCTCCACTTGTAATTGGTACCGTTCATGTTCATTTGTATACGGAGTTGTATTTCCCAAAGCTAATGGAATATAAGAATATATCATATCGCAAGTATACTATGGATATATCATCCTTTGATCAAGGAGGCTGTGTTGCAAAGTTTTAAATCTTTTTGACTCATCTCCCAAAGTGTTCCAGTGTTCCCACAGGGCATTTCTATACGCTACATTTGAAAAGATTTTTTTCCTTTAATGTTCTTAAGCTACTGGAAGTGACTTTGGTGCAGGGGAAGAGGCTCAGATTGTTCAGTAGCAATTTTTAAGCTCTTTCAGGCTAACGAACACAGGGAGGCACTTTCAGTACTCCACACCACTTATGGTCCTTTCACAGTGTGCTAAAAGCTTTTTAACTATAGAGTTTTAAAATTAAAACAATGGCAAAACACATTAATTGAAAGGTAAGTTACAAAAGGGAGTTGAAGAGAAATTATTTGGCCATAAACGCAACTTTAATCTAAGAACACATTATATCCAGAAAAAAAATGGAAAGGAATTGCATTTAGCAATATGCATTAGCTCTCAAATGTCTGCCTTCACATTTCAATTAACTAAACTGCCTTAATCCAATTCAGCCACTGAAAAAAACTGTTGACTTCTCAGGAAACCATGAATATTACTCAAAGGCTGAAATTTCTCAAAAAGCTTTGTGGAGCTCAACTCTGACTACAGCACATACTGAGAGAGTTGAGAACGTGAGCGCAGGCTTCAGAAATCCTATAGTCACAATTGGCCAAAGTTCTTTCAACTTTGGGTCTTGAGCCTCCTAACTCTTGTAGCATACGTCACATCCCTTCCTTCCCTTTGCAGCAATAGAAATAACATTTTCCTGGAGAAACAAGCTAAGACAGATTGCAGAAATATTGACTCTGTTAAGGCTGAGTTTCAAATTAAAGTCAATTTCAATTATACATGTAAAGAGTTTTGTGAAATAATTTAAAAAAACAAAGATACATTGAAATGCATTGAAACTGCTAATAAGCATTATATTTTAGACAAAAATTGACACTTAAGAAAATTGAATTTTGTACTTGCAGGCAATGGAAAAGTAGACCAGGAATGTTAAGGAAAATAGTAGTTCTTTAAAATGTCGTTTAAAACAATTAGCTAAGAAAGGTGGTTGTGCTAGTTCTGTGATATTAGAGTCCCACATGTATCTAGTTTCCAAAAAACGATAGTCAAAACTATTGCACAGCTTTCCTTCAGCCAACCACAGAGGACCTCGAGAGAGCACAGGTTTTCAGCCCAAGAGAAGCCATTTCCACACCCTCAGATACAGCAGAGACACAGCGCAGGGAACTTTCCTGACCTGGCAAAAAGGAATTAGAGGAAGGATCACCATTTGCTCCAGTCCTTCACAGACCATTCTGGCAGAAGGAAGCTCTGTAGAACAGTTACTTTTCCAGGTAGATGCTACTTTCGGCACTCACGTGGCTCCCATCCCACGTGAACCTGTGCACCTCACAAGTCTTTTTTTAAAAGTGTGTATTTTGTCATAACACTTCAAAATGTTGTAACAACTCTTTAAAACGTTGGCTTTCTTGCAAAGTTTGAGGCTCTTCGCTTACCTGCTTCTGAACATCAAGGCCCATACAACTACACACACCAGCGACAAGACTGTGCTCTTCGTCAGCCCAAAACTACACTGATCACCATCCTTTGTATTTCACAAGTATTGCACATATTTTTGTAACATAGCCAAAAATAGTGAAGGCTTAAATAAGAACGCTGACAACATCTGCCACCTCATTGAAGGCTCTGTCCTTGAACTACTTAGAAATGTGTGTTCCAGGTGAGCACGCATCTTGTAGCTGCTACCTGCTAGCTGTGCATTTATTATAGCACCCAAGGCTCCTCACAGACATGCTCCAACCAGGAGGGCATATGCAATTCCAGTACGTGACCCAGAATTGCACCCAGACTCACGCATACACAGGCAGCAGTCTCAGAACTGCCTTCCTTAACAAGGAACCTGGGTCAGATGCTTAAATAAAACCTGGGAAATCTGTATTCCGGTCATGATTCCACCACAGACTCCCTGTGTGACCTTCGGCAGGTCATTTAAGCTCTCTGTAAAAATAAGACTGATAACACTTCCACTATCTGCCTTGCCTATTTAGACCTTAAGCTCCTCAGGCAGAGATTGTCTCTTACATGCACTGAGCCTGTAACAGTTAGGGCCTCTAATAACTGCTGTAATACAGATAATTATTAATAGTAACAATGCAAGCAGCACTGACAGGGACAGGGCTGCATTACCCCCAAAAACATTGCAAAGGGGAAAAAAAAGTACAAAGCAGGAAGTTGTGGTTGAGCAGAACAGGGATATTATCAAATGCAAACATATTTTTGAGCTCTGTGATCAAACTGGACGGCAGGTTTTGGGCTGTAACAAAAGAAATCGCGTTATTACCCACTTGCACAGCCTGACAGCACAGCCCCATGCAGAACGCATGAAAGCTTTCCCTTTCTATTATGCTTAGGTGCTGTGATGGAAACTCATTTTTTCTCCTTTTCATAAATAAAAACGTAAATGACTAGCAGTGTGGAAAGTCAAAATCTTGCAGGGGGGAGCTGCTCTCATGTTTTATCAACGAGGAAGCAAAGCGCTGGGCATCATGATTTGTCTGTTTGCCTGTTTTCATTATCTTTTTAATGTTAACATTAAAGTCTTCTGGAGACAGTATTAAAAAAACCTGGTGTAGAATGACTATTTGAATAGAGATGAAATGCACCTTTGAGAATAGCAGGTAGTAGCAAGGCTTTGCTTCCGCCTATGAGCTGGGAAATAGGTTGCAATGTCAATGCTGGGGTTTGCTGAAAAATCCCTTCCAGTTCCAGGTTCTTTGTTTCTTCTCATATCTTTTGGCCTTTGCTCAACAGCAGCACAAAGAGAGCTAGGGGGCCACAGGATCCCAAATAGCAGCACTTATTAGCTATAAATGACCATGCGATCCAGCTGCTCTGACTCGCTTCAGGCTGCTTCTCCAGCCAGTGTTGCCCCGTCAGCTCACAAGCTGCTTACGGGTACAATCCCAGTCCATCCACTGGGAGCTTGAGTGAATAGGTGTGCTCTGTTTAAAAGGGAGGTGCAGAGGGAAAAAAACCAAAGAAAAACAGCTGTACTTTTATACCTCCTTCTTATGGCATACAAAGTAGAGCCTGAAACCTTTGGGCTGAGTTTTATTTTGTTGATTTTTTAATTTGATTTGATTGTTTTCATTCCTGCTTGGGTCTGGGTTTTGGTTTTGTTTTGGTTTGTTTGTTTTTTCAATTAGACATTCAGGTCTTGTCGATTCTGTTTCTCTGGAAGATTTTGTGCTTGGGTTGAGAACTAATAGGTTTAGGATATCAGAGGAACCAATAAATTGGAAGAGGCCTAAAAATCACAAACAGATTTTTATCTAAAATGAGGTAGTTGCTTAAAGGGTACCACAAAGATGCATTTTACCAACCTAACAAATGTTCAGGCCAGCTTTTGCATAGCAGGAGGTGCAGACTGCTTAGGAAATTTGCTTCACAGCCCACCCAAAAATGCTGAGGCAAGCGCAAAACCCATAGACACACATGCTTATGTGCACACACAGGGATTTTTAACAAGGAGTAAGCAGCTTTCCTGTGAATTCCTCTGCTCCTCTTACTGGTTTCCAACAGACTCTCCCCAATTCCACCATTGCATCCCTGTGCAAGAGCAGCTGATAATTATCCTCTCTTGGGCATTAAAGCCAGAAACAATGGGTGAGATTGCTTATGCCACATTCACATTTTTCATACACACATATATGTTGCCTATGCCACAATTCATTCCTTCTGTCACTGCTCTGCTACAGAAATACTGGCAATGGGGCACAATTATCTACTTGTGCCCTTCTGTCCCTGCACCTCCTGACAGAAATCGAAAAAAACGTGGAGAAGAGTAGAAAACCTCTACCAAATTCTCTCTGAAGGCTCAAGCAAACCTGCCACCTCTGAGTTTCCTGAAGCAGCTATTCCCACATGTGTAGCATGCAGAGGAAGGAAACTATTTGATTTTTAAAATCAAAAACCTGATCAACTCTAAGGAAAAGTAAAAACACCATAGCCCAGAAAGTGGTCCATTAGGTAACTGTGAGTGACAAGATGACTCCATCCTGTGTTTCTTCCTTGCCTTCTTCATGACGGCCCATCTACAGCCCCAGCACCTATCCAGGAGCGAGGGCACATGCTGGACTCCCACCTGAGCTCCACAGAGGAGCCAGGGCAGGTCACTGGGGAGCCAGAGCCCTTATGGAGTCTGTGATTAAAGGATGCTGTACCCCGACTGCACTCAGGGAGGTGCTTACCTGCACAGAAAACTCATTAAGTCAATAGTAAAATTGAAACTCGTTATCATGGAAATCATTGGGACCTAAAGTGCAGGCCTAAAGATGAGCACCGTCCTCAGTGCGCTCCTGAATCAGGGCCAGGATAAGCAAAGAGCAGAGGAAAGGGAATTATTTCAGCTTTGTTCCCTTCTGGATGCTCCATATGCTACAGCCAGCTGTTCTGGGTTTGTTCATACTCATTACAGTGGGTATGTGTGACAGACTCTACCTCCCTTCAGAGTGACTCAATCATATAGGGTCTCAAATGGTTTGCTCAAAGCCCTAATGCAGTTTGTGTTCCCCTCTACTCCACACACACACCCTCCCTGTATTTCCTCCTGTCTAAATCTAATGGCTTTAACAAGTCACACCCTCAGGACAAGAGGAAGGTTAGGCGACTGTTCTGCCTGTTCATTCAGCTTCCTCCTTCATTTGCCATATTATATACATCTCAGTAACCAAAGGGAACATACTTCACTAAAATAACAAGCAAACTTGTTTTGGTGGGTCAAATTAATAGTCAAGAAGCTCTTAAAAATAACCCAAAACCATAACATCTTCCTTTCAGGAGGCTATGCAGCAAAGTCAAAAGAAAAATGGTGATGGGGTGCAGCAAAGCCCACCGTGTTCTGCTGGTCCCACCAGTTTCACATCATGCAAACTGCCCATGCAGTTCTGGAGGTGTTGGAGAGCAGCTGCCCCAGCGAGCATGCTCCTGCAGTATTTTCCGATAGACACATGAACATAAACACACACCCCTGCCCATGTCCTGAAACAGAGTAAGGCAAGCTTGTGGAACAACTCACAGGTTTGGAGAGTTCATGATCCCAGAGCCTGACCTGCTGCATAGACACCGTAGAAGTGTGGAAGGAAGCTCTGCCTCCACCACCCACGCAATGTCACCATCCCCTTTGAGTCCCCTAGCTCCAACTCCCTGCAGGATCCCAGAGGGAGCAGAGACTTGACCACAGCGATAACCCAGCATAACCTTTTCACAGTGTACACTATACAACATAGGGCCAAATCCTGAACTCTTGCCTCAGGAGGACCTTTGGCCTACAACAGAAGGTGGCCAGCACATCCCAGGATCAGACCCCTCATTTATTCTCCATGTCCCCCTAAGCAGAGCGGCACGCTGCTAGAAAAAGTCTTCGGGTTTTAGTATTCTTTCATTCTTTCCAAAAGCTGCTGTGCCGCTTGCCCGTAGTAGGTCTGAAATGTGATGACATGAGAATTTGGCTCTTCTCCTGCTGCTGTCCCAAACCATCACGTCTCCCAAAGACCCGCAGCCTTCTCTGAGCCTTTCTTATTACTTCATCCGTTCAAACAACAGAAATCCTTCCCCATCATTTCTTCCAGTAGATTTCTCTTCCACTGGCTCAGAGTGGTTCCTCCCACTGTTCCCCCACATGTTGTCTCTCAGCTTTAATCAAAGTCACTTCCTTATTTCCCATCTGATTGCCCAAGTGCTGTCTGGCCCTCAGCCACCCTCAGAGCTGCCACAAGCAGGTGCAGCTCTGACAAAGTGACATCAATCTGTGTGCACCCTGAATTGGAGCTGTCTCCCTGATGGAGACCTCTTGCTCCCAACTATTTCTGAAAGCACAGTCTCATGTTTTGCACATGTGACTGAAGTGCAGGAGAAAAGGAGTCAGTTCTTGCCTCTTTAACCTACTCCTAGGATCACCAAACGAATAAGCTGCCTCATCCTATACACCTTCTACCTCTCTTTGAAATGTAAATACACAGTTTTCAGCTTGAGTGTTAGCATTGTGGGTCACAGGGATTGATGAGACTGCTGAGTGCTCCTGTGATATTAACAGAACCTTTACTTACATTTCTCACCACCACCAAATCACTCTGCTGCTCTGTGCTCTCCCTAGCTGTTGTCCCATTGCAAGGTTCTCCCATTCAGAGTCCCTTCCCAGCAAAAAGAACGTCACACTCTCCTCAGTAACCGGCAAAGGGAGCCTGTCAAACACACAATTAACGTCTGGCTTTTCTACACCAATATTGCTATAGCACTATACAGGTAGTGGAGGCTGTCGAACGCTTTGCATAAGTAGGAGGCACCTACGATTGCGCTATTGCATATAACTAACTCAGATGTGAAGGAGAAGAAGAAACTTACTCTCTTTCCTAGCCTTACTGTTTCCCAGTTGATTTGAAGGAAAGCCTGTGTGCAGATCCATCTTCAGAGAACTCCCAGAGTCCTGGAGCATAGGCAGATACAAACCAGAGCCTGGTTTATAGAAGAAATATTTGTGCCATGAGTCTTGAAAATATTTCTAAGCTACAGGCAACACTGTGCTGAATCACACTTCCACTGAAACCCATTCAGTTTTCAGAAGCATCAATGATATCTGCCATGGGACCTCCAGCTCTTTGAGTAACTAGGTTTGCTTTACTAGTGAAGCCAACAGGAAATCTTGTGTTTTGAACACCAACAGGATTTGAACAGTGGAACTCCTTGCTTCAGGGGGCTGGATGCTTGTGGTGGTGCAACCCCCCTTGCCACTCTCAGGCCTCTCGATACTTGGTGTGATTCCATCCCCACCTGAGCCACATAACAACACCATGACCAGAACAATACAGAATGGTCTAACATTAAAGGAAGAAAGGGTGGAGAGCAACGAACTAGAACACTAAGGCAAGCCCTTGGTGTATCTGGTTCCCATGACTCCTACCGTTTGAACATAACAACTTTAATCGATCACTCCTGACAACATATGGATCGTGGCCACAGAGAGGGGGTTACCAGGACCACAAGTCCTAACAAGGTCTGGGCTTGTGTAACCAGCGGAAAGTACTGGACTATTCCATTGTCCACACTGGGCTGAAGCGGAAAATTACCTGACGAAAGTCAATTATCTCGGATCCTATAAGTAGCGATTCTAGTGAAGACCCTTTGAGCTCTTCTGGATCGCAGTGGGCTGTGGCCAGTATCTCCCCTGTCAGGTAAAACTTCTCGAGGACTACAAGGCCAGGGCAAGACATTCCCTCTCAAACCTCAGCAATCGCCCGTTGAGGAATGCCGATACACTGTGAGTATTTACTCTAACTCAAAAGGGCAATTTTAAATATAGACTGGTCTCTCTTTTTCATCCACTTCTCCATTTATATATTTGTATGCTTTAGCTTTATGGATGTGGATGCTTTTCCATTTTCCGTGCACGTGTAGGAGTTAAAAGGGGTACCCACCGACTCATAAGTCGTGCGATACTAAGAGATCTTCGATCTCAGCGGTTATAAACTGTGGTGTGTGCGTGTTCATGTAAGTGTGTGTGTGTGAGCTTACATTCCTTGTTTGTACATATATATATATTAATCTGAAATCTGTGTTTTGCTCTTATATATATATATATATATCTATTGGTTTCGGATACCTTATAGTAAGTCAGTGTGAATCTTGTCATCTTCGAATCTGTAATCAAGTCGCTGTTCATTTATTTAGTTGAATCACTTTGCAAACCTTTAACTCAGTTAATGATTAAGTGCTGCTAGAACTCAATCTCTTGATCTGCCTCAAATCACAAATAAACCAAATTGCTGCTAAATCATAACTGTGTCTGATACTTCCATCCCGCGACAATGCTATAATTCTTGTAAGTTGAAAAAGCAACTGCACAAATTCAGGAAGAAAACCCTATCTAGAGCTACTGAATGTAACGAAACTACATTTGGCTAAGAAAGTCATAAATCTCTGGAGGTGGAGAGAGTATATTAAGGAGGTGTCACTACATGCTTGCCCTGTTCCTACATTCTTCCTCAGGCATGCACTATTTACTACCACAGGAGAAAGAAAACTTGGCTGGATGGACATTTGATCTCACATAATGCAGTTGCTCTTACGTAGGCTAATGCAAACAAAGCACTCTCAAATTCACCTGTATCTCTAAACTACTTGCACAAACCCTCACAGGTCTGTCCACCGTGTCCACCCATCACCGCACTGCACCAGGAGCTACAACAAAGAGCCACAGTGTCATGATGAATGATTTGCCTCTTGATACAATTCAGAAAGGGCTCTTAGCTAGGTTCAGAGACCTACATTTACCTTAAACACCCAAAGGAGTACAGGAGAATAGTCATCCCAAGCTCATTTTATAACCAGCAAGAGAGGACAGCATGGCCAGAAGGCAAATGGTCTTAGATGAGCTGATTTCTCTCTTTCCCTGAGTGCAATGACTGTGCTACCTGACTGCGATACCATCACCAACACAGAGGACTGCACTCACAGTTTATCTGCATCCCTCAGCTTGCATGGGATGAATCCAAACTTCAACGACATACACATGTAGAGAACAGAATCTGCACCTCATCGCCCTGTACGACAAACTAATGCACTGCCAGAGTCCGAGTCTTTCATGAAAAATGTTTTTGAAGAATTACAGGACAGCATCTCTGTGAACACCATGAGAAGCACTGTTCTCTCATGCTCCTATGTCTTGTGCCACTGTGGGCAAATAACCTCAGCAGAGTAATCCCTGCATTTGGCCAAAGGGAAAGCAAAAAGACCAGAGTCCCATCATGATTCTAGACAGAATGATGTGCAAAGGAGGCCTCCCAAGGTCGTGACCGAGAAAACACATCCACAGCTGCACCAGCAGCTGTTAGGCTCTGCTGAGATGCCTTTGCTGAGGAGGTCTCTGCAAAAATAAAGGGCGTCACTGAGCACAGGCGCTAGATACGGGCAGCATGTATTGGGCTCCTCTGACCTGGGTACAGAGAATAAAGCCCACCTGCTCATTCCCTGCGCACAGAGCTATGCACCATCCCTTCAGACACAGTTCAGACTCACGCTGGAAAAACAAAGGGAGGTGCTAAAGGCCGGAGCTTCTCCTTTTTTCCTTGACAGCTCTGAAACACCAAACATACCACAGCATCTGGCTAAGCAGCCTGGCTCATGCTGTTGCTACCTTGCCAAGGAGACTGACTGACAGATTAGATCAGACACACGGATGATGGGCTGGGACATCTTGAAGCCCCATCTCAAGACGCCTGCCGATTTCTGTTTGCAGCATTAATCTCCAGTGACAGAGGGGCCCCCAACACGCATAAACCAGCTGTGCAGCACTGTAAGTAGGACACCATGTCATATATGCTAAGGGGAGCGCAGGGGAATTCTAAGGTGCCTTGGTGCATGCTAGGGCAGAACATCCCAGTAAGAAACTCTGCCACTGATGTGAGGAAAGGTCAAAATTGCTGCTGTGAGGAGGAAAGCAGAATAGGGAAGTCCCAGGATAGGATGCGAGGATTGAAGCCTCCCTCAAGACAGCCTGTATGTAGGCTCATTGCAAAGCTTCCTGTCACTAGGAGATCTATAAAGCATCTTCCTGTCACTAGATCATCTCCGAAATCTCCAAAATGAATGCCAAAAAGCAGTGACAAAATTAGGCCTTGATCACAGAGGGTCATCTCCCACACCGGCTGCATTGTGCACGCAGCAATCCATCAGCCCTGTCGTTCACTGGCTGGCTGCAGGGACAGCCTCTGCTTCTCCCTCTCTTCCACATTCCAGTGTGACCTCTGCCTGATCTCCACTTCAAATACTCCATCTCCAGCCCCTCTGTCTTCCCTGGCGGCACATATACCCTCAGCTTCCGCCACAAAGCTATGAATCATGATAGAATAATAAGCTCGTTTATGAGCTGCACACAAGCCCAAAGGACCAAAGAGCAGAATAAATCACTACAAAGCTCTCTAAGCCGATTTATTCATTCAACGGTTTTTTTTGCTTTGACTCTAGCCTCCTCTAACCGGTGCCCAAACAATGTGGTAGTACAACAGGACAAACGGCAACCTTCTTTCAAGGGGTTCATTACTTTTGTGTTTTCAAGATCAAGAGATGAACTGTTTTGTAAAGGATTTGAATCCCAGCGTGACAGCTGAATGCATCACTGCTCTCACTGATTCTCAGGCTTGCAGTAAGGCCTGCAGCAGTGAGTAATATGTAAATAAATTCCTAACACGGGCTTAAGGCACGGAGCTCCGCCAGGAAAAGACACTGCCTAACCTCCAGGGTCCTCTTGTCCTCAGGATGGTGGACAAGGACTTAATCATGGGCCTCTCTTGGGGTAGGAAGTCTTCCAAAGTTGAACACAGCTTTTTGCTGGCTGGTACAATGCAGTACCCAAGCCTGGAGATTCTCCTCCTCAACTTTACAACACAAAGTGTGATCTGAGCAGGACTTACACAGAGCCAAGGTCTTTTCTGCTCCCCACACCGCCCACCAGCGAGTAGGCTGGGGGTGCACAAGGAGTTGGGAGGGGACACAGCTGGGACAGCCGACCCAAACTGACTGAAGGGCTATCCCATACCATATGACCTCATGCTCAACAATAAAAACCTGGGGAAGGAAGAAGGAAGGGGGAGATATTTGCAGTTATGGCATTTGTCTTCCCAAGTAACCACTACCCATGATGGAGCCCTGTGTTCCTGGAGATGGCTGAACACCTGCCTGCCGACGGGAAGTAGCCAATGAATTCCTTGTTTTGCTTTGCTTGTGCGCACAGCTTTTGTTTTACCTATTAAACTGTCTTTATCTCAGCCTATGAGTTTTCTCACTTTTACTCTTCTGATTCTTTCCCCCATCCCAGCAGGGGAGAGTGAGCGAGTGGCTGTGTGGTGCTTAGTTGCTGGCTGGGGTTAAACCACGACATCCAGCAACTGGAGATCCCAGATCTGCTGCTACATCTGCCCCTGTATTAACTGAATGTTTCAGGTAACAAGGTTTTCTCATGCGTAAGAAATGCATGGCAATTGCCCCTTACACTCCCATCTATTACTTATATTACAACACATCCCAAGGGGTCGTATCTCAGGCCTACAGGTAGAGGCAGATTTTTTCAGGAGGGCAAAAAACCCTGTACAATAACTCAGTAGCAGCCCAGTGGAACATTCATCCTGGGACACAGGAGAGGGTCAGGGCCCCACAGCAGGCTACACTGCTGCCCCCAGAGCCTCTCTGTGACTCCTAGGTGCTATAGAAATGCAGAATATTACTCTCTTACAGATGCTTTGGGTAGGAATTGCTTTGGGTACGAACTACAAAGGGAGAAGCAGGGCACAGCTAAAAGAGAAAAAGGCACAAGATGGCATCTATTAGCAAGCATCCTATTTAGTGACTATCTGCAAACAAGGCAGTATGAATAAGAGACATTAATGGATCTCTCACAGGCCCTTGCTATTATTGTTTCACAGGGACATCATAGCAAAAAGGAAGTCTTAAGAATGAGTAAGTCGAGTCCCTTGATTCATTACTCCCTGTAAAGTCCTGAAAGCACCATAGCGAGACAGAAAGCACCAAATCAAACTGCAAGCAGTATTTCTCTGATCCAGGGGGGTTTACCCTTTGGGAGGTTGTTGGCTACTTTCACTGATGTCCTCTCTGCCAAATCCACAAGATTTTCTGAAATCGCTCTGCAGAACAGTTGGCTTTCCAACTATGTTGCCCTCATGCTGAGAGTATCCCTAATTTATCTCCGTGGGGATGAAAGGAGCTGGGAGGAAGGCATTCAGTTCTTGCTCAAATTAATCCCTCTTTGCTTTCAAAACAGCCCAGGAATCTCTCAGCTGGCATTTTCGTTCATGACTAAACACTGGTGGAGGGTGTAATACGTGGCTTAAAGGAACAGCTCACCGTGAACACATAAACAAACTGCCAGGCTCACGCTGCTGTTGCTTTGCAGCGGGACTCTGAGGCATGGGGCTTTGAAGGGCTTTTACAACCCCCTTCCCTTTACATAATTAAAAAGTGATTATTTTTGCAACACAGGACGAAATCATGTTCAACAGCCTGATGACAGCAAGGAGCTAAAGTAGGGGAGATGGAGGCACACTTTGCAACTCGAGGATAAATGGCTTCCAAAAATTGTGGGGGAGGAACAGAAATTGCAAGGAAAGGAGAGGCTGGAAGTGAAAGGAGGAGCTATTTGATTCCTGTAGGGGTGTAAATTTCTGCAAAGTGCTTGCTTCAAGATCAGGGTTGAGGTCCATTTAGCAGAGCAGTGGGGGAGAATCTAAGAACCAAATTAGTAAAGACAATGAATTCTTCCCTATGCCCTCAGTGCAGGCTTCACTCAGCACCCGTTGCAGGAATTGGAAATCTTCCAAACGACTGCACTGACCCTTAAAGACTGCCAGCCAGGCCTGGGTTAGGAACCATTAGCAGGAGCCATCCAGAACTGAACAACATCTGAAATCTCTGAAGGTGTCCCACATGAACTGGAATCTCTTCAGCTCTGCAGGGAACAGGCCAAAGCCTTCTGGTGGAGTGCAGGTGAAGCTGCCAAATGAGATAGGAAACGGTTTGAAAAAGGAAGGCTGACCTCATCGATTGCATGACTGGTCATCTGTCTTTAGGAAGGATAACACCGTATCTTTCTTGCAAAGATGAGGATGACGAGCAACTTGCTTGGCAGTTCAGGGGAGCAGTGGTGGAGGCAGTTATGATGCATCATAGGCCACGAGCTCACATTTGCCCCATATTGCAACCCAGCCAGGCACACGTTAACTCAGCACCATGCTAATTTAGACTTGACAATGCCTGAGCAGCTCACAAAATAGGCAGAGCCCACTTGTGCTGCATGTTGAGAGCTACCTCAGCAGTACCACTGCTTGCATGCGAAGCAGCCAATTTAAATTTGGCCCTTGCCTGTCTTCAAGAATGTCAGCCTCAGAGCGATCATGCTGTACTCACATAAGTTTTCTTTAAAAAAAAAAAAAAATTAAAAAAACCCAGGCAGCTCTAGCACTGATTTCAAAGGCAGGCAGGCAGTTTGGTGCTTTCAGGAATCCCTTGAATTCAAGAATCAAGGACCTACACCCTGAATGCTTTGGGATACTTTTATTAAAAGCCCACAAAGTGCTTTTGAACAAGAGACTCAGCCTCTTGAAAGCATTTTGCTACCATAGAGGTGCTAGTGTGGCTTGTACAGCCGGACAGCTTCAAACGGGTTCCAAATAACCATAATGCAGAGACTGATCCAATACCGCACTGTATTCAGTTTAGACATTTTTTTCTCATTTTCACAGGCAAAATAACCACTTAAATCTGACTTTGCATCAATAAATTGCCCAAGATAATAGGATAGATGAAAAGAAGGGCTGACTAGCAGGAAAATATAATAAAAAGGTGCTTGACTGCGTAAGTCAGTACTGGCCTCCGTGTCAGTGGCACAATTAGTCCTCCCCTTGCAGGCCACATGGTTTGGTGTTGCATTTGACAGACAAATCAATCCTCCCCTTCTTCTAAGCACTGTCTAATGAATAAATCAGCAAGGTCACTGGTGCTGCTGCTTCGCCCTTTCCCTGCCAGCCAGCTGGAGCTGGACCTGCCGCCTGGCTCCATCTGCTGTGCTTCCAACAGGATCCAAGTGTCCTGGGGAGCATGATGGAGCAGTTAAAGCACACGACTGGGCAGCAAAAGTCCCTGGGTTTACTCCTGACTAATGTGTTGTCTTGGGCAAGTCACACCAACCCTTTAGGCCAAACAATGCATTCGCTTAGCACATCTTGTCTGCTGAGCCAGCTGTGGAGGAAGAGGGGGAAATCAAGGAACACTGCAGAAAAGAAAAAGTACCAAAGGACTCCAGGTCACTGCTGTCTTTGCATTGGTCTAGTTCACCACTGCCATGTGCAGTAACAGTGGAAACACTGCCACATCCAACTAGAAGTCCTTCAAGGAGGATTGCCCAGTTCTGCAGTGTTTGAGGCAGACTGTCTTATCGCATGCTGAAGCAGAGTGGGAGCTCCCATACATCAGCCACCATGCACCAGCCGAGGGGGCAGGAGGACGTGCGGCAGCCAACCCTTTCCCAACCAGCCTCAGCCCATACCCCTCCTGCTTGCCCACAGCCTCTGGCACAGCAGGCCAAGAGCTTTGCTCGAGAGTCCCAGATTGTTATGCCTCAGCACTATAAACAAATTGCTATAATGATCTGGTTTTGTGCATGCAAAGGGGCTCTGAGTTAATTAATGCAATAATAATAATAGCAGTAATTTACTCAGCACCAAGTATGTATTAAGTGTTTTCAAAACACCCAGGAAGATGAGGCTGCTGTCCCAAAGCAATCACTCTAAATGGAGAGGAGGGGGAGAAGGGAAAACAAACAGGAGGGGATCGGGTGAGAATGGCAGCACGTTTGCGATCTGCTTCTTGCAGACCTCTTGCAAAACTGCCACCCAGTCCTAGAGAAAGTTGGGCTGTGCTTGGTTTTTTTGTTTCACCCAAGGTTATTCCCATGGAGGATTTACGCCAGAACACCATACAAGGGATCCATCCCTTCGACCACTCCCCCAACCATGGAGTTTCCCACCTCTCATCTAGTTGCTTCACTGCCACATCTGCCTCCACTTTGCTGAGCACCTCTGAAATCTCAGCAGACCACCGAATAACGCATGACTTAAATGCTTTTTGGGGGCCCACAAAAAGTGCTTCCCTTGGCCTGAGCCAAAGCCTGGCATAAGGGGCGAATGTGATTGCTGCAGCAGGCACAGGAGTGGCTGGGAAAAGAGGTGCCATCTCAAAGGAGGAGTCAGCTGAGAAGGCAGAGCCAAGTGCTGAAGGGGAAAGGGATGACACATTGCTCACTAGGCCTGAAGTCAACTGAGGAGAGTCTCTCTGCTTCTGACCCTATGGACAGGGTTCCTTGAGAGAACAGAGCATATTCCAGCCCCTGAGCCATGGGCAGCAGTCAGTCATACATAGGAGAAGCAAGACTGAGCTGGAAAATGGCCAAGGACTCCATGTGACAAGACTCCCACCCTCAAAAGGAGGCATTTTCTCAACTCATACCCTTTCCTCCATTGCCCTTCTGACACTGCAAGTCAGTTGCCCAGCCCTGCCTTCAGCACCCTGCCCAACGCTGCCTGTCCTCCTTCCCAACCTACTGCCGCCCTCCCTTTTCCCTGCCAAGCTGACAGGCAGCTCTCCAGGGCTCAGGGACCTTTCTCCCTTTGCGAGACTGTGAGGTCTCTGGAAAAGGGGCCTGTCTTCCCTTTGTTAGCTCTGAGGACCTGTGATGCTATGGGAGCCAGTGGTTGCTCAATCACCCTAGTTCTCACCCACACATCTGCATGACCTGTGAATGCTCTGGCACACGAGCACTTAGAGCTGTAAGAAGCTTGTGCAGGGATAACCCAGCAGCCTGGCATAGGAGGAGTACCCTGAATACAAACAGCCATGAGCAAAAGAAGAAAGTAGAGCAGAAGGGAGAGCAGAGGCAGGAGAAGGAGACAGTGTGGACTTGCACGAGGAATCAGAGGAGCACCTCAAATGCACCTCAAATGCAGGGCAAGCAGTCCAGCAGGAAGAAAGCGAAAGGCTGATGAAGTCCTTGGGAAAACGATCTGTAAATCACTCCCTTTTCCTTGATATTACAACGAGGATGAGTTATCTACCACTAACTTTGCTCCTGAAATGGGCCACAAAACCCTGGTCCTGAGAGAGCGTTAAGGGCTGGAGAAGTGTGTGTGTCTTTACCACACCAGTTTTGCTCACCAAGGGGATATAGGAGATACTCCTAGGAAAAACATCAGAAAAAATCCTTTGCCTTAGCTGGGCTGGCCAGAACACGTCTTTAACATCCTACCTGAGGTGTTGATTGCAAGTTTCATTTAGATATTAAGCAACAAGTAGAAGACTGCAATGCCTTCCTTGCCATACAGCACACTTAAACCACTTCTGTTTGAGCCTAAAAGCTATCAGGACAGTTGACTGCCCCTGACCACCAAGCGGCTGTTAGCCATAACATCAAGGAAAGGCCCAGCCATTGAAGCTGCAGAAAAGAGAATCCCCACACAGTAATGAAAGATGACTAACTGTTAGGCCATTGGTACAGATATTAATTACAAATACAGCTTTCTGCCATGCAGGCATTCTAGTAATCATATGAACAACAAGTTCAACTGCCTCTTTCTATCAAATAGATGGAATAAGAAGCAGGTGCTCCTCTGGGCCAGTATGAATCATCAAAATGCAGCCCCCCCTAGGGTGGGATGCAATGGTGTGCAGTGACACCTAATCTATTAAGGCAGAAATGAGCATGGCTGTACCCAGCCAAAACAGAAGACAGAAGTAAAACAAAGCAGAGAGCACCAAAATTCCTCTCTGCCACAACTTTCCTAAAATTAGAGGGGAAAAACCAGAAGCAGATCTCTTGTTGTTAACCCTGCCGCTGGCCCTGATGCACGGTGACTCCAAGGGCTAAAGACACCTCAGAGGCTCACATCCCATCTTGAAAACACCCCCACTACTGACCATTTGCACCTTCCTCCCTGGCATAAATGTGGTAGGGGTTGAGGATGTTGTAAGGACAGAGCAAAGCACTAGGAACAGGAAAAAGCCTGTTGGCCTTTACACGAGGCTTAGCTCCATGCACTGCAACTTGTAGCACGTCCTCAATCACATCTCCCTCCCACACCACAGAAAACACAAGCGCTGTGGGAGGAGAGATGTCTGGCTGCCACTGGCTTGGCTTCGACTCCCTTCCCTGCCTTCCTCCTTACCCTTAGGATGGAGGAGTTAACCATATGCTGACTTCAGTATGCCAAGATGCACAAAAACTGCTGCCTCTTTTCCTGTTGGTCTGTTTGAACATGCGACACCACCCCCCTCCCTTCTCCCCTTCACTATCTTTTATAGTAGTCTGCATACACAGGTACTCAGTAGACGGTTAGGTTGTAAATCTAGCTCTAAGACAGTAAATTCAGCTTTCTAAAAACACACATTCATTGTCAGCGAGTACAGGAACCCGGGGTCTTGCAGACAGCAAGGCTATTAAATGCTGCTGTCAGAACAGCTTTATTTGACTGCATCCGCTTTGGTAGATATAAGTGAAATGGAATTTAGTACTGCTTGGGATTGCCACCAGCACTGCGCAGCCTGGGAGTACAGGCAACGGCCACTGCCTTCCAGAACACTCTTGCCTGCTCGCACCCAGAGCACATGGCACATAGTCACCAAGCCAATAACAACATCAATGCAGCACAACCACACCCTAGGTCCATGAGCAAGACTAGGCTTTACAGTGCTTTCTGTCTATGTCTAACTTGAGAGACAGAATTACTCCAAGTTTAAGGTCTCAAAGGAGTGTCAGGAAACAGCAAGGTCCAGCTTTTCCATAAAAGCCTGGAAGCAGAGTGGCCATGAGCCAGGCTGGGCAACAACCTCACCAACAGGGCATAGTCTCACAACACCTAAGCCAGGCAGACAAAAACCAGGTCCTATTAACAGATCATCAGGCAAAAACAAGGTAACAAACCAGGTCTGAGGTTGATCCAGGGAATCCAAATAATCCCCAGTTCAGGAAAGGGCTGACAGCAGATACATCAGAGCTCAGGAAGGGGCAGAAAACGAGGCCTTAAACAGCACTCGAGAGCTGATGGGCAGAGGAGGGTGGATGGAGGTCCCAGGTGAGGGTGGTCAGGATAATTAAAGCCTATTACTGCACTCACTGCCCTGACAGGGAAATGCTGTGTTCTAGGGGCCAACTCTGCTGCCTCTTTTCATGAGGAAGACTTTTCTGAAGGGAACAGGGCTGCTTAAGGTTGTTCCTCACTTCTAGAGCTGCTATCAAAAAGTATCAAGCTGAAGAAGATGAGGAAGCTGCAAGAGATGGCAGATGCTGCATGAGGAAGGGAAGATGATGGAAGGGAAGAAAAGGGAAACTAAGAGAAAGAGAAGGCAGAGGACAAATTATAATCACTGCAGAGAGGCAGGAAATCCTTCCTGCTCACACACAAGAGTCCCTCATGCCAGTCCCTTCCTCCAAGCCCCATTGAGATCACTAGCTAGCACTGCCATGACTTGATACCAACTTTCATCTTTGGTGCAGACAGGCCAGGCAGCTGCCTGGAGCCCACGCCACAAACAGCACCTCTGTGTCCCACTGACCCCATTTCCTGCCTCAGTGGCAGGATTAAGAGAAGTGACAACTTTCGGCAGGCAGCACAGTGGGAGGATCTATCTAGGGACCACAGAGGCAACATCTCCGCTGCTGAGAATCCCAGGAAGAGATTTTTCTGCAGGACATTTAGAGAGGTGACCCAGATCCCACAAGGATGCTGAGCAGAAGCTCTGTTACAACGATCAGCTCTTGCTGCAGATCTTTGAAGTTTATTCCTAGCAATTTCCAGTGTACCTTGAAGGAAATTTTCTTGTTTCAGAGAGCTTACTTCACTAAACTAGAAAAAATCTGGTCGTTTTTTCTTCTGGAGCATTCAAAACAAAGCAAACTTCCCCATGTCCCAAAAGGACCATCATTTCACCTGCTGATGCACACATTTAGAGTGCATTTTGGGTTCTCTCTGGCAAAAGGATTTACCTTGCAGAAACATCCCAGGACAGGTTTCTATCCCAGTGGAAGCCCTACAAAGCCACATCACTGCTTAGTCATATGGTTATCCAGCCGCATGATACTGACTGCCAGGTCCTCCCAAGCTACAAAAGCCAAGAAGTTACCTTAGAGATGCAAGTGCAAGAAGACTGCAGTAAGACAACAGCATGAACCAAGTGAGAGAGAATCAGGCTGTGCATATGGAGGGTGTCACAACTTTTCTGGGGTCTGTATAAATCAATAGAGCTAAAGGTAATATTGCTGAGCCCAAATGAGGAGACCGCAAGGGAGAAAACAAGGGACAGAGCAAACAATAACCAGCATGGACAGCCCTTTGTAGTTCACACAGATCACCACTAGAGAGCTCCCTGGCTAAACAGGGCATATTCAGCAAAGTTCCTATCTTTCTGTTTTTATGAGATTTCCAAAGCTGCTTGAGGGAATATCTAGTTCCACTTTAAATTAATGTGAATCAAGCATTGAAAGCCCTATGGTAACTTGGCAAATCTCTGCTTTAATATAGAACCTCGCTGTAATTAATATCAGATTGTAGAGCTCTGGGATGTACTGCAAGGAGGTCAGTGGAGTGTCTCTGGCATTTTCTTGAAGGCCTTTAGGCTGAACAATAAGGAAATTGCATGGGGCAAGCACAGCAGCTTTATGGTTTTGAAAGAACACTGCCTCCCTCCATAACAGCTCACAGAAGTAGGGTTCAGCCCATGCTTCTCATGTCCCTGGGAGCCCAGGGACTAATTTTGAATCAGATTAGCAGGCCCATTGTGAGAAGTCTGAAAGTCATTTTGCAGCAATGTGCATCTCACTTAGGAAGCCTCTCAAAGTATGCAAATCAAAGACTTGAAGATCTTGGAGGAAGACAGCCTCAGTGCATCCTCCTGCTGCATCAGCTCTATTGTTAGTACAGGCCACTAGCCCTCTGTCTTGTGCATCCTGGATATGCAGCAAGACCTACACACCCATGGGGCAACGCAGAGCAAGATTTTGCTATTGCAAAGCTGAGCTGCAAAACTGCAGCTTGTGTTTTTTCCTTGTTAGTATCCAAGTATGCTCAGCCCCTAATGATGTCCCAAGCAAATGTCCATGAAAAAGGCCTGGCACAAACCAACAGCCCTCCTGAGCTCTCCAGAGAAGAAACTGCAATATCAAGCCCTGAGTTCACAGTTGTCTTATGTTCCTCCAGCTGCCCAAAGAAAAGGGGGCAGCTCCTCCTTAGGGTAGAGTAGCAATATGAAGGAAAAGCAAAGTGTGACCCCACAACAGATTAAGGACAGTGGGGATGAGATGAGGCAGGATACATGCAAGTTCTCCCCAGCAGCCCTGCAGACTGTATGGAGCACACAGCAGCGCCCAGGGGTATTTCTGAGATCCCAGGAACTCTCTCTGTACCAGCACCAGGCAGGGGGGCAGCCAAGGGATGCGCAGAGCTGGGGCACAGAGCTCCCCTCCCACAGTGACCGGCACCTGGGGCTCCCTGCGGGGCTGCCTCTCCCTGCCTTGGCACCTGGTGCCTGCAGCCCAAAGGCAGAAGGAGAGCCTGGTTTGGGGGCACAGCCTGCATCAAAGTCCTCTCTACCTTAAGAGCTCTACCAGAACACAGCTTGGATGGGAAGAGGATCTGAAGGACCCAAGAGAGCTTCACAGCCACTTCTCTCCAGCAGAATTGGCTTAATTTCTCTCTCTACACACACAGTTATCACAGGTTTTAAATGCCCACACTTAAGTGACTTGTCAAAACAGTACTACTAGGGCGCAGGCACCCCAGGTCTTTGCACTCAGAGCATCTCTCTACAGTGCAGCAGCACTCTGTGCTGACTCCTGAGGGTGGCTGTCCGCAGGCGCTCGCTGCCCTGCCAGCCACCAGTCCTGCCAGTCTGAGGGTCCTGGAGCGAGCAAGGTCCTCCCCAAAACTGCACACCAAGAGGTGGACAAGTCTTTAGCCACCCAGAGCAAGCCCACCCTGAAAGTCCCATGGGACAGGGAAGCGTGGACATCCCCAAAGGATGAGCCTTTCCTATGTGAACCAGTCTGAGCATAGTATGCTGAGCAAGGTGCTTTCATGTGTCTTGTGTAACTGCAGGTTACACTCACCCTAGCCAACGGTTGCCTTAAATGGACAGAAAATAGGATGGCGAGAAGGAGGCAGCAAAACAATGAGAAGTGGATGAGAAGAGACCAGGAAGTAGATATTTCTAGCTTCTAAATAAATCTGACAGGGAATATTCATCTTAAATCAGGGTTGCCACCAAGCCAGTTGGAAATCTGCCTGGCCAGTTTTCCTGTCACCTTGCCAGTTGCTGGGGAGACAGTTGAATTTGCCAAGAGTATTTCTTTAATGTCCAAGAACAGGATTTGCTGCACATGCTCAGACACTTTGTACATGCCCAACTGCACTGACTATCTTGGACTTGCTCATCTTAAACTGCTCTCACAACAACCACATGGGTGCTACATCATCTCCCAAGATAGGCCCGAACCTATCTAAAGTAAGTGGAGTCAAGAAAGCCGTGCAATTAAAGCATGCGCACAGTGCATGCTGGACTCCCTCTGACCCGGGATTTAGCATAAAATGCCCCATCATCTACGCAGACAGCTCTCAGTCCAGGTACGGACACATTTTTATTGTGGGTGTGAGTAAAGATTAGATGCCATGTACTGCTTCCTCTCAGCAGTCCAAATCGCTCCCATCTTGGTAGCCTTCCAAAGCTTTTTCATAGTTTCCCTTAAGAGACACATTGTCCTACAAATTGGCCACAAAAAAATCCCACAGCATCTCAGCACACAGAACTACACACACAGCAAGAGAGACCAAACAGGGGAGGCTCAGGGATGCAGGTAGAATTTGCAGGGTGGAGGCTGTTGCCACAGACAGCTTGACCCAACCTAGGTACCTCCCAGGCCAACAGTGATGGAGACACAAGCATTAGCCTGTGTCTCCCCTTGGAGAATTTTTAACCTATGTCAAGTCCATCTTGCTAATCATGTGTTAAACCTTGTGAAAGCAAGACAGTTGGTGCTTTAAGCCAAGTGAACGGGGCTGCCAGTACTTAGAGCTGACCTCAGACAGCTAACCTAGGAGGAAAATTATTTTAACTGGTCAGAAACCGATCTTTTTTGGGGAGCAATGAGATTTTTCCAAGGCACTCCACTCCAGCTTCATTCTGCCATTGTGGAAGCCAACGTTATAAACCAGCTTCAGTGGGAGCAAATCAAGGCAACCTTAACATCTCCAAAAATCCAAGCCGATTTTCCTACCTTTTGCTCTCTTCAGCTTGAGTGTTCTGAACACAACACCACCTTGCTACTGTGACATCCCACTGTCACCATGCTATACTCCCCAAACACATGCCCAGCTCACTGAAAACAAGGGATAAGAAGAAAACAGCAATTTTCTGCCTGGCATTCGCATTGTTGGATTCTAGCCTAGAAATAAAGGAATATAGAAAAACACTTGTAAAAATATAAGCACAATGTGCTCAAATCATGCTTCCATTGACTTTGAACAGTGTTATGCCTGGAGCGAAATGGCTCTCTGTTGGGCTTAAGCTTGTCCTCAGAAATGCATTCTGGGTTCTCAGCAATGCCATGGGAACTACATCGGTATCTCCAAGGGAAGAATTTGGCCAACTAAATTTAACTATTTAAAATTTCAGGTTATTTGCAGACTATGGGCCAGAGTCCCATAAAAGCAAAACAATCTGAAGAAAAAGATATTCCAGAATGACTGTGAAATAGCAAACTGCACCCTCTTCTCTCATCACAGCACATCAATTTACAAAGTGATAAGCACGGGTATTGATTCAGACAAGGAAGAGGCAATATTTACCTAAGCACCTGCGCTTATGGTGTGTTAGACCTACGAAGCAGCCTGCAACTCCAGCAATCATATACAGTGGGAGAGAATTCTCTATCATTTCAGCCTTAAAAGAGCCATGAAGCAGCAGATAGCATACGCAAAAGTGCATTTTGGCAGCATGGGAATAAGTCATTCTGTGTTAGAGCCAGAGCCTTCTGTTTTGGGTCACGTTGACTCAAATGAGCTGCTAAAACCCATTCTCATGTGTTTTCCTCCCTCTTGTTGCTGTACTCTTCCCATAAAGTCCCTGTGCCTGGGACTTCAGCAGGAATTTCTCTCTCAACCTTCTCATAAGGAGAAAAAAGTAAGCACAGATCTCAGCAAAGAAATCACAAGAACTATACATTCCTCTTCCCACACTCTTGTCATTTTTCTCCGACAGTCCTCACCTGCTGAAGTCAGCCTGGGTGTTGTGAACAGCAGAGGAGGAAGAGCAGTGGTTAATGTTCATCCTGGAAAGTCCCCAGCCCTCCACTCATGCTCTTCAGTCCAATCCACCCTTCCTAACCAAATCCCCCTATTCCCACATCCCAACCCTAGAACTAGTTGTTTAGCAGCTGACTCCAGGCACAAAAGAGTAGTAGATGCAAAAGGAATGCCACTGGGACTCTCAGCAGAGAAATTTGCAATATCAGGAATCCGTTTAAAAGGCCTGAACCATCTCCCAAAACAGATATTGATGTGTCCAGAACATGGTTTCCTGGGCTGTATTTAATAGCATTTCCCAGGAAAACGTTGCTATCACGTATGCTTGTCAGCTCCAGTATACTGCATTCACTGCAAACCTAAGGAGGTATATTCGACTTAAACTATCATTAACCCAGAATAGGGGTCAATTCTGCAACAGGGATCCTACTTGTTTGGAAATGCTTCTGTGATGAATGGCATCTCCTCACCACTGAGAAAGCAAATCTAAACCCCAAAGAGTTCTCATCCCAAGGCAAGCAGGTCCCCAAAAAGGCACACTGCCCAATGCAGATTATTAGGCCATTTTATGTGTCGCTAGGTAATGTTTGTAGGTTGATACCAGAAAACACACACAGGCAATCCACTACCAGCACCTTCAGAAATGTACCTGTGTTGGCAGGGGAGGAAACCCAGAAAAGAAGATACTAAAAGCAGCTTTAAAATGTTCTCCTTTTATTTTTTTTTCATTTTGTCAGCTTTTGGAGCAGAAAGGACTTCATCCTGAGAGATAAGCAGCACCTCTTCCTGCTCTTCTCACACATGAGATCAGTAGCACCTTTCAGATACAGTCCCACCCCAATTTTGTCACTGTTTCAGGAATCACACAGACATGTTACAGGACATCTCTAAAGCCACCTAATTTACTGTTCTACAACAGAGCTGGCTCCACGACACACAGTCACACACCAGCAGAACGGCAGAATTAGCTTGCTTGCGGCTTGCACTCCTTGATGCATCCCAGGCAGAGAGCTAGCACATAGACCACGCAGCACTTCGAGGCCCCCCAAAACACCCCCACCTCTTAGCACATGCATAAGCCCTTTGGGGAAAGGACTGGGATTTTCTTTCCTGCCAGCCCGTAGCTGAAATGACAAGGCGGCATCAGCAACTGGAACAGCTGGGCCAGATACAGTGGCACAGAAGTGGTATCATAACAATATCAAGACCTAGTAATTTAGGTACCATTTGGTAGCAGGTATATCTGGAATCACAGTATGGCTCTGGCAGCAGTATAGTGCCCATTGCTTCCAGGCACGATTTGTAGTAGTAATGCAATTCACATAATGATAAGCTTACTGCAGGCAGAGCTGCCAGAACCCTCGGCAGGTAAGGCTAGGAGACACTTCTCGTTCCCAGTCCATTTCAACACACTTTTGAAATCCAGTGTTTTCCCAGAGCTGCAGAGTGTTTTGAATCATCTCAGAAAAATCACTTCAGCTGCTTATGAGTTACAGCATGATGAAAAGCACACTTCAGGGGAAAAAAAAAACCAACCCAAAAGCCTTCTAGCCAGAAAGCATGGCTGGTGCTTGAAACCTAGCACATGGAGTCTCAGTGAGGAGTCTGTGCTTTCCTAAATTGGAAGAAGCTTGGCTTTGATTTAACAAAGTTACAAGTATATGAAAATTGCATACTTAGCATGCAATGTAGTAGAAGCTTTTGTGCAGTCTTAACTCTGTATTAGCATATTCTTATTTATTTGATTAGGTGTTGTAAATTGTTTTTCTATTAATTATTTCAGTTATGGACATTATTATTTTCCCTTTTGGAAGACAGAATCTATTTCAGGAGCGTTAATAATCCTGCTAAGTCTCCTTTCCTAAACCGTTCATTGCTCCTGATAAGGTTCCACCTGCTTTTGTTAGACTGTATGCTTCTAGCTCATTTATAATTGGATACATCCTGTACCAAATATCTCTAGAAGTGCTGATATGATATCCCAGATGGTAATATTCTCTCTTCCCTCTGCGTGTAATTTCACAAAAAAGCCCACTGACAGCTACTGTTTAAAGGAAATTTGTGTATGCAGACATGGTAGGTGATCTGATCTGCTTTATATTAGGGATGGGTAAATCCATTCAGATGAAAAAGAAGCAAAGAAGAACATATCAGAGCTAGAGACTTGCATCTGGGAGTCCTGGGCTTTATTCCCAGCACTGCCACTGATCTGTTACGGAACCATTAAACTGCTCCACCTCAGCCTTCCCCATCTAAAATGGGCTTATTATTGACTGTACCTACCTGGCAGGTGGCTAGTAGGGATTAGTTAATATTTGGAAACACTTTGAGATCCTCTGAGAGAAGGTACAATATAAATGCAAAGTAGTTGCACTGCTACTCTATTAACTGTTGGCAGCCTGCTCTGCTCCGGTTTGAACTGTCTGCCCATGTATCTGAACCAACAATGAACACGAAGAATTGAGTAACAGTCCCAATGAAAAAGCCATCCAGAGGGGAGTTCCCATGAATTTTCCAAGAAGTGTATCTCCCATCTCCTTCCTATTAGTACACAAAAGCAAACTTCTTCATGCAATAAAGGACTGCTAGGCAAAGCATAAAGACATGAAGGCATTATCAGGACTAAACACGCACTGAATTCTTTTCCCATAACTTCTTAAAACATTTCACACCTGCAAAACTGAGCTGGGAATCTCAGAAGGAGGGTCTCCCCCTTTGTCCCATGGTATTCTCTTTTACATCTTCTGCAAAAATTTATTTGTGACCTTTTAGCTGGTTTCATTCCTGCAACCTAAGACCATTCTAAACCTCTTCAGGGAAAAACAAAAAAAAAAAAACCCAACCAAACAAAAAACCCCAACCAAACAAACAAAAAAAACAAACCCCACCCAATGAGGACAATATTTCTCAACCTGCAGCTCAGCAGTTGGTCCCGTCCTTCTGCAAAGTCATCCATATACCATATAGAAAAGCAACAAGGAACAGGACAGTAAAGTAATAATTTTTCAAAATGCCTGTAGGCTGTCCCTGCATTGAAAAAGAATAACAGACAGTAGACTACAAGAACTAAATGTGTTTTAACCTCAAAGCACCCATAAACATTACCCTCTTGAGCCTCAACTCTAGGATGTATTATTATTCTTTCCATTCTGTAAAACAGAGTCTAAAAGATTGAGGAGTGCCTCCCAAAATTAATTTGGCCCCATAAACCAGGTAAGAGAAGAGACAGGAGCTCGACACTGTGGTGCATGACTGCAAAGGCAGCTTTGCTGACGACTCTGAAATCCACTCCAAGCAGCTTAAAATGGTACTGCCCCTCTTCAGACTCCTTTCCTCTCTCTTCACCCAACAGTGTTTACCTTTCTGTTGAACTCACGCACATCCCAAAGTAAATTATAAGGCCAGGGCACTAGGCAGGGTCAAAGGCTAGCATATGAATTTACTGTACTGTCTTCGCCCTCCCAGAAGCCTTTCCTGAGTCCTAATAAAGAGCTCTGAAACAAGATGCTAATGCTGGATTATCCGGGTAATCTCCTAGAGTTACTTCCCTGGTTTGCCTGGTTATAAATAATGAATTAGGCCTTTACTTATTATTTCTTCTGCCCTTTGGGGTCGCTGCGAGTCTTGGGAAGGAATACAAATTTAAGAATATTAGATCCATTTATTAATATCAATTTCTGCCAATCCTGCATGAGAGATGTTCCTTGCTCAGTGCATGCTATTGATACAATGAAGCGGCTGGGATGTTAATGGCATGGATCTAATAGCTAAGAACTGGCCCAGCCTTACTCACCATTCTCATAAATTGAATTTTAAAAAGGCAGATGGGTGCTTCATAAGTGGAAACAGAATCATGTGCCAGCTTTCATTTCTTTTCCATTCCTGAGCACTGGTGAAATTAAAGTCTCCCCACTGGCTTTGTCCACATGAACCTATCATCACAATTTAGTCCTAGTCTTAAGAGCCGCTGTTATTCCCATACTGGATTTCTAAAGCAGTCTGGCCAATGCATCTTAACCATTTCACTGCTGCCTTTCACTCTAGCACACATTCAGTTGAACACAGCAGCAGCAACCACATGGGCTTGCAGAGCTCTTCAAGCTGAGAACACCAGATCCACACCACAGCCCCTCCACTTTCTCCCTCTTGCCTTATTCCATCTGCTCTTTGATATAAAAGCAATTAATTCCAGTCATAAGTACGAGTATGCCTGCAGCACTGACCTAAGCTGGGAGTCTCAAGCTGAGCCATACTCAAGGGACTGGAATTAAGTTCAGCTACACTTTGAATGATGGTAGACTCCTTAGTCCAGACAGCATGCATTTACCACCAGGCTCCTCAGCCTGCCCACAGGTCTTCTGTCAGCAACAGCAAAAGCCAAGTACAACAATGTGCTGATGGGTGTCAATATTTTTACCAAGAACCCAGGTAAAATTACTGCCTCTTGGCTTCTATGCACCAATTGTGATCATAGGTGGCCATATGAGCAGTCCTGATAGGCTTCACCATACAGTTCACCCAATTACCTTAAAAAGTCTCATAACAACTCCAAAGGCCCCTCACTAAAGGAATCCGTTGCCAACCATCAGCTGAAGGGCAGGGAGTAGAAACCAAGTAAGCAGGAGTCTTAAGTTACTACAGCTTGATCATACAGATGTTTTTGAGACCCCAGGCCTGCTCAGAGCTGGGATGGACATGACAAGGTGGTATCACTGCTGACCAGTCTATACCAGCTCTCCTATGAGGCAATAACTCTACAACTTTAGCAAGCCTTGCACGAGCAAGGCCCTAACATATAGCACAAGCATTCTCCATCTCCACTGCATGGATCCATCTCCACCTCTTTAGCACCAAGCTCAAAGGCAAGGCCAGGAGCCATCACATGCATGTGTAAGGCACAGAGATCACTCCCTTGGCTGAGGATCTTGAGCTGAGACAGAATTCGAGTGTTAATCAGGGTTTGTTCAATGTATTAATTCAGTCAACTCTTGAACTCTAAACACATCCTCAATAAAGCCCAGGCCAGATCCAGCCATTGTCCCTATACCTTTACAGATGCTCCTGAGGTCATTCTTGTGAATACCAACTTCCTCTGTAACCCCCATGCTACATGTCCCCCCTGCAACACCAAAGCTTGCCCAGTGAACACAGCAGCACTGTAATTGCTGTTGCTCCTACACATACAGTCCACCACCACTATCTCCCCAAGCTCCAGCTTGTGGTCATGCTGCAAAAATCTTCAGAAATCTCAGCCAAAATGCATGAGGAAAACACATTTCCCCTTACAAAGAGTTTCTCTAGGTTTCAAAATACTTCTCAAATCTTCCTAGAGTCAAGAAATGTGCTGTTTTCTTCCTTTTTCACTTTGATGTCGTTTCATCTACACCTTTGAAACATGGATCTCCTTTCTGTAATCATAAACACAGCTTTTTCAAGACCTTTTATGCTTAAAATGCATCTTTTCAATATCAACCACATATTTGAAATAAAATAGAGAGTGTATGAATCACTAGCACTGAGGATTGTTGGCATAGCTAAAGGGACTAGGACTTGTCCTGAGTGATATTGCCCATATAATGGGCAATTATTACTGGAGATCTTCCCCTGGTGCACATTTCATGGCCCTCAGCATTCACGTTTACTCATGGAGCCTCTGGAAGTCATGCTTGTCTCAGCAGCAGCAGATACTGGTGACTTCCTCTCTGAAAAAGTGTTAGTGCTATCTCATGAGGAAAGGCCAGTCTGCCACTGTGCTTGAATTAGGACTTGATGCTCCTTTTTCTCCCTTGAAGCATGGACTATTTGTTCCCCTTCTTCTGTCTCAGGTGGCATAATTGAGTCCCTTGGGGAATGTTGCTAATTGAATGGGAAGTGAGACTGTCTGAGGCAGCAAAAAAAGGCAGATGGTTACGACTGAGGGATAAGTCGGATGTAGCTTTAAGTTCTGCTGCCAACTGAAAGCCCATCCCTTGGAGACTAGGGATTTCAGTGGTAGTCTCAGTGTGAAGGTCACAACAGTAGATATTCTCTCCTTCTCCATGCCTTTGCAATGACCACAGAAAAATTGTCTGATCACCACACCTGAGGTATAATACCTTAGGAGTGTCTGGAGACATGCTCATGACCCTACCTGAAGGTTTCCTGGCAATGCTGATGTATATGGGACTTTATCCCCTTGAGCTTGACACAAGATGGTTATGTTGCAGCCATCAGGATTCTATAATGAACTTCGGAAGGAGCAGAGTATGAGCAGTGTGGGAGACATGGAGGGGAGAGCACTGTGCTATTCATATCTCATACCACAGAAGAAAGGAAAGTCTTCAGATCAGTTCTATATTTCACCGACAGCCAATGCAAACATTTGATCTGCCAGAGCTGGGAAGGAGTAAAGACACACACACACACAATTGCTGCTGCTTCTGCTGAATTTTCTATGAAATGGGGTAATCTCAGAGGCCTATGAACAATGTATTAGAACAGCCTATCCCAGAGCTTAGAAATGCACGAGCAAGCAGCTGGCTGCCCATCCACTTGGGAAAACAGAAGCAGGCTGAGCCTTGCCATGTTTTTGAGGCAATTAAAAACAAAACAGGCAGAGAGAGAGAGAAAGAGGGAAGGAATTTCCTCATTACACATTAGAAATAGTGCACAAAGGGTTCAGTTTTAAATTCACACGCCACAGTGTTTGACGTCATTCTTTGTGGATGACTTGGTATCATCCCACCAGGCACCCGACATCAGCCTCTGCGGATCAGTCTGTTGCAATACCAGGCTCGCCATCTTCTCACAAGCTCAGAGATAAGTACCTGAAAGTTCCCAGCCCAATCCTGGTGGGATGGGCAAGATGGCAATTGATATGCCCCTAATATTACCTGTCTGGAGACAGCTCTCAGATGCAGAGAAAAAGTCCGACATCAGCACTTTCACAGGAGACACTTAACTGCATCTTGACTGGCCAAACTCCTCCTGAGTAACTACACACAGCTCACACCCAGCCTCACTGCTTCAAACTGGCTGCAACAGAAGCAGCTGCCGCCGTGGTCTGGAGAGCAAGGCAGGCTGCGCAGTCCCCCAGCCGCTGCCAGCTCACACCTCCCCATGCCAGCTGAAGCTAGAGGAATAAGGGGAAGGATTTTCACCCTTCTCTGCCCTTCAGCCGCATTGTTCATGTCCTGCCCAAAAGTGGGTATAATGCAAATTTTCAGGCGTGGCTAGAGTTTATTAATGGTTGCATACTGCTGATGAAGTGATCCAGAGCCCCTTGCAATGTAAGATCTCTGTTCATCCTTGTAATACTGTTTCGCAGGCTCCTCTCAAAAGCAGAGGTGAGATTTTAAACAAGGGCAGAGGAAAAGCAAGTTTAGATGCAGAGGCTAAGACTGAGGCAGTAGAGATTAGAGCAGCCAACGGACTGCTGAAAGTCATACTGTGGCATCTCATTGCCGTCTACCCCTGACAAGCCTGGCTTTTAAACACCACTCCTGCAGTGCTTTGTGCAGTGACTGCTCCATGAAATTATTTACCAAGGCAATCAAAGAAGGAAAGGGGAAAAAAAAAAAAAGATCCAGGAAGTTACTCAGATTACAAGTCTGTGCAATTAAAACCTTGATATTTATGGCACTGTAAGACAGAGGCACATTAATAAATAATACTTTGCTCTTCTACAGCACTTTTCCTCTAATGATCTCCAAGCAATTTACAAGTTTTTGCTAGCTGAGCTTTACCAAACCCCTGCAAGGTAAGGAAGAGATAAATTGAGTCCCTTTGCTTCCAGCCAAAATTAAGATCTCTGGGAGGAAAGCAATGTAATACAGCAAAGCAACATCGCCAAATGCATGTGAGCACAAAAATAACATAAGTGCATCATTTTTAACTGTTCACCAATACCTAAAACACCAACTCAGGCTGAGCATTCACCATGCTGGGCACTACCTGGCACACGCTAATGATATTCCTTGACCCAAGGACATAAATGTGGGAAGCATAAAAGAATATGGGGTCAGGGCAGGTAGGAAGCCACATAAGGAACATCTTGCATACATTCTACTCATTGTGGTGCTCTAATCACGACACCATGCCCTTGCTGTTTAAGGCAGGAAGAATATTGTCTGAAGAACACCTGAATTACCAGGGTCTGAGCTTCCCTCAGGAAGGAACTACGGCAGCATCTTTAGCATCCAAGGCCCAGACACAACAGAGGCACAGGGTAGCAGATGGCAGCAGGGCTGGTTGGCAGCCAGCTGGCTGGGCTACACAGAGCTGTTTGGGAAGCTGATCAAGGACTTCAGATCATGGGAATGTGGCCCAGGTGAGGACTGCAGAGCTGAGCAGATTCACATCTAACCAGAGGAGCCCGTAGCCAAAGTGGATGTAGGCTCTAGCCCCTCCATCACTCCAGAGTCCTTCCTCCCACTCCTTTATTCTTGTAGAGCGTGAGATTATCTCATACGCTCTGAAAAGGAACAAGTCCTTCTTCCTCCTGGGAGCAGCAAAAGCTGCCAGGTTAGGACACGCAGACCCCAAAGGCTAGAGTGCCTTCAGGCCACAATCCAGTAACTGATCCCTGTGGGCCTGACACTAACACCGTTATCTCCATTAGCTCTTGGGAGCTGAGGAAACCTTCTCAGACTGTTTTGCCCTTAAAGCTCAAGAGATTCACCTTTGCTTATTCTTTCCCAAGCTTTTCAAAGCCAGGTCCTATGTGCACTGACTAATGATGGCAAGATTTAGTGCAGACCAGACTGTGCTGCAGTCAATACAAAGCCTGACACTTGCCCCACGAGGTGTGCAAAAGCAGAGAGATCCTTGTGATCTTTTGCACAGGTTGGCTTCTCCAAGCACAAACCTGCAGGGCAAGCACAGTGGAGGGGTACTGCACAACTGCTGGGTGGTCTTGTTGCTCACTCTTTGGCCTACTTCCAAAGTCAGACCATTTACCACACTGTCAAGAAGAGAAATTAGATGCCATGCTTAGAGGTTTATATTTATTCTAACAAAAAAACAAAACAAAACCCAAAAAACAACCTACCCAGTGACTGCTAGAAATATGTGTAAACGAGTTAAACACAGTTTATAAAACCTTACGACAATAATACACTTTTACTGAAACAATCACAGGAGCAATTTCACCTGTACTTACTGTCCAGTCATCTGAGCACAAACAGCCCTGAGATTTACGTGTGAGTGGAAACATAATTTCTATTATCTCCGACATTAAACTTGGCAATGGAAAATCCCATGCCTGGAGTGCAAAATCAATTTCAATAACCAGAATAGCAAGAAGTCAAAGGGAGGACTTGGAAAGGACATGAGTTTCTCAAATAGCCAGCCGGCTTTCTTTATAATGGGAATGCCACTGGCATAGGATGGGATCAGCAATTGGATATTCTAGCTAGATTTTCTCTCTCAGCATGAAATATTGCTGTAGCTACATGAGGCTGGTTCTGGACCACAGTAGTGGCTCTCAAACTTTGTTTTCCCTGTCAAACTCCACACTTGGGGCATATGTGACAGAAGAGAAATGACCAAACTACAGCATTTAAGACTGCTTTTCACTGCATCCAGACCTGAAATATAGCTAGTCCAGAATGCTGTCTCTGAGGCAGGACCGGGTGCATCAGAACAAGATGTGCTAAATCCTGCAAGGGGTAATCTGCCCCACATCCCAATCCCCACTGCAGCAAAGGCACCTCTGTGAGAGGTTTCCTGGACAACAGATTAGGGATGCGGGTAGAGCTGATCCTGCCTTGGAGAAGGCAGATGAACTAGGTAACCTGCCAAGAGCCATTCCAAGTTGATTTGCTGCAATTACAAGACATTGCCTTAAACCTGACACACAAGGCTTTAAATCTCTTACCACTATTGAGGTTTGGAGGGTGACAGATGGGAGTGTTGCCATAACTGTAATGACTTTGAATATTCCTGTTTGCCAGCAAAATACCAGCTCCCCATCTAAGCTCACCCCAAACTGCCATATTCTACTTTGGAGGCAAAACTCAGACAGCTTGTCAAGCTGCGATGCTACAGACACCTGTATCCAGAGTTTTCACCCATCTTAGATGTGATGGCATGAGTTCCGTGGATTTCTGAAGTCATAATGCCATTCCTAGAAGTATCAGCTGCAGATAGGGAAAGCTGCAAGCATGGGTTTAGAATCGATGCTTTCACATGCTTGTGTTCATGCATTCTCTTCTAGGACCTCTTTATTGAGGACTATTTTACAGAAAGCTGGAATGACAGTACTGCTGAACCATGTACTTCGATCCTCATACACATTCCTGTGCAGACAGGGCTCTAGCTGTCCTTTCCCTCACAGCCTTTGCTTTCCAGGGAGTCATGTCAGGTTTTAATCCATTACTCCACCCTCCGGGAATAAAGACAGGCTGGTACTAGGACAACTTTTCCCTGTGAAGGCAAATCTTTTGCCCTTCATTGCAAACAGGTTCCCCCTCTGCAGTGAATTCAAGATTCATATGCAAAAACAGCTATTTCAATGTTTATCAGAAGAGACAGACAAGGGAAAGCACATACAGACACAAAACCCCTCTAAAAGAGGCAGTAAAAAAATTAAATGCCATCTTCAGTGCTAGAATATTCACAAGTCACAAAGAGCTGAGCCTCTGCCATGAACTACAATCAAGAAGAAAGGAACCCAAGGCATGAACTGCTCTCCTAGCTCCCCTCACTCATGTCTGTATGATAACCAATAGCCAGTGCTGCGGAAAAGGAGAGAGACTCCTGAGTGATCCTTCCTAATAGATTCGTCTTTTATCATGTTTTCATGACCTTTGTAAAAGGCAATTTAAATTCTAATTGTCCTGTGAGCACCACAGGAATCAATTAGTGACAAGAGATGTTAATTGTGCAGACTGGGAGGAGGCATTGCTAGGCTGCTCAGCTTCAACACGGGGTTAAGAGCCCAGGGGAATGCTGGGATGGTTCGGGCTTTAATCAGTCCTCCCTTTTTAATAGTTTCCATGTTGTGCTGCAGTTGTCAAGGTCCATTAGTCTTCTGGAGCACTGAATGAAGCAGTGGCAACCCCTCCATTCCTGCGCTCCGCAAGCACACGCACAAAGGATCAGAACGAACTGCCATTGAGAAAGCAAATCCTAAAACCTCTTGCTCTTTTTGTTCTTGCTTCCCCCTCCCTACAGACCCTGCATAGAAATCAGGCCTTAGGCACTGGCTACTACAAAGGAAATGCTTAATGTTGGTAGACTGTCGGGGAGGTGAGCCTGGTCCCGTCATCTCAAGATCCAGCTTGCACTATGAAAAGCAAACACTCCTATTTTTGCACTAGGGCACAGTGCTTCTCTCATGAAGACCCTGGCACTGCTCAGGCTGTCCCTTAAAATGCCAGACAAAGGTCAGGCTGAATGCCCAGTATTTAGACTACACAGGCACGGATTGGGAAAAACTTGTCTGAGCCAGAATAAGAATATGTAGCCCAACAGACAGTCCGGCCCATCCTGGCACAGGTACCTCTCAGTAAAAGAGGACTTGGCTCAAGTAATCTGGTGCATCCCGAGACACATTATTTGTTACCTATTTCTCATCAGGTGAGAGTGGTCCTTCCCTGCACCTGTACCATCTGGCTGGCAGGTAGCTGCGCACAGGGAAGTTACACAGTGGTTCAGGAGTCCTCAGCATCTCCAAAACACATAGTATAACTTCATGCTAGGAAAGCTTGTGCTGTGCAAGGTCGTGCACCCAGGATAGTTGAGTCCCCCAGAAAAAACCCCACCACCACCATTTTCTATTAAATACCATCATAGACCAATATTACCACCTAAATCCCTCTACATTATCTGCTCAGCCAACCATCAACCATAGAAGCTGCCTTGGGCAGGTGCCGTGCCTGCCCCTAGAGAATCTGTGCTTTGCTATTGTATGGAATTCACACTTCAAAATCTCACTCCCCAACTCCCCAGCACTCGGGCTAAGGCCTTCACAAAGACAGGAAAGAGGTGTGCACCCTTCCTTGTAAATGACTATCTGATACAGAGAAAAACCGCAGCATAAAAGCTGAAGTGGCATTACATTTGTCTTCAAAGTCTGTATTTGCACTCTCTCTTATTCTCACAGTCACATATTAGCTTCTAATACTGAACTGGATGATACCAAAGAGCTGGATTTGACTCCAGATTTGATGCACAGAACCACAGGCTCAGACCAGCTGTGTTCCTTCTAAGCCTCTACCTTCAGCCGTCTGCTCCTTCTGTCAAAGCTCTTGGTATTTCTAGGCGCAAACCCCACAGCCATGGCCAGTCTCTGGATTTCTGCTCCAACCCTAGCCACAGACATTACATCTCCTTCCTCCTCCTCCCAAATATTTAGTCTCGCACTCCTTCCCCTTATCCCATGGCACTGACCTTCCTCTAACCAGCCAGACCATTTTTCAAACTGGGGAGGCGTCCAAAGGCTGGCACAGCTCTTTCCTGCCAATATCACCCTCTTTCCAGATGATGTCTGGTATTTCTCTGACTCCTTAAGTCACTTTTTGCTAGCCATCTCAATAACTCACTGCCTTGAGGATCCCACGTTCAAGTTTTCTTCCCTGCAAATCCAAGAGAGGGTTAACACAGCTCCCATCACACCCAGCATGACCAACCTGTGCTAGTCATAGGGCATTGCTGCAGCACATCACAGCACACACTCCAGGTACCCAGGTCCCCACAGGGCTCTCAGAGTGTCCCAGGTAGGCCAGCCATCATGACTGGAGAAGGAGCTCAGTGACTCAAGAGTCAAAGGACTTCATACTTGGTACTTCAACCTTCTACAAAACATCTGGCCAAAGGCCCAGGATCATCCCACCCACATGGAGCTGGGCTGCCAGCGAGGCTGCTAAGAGCTGAATTATTTTCATCTCTATGTCTACAGAAAAAGCTTGAAGGTACTTTGGTTAGGCAGAAAGAATCCACTCCACCAGCTTCACCAGTTCTACTTCTCCCCTGCCTCAAGCCAGTAAGAGGGTAAAACTACCTCCAGTGCCTTCACCTCCATAGTGAAATCTCACCAACCACCTCTCTTGGAACCATTTATTCTCAGATTTGAGATTCTTCTTACCTGAGAGAGAGATCAGCCTCTTCCCCGAAGTATGCCCACTCCCAGTGCTTCACTAGGATGTTAAATTATTTCTGATTCTGCCTGAAGCAGAGTAAATGCTCTTTCTCAGCAAATGCTTTTCTTGGGAATGCTCTCCCCATGGACACAGACTAATTTTTTTTTTTTTTTTTAAATCTACGCCACATTCTCTAGCAGCCTCCGGAATAGGAGATAGGAACCATTTTTGTAAGGAGCACTGAGCACGATGGGAGTGTCCTGTATGATGCACCGCCATCATATATCCTAGCCAGATTATTGTCATTTTTCAAACTGAGCTTTAGGCACTCAACCCAGAAGAAAGGAGGAGAGACAGAACCTGAGTCTGTGAAAGTCCCAGGACTTCTGCTCCCTGGTGGTGGCATCAGACCCAAGAAAGAGATCCTTCCCTGTAACTCATGGGCTTGAAGCTAAGCATAGCTTTACCTACCTGTAATTTGAAAGAAACTTACGCAGGAGAATTCCTCCATACAGATTTGGCTCTGACGGCAAAACTGCTATGCAGAAATTCCTCCCTTAAATGCTCTCAGAGCAAATGTTATTAATGGTTCAGCTCACAGTTTCCAGAGTTCCTAGTATTTTTATTGCAAATCCCACATGCAGAAAGTTTTCTGAGGGCAGAAAGCCTCAAGTGTACTAGCAGGATGCTAGATGGAAGATGGCCTAGGCCAGAAGGGTTGCTTAGGAACTAAGTAAACCAGAGATAACATTGTGGTGTAGCCAGGTTTGAGACTCAAGCTGGAGGGGCAGCAAGAAGCCTGGCATTAGCATCTCACTGAAATTTCTGAGACATCTCTTTCCCTCCACAGGGAACTCGGAGCTTCACACCAGAACAATGGACTTCTGTGGCACAAACGGAAAGAAAAACTGGCAGGTGTGAAGTGCAATCCCCATGTGAGGTTCATCCCATCCCTTGCCAGATAGTCCTTTCCAGCTGCCACATCCATTTGCCTGAGCAGTGGAACAAAGCCAGTTTTACTCCCACCATCTTTATGAAATAGAATTAGCAGTTTCTCTACTCATTCTCTGCCCAGCGCATCTACAAAGCCTTTTTTGAATTTCCATTAAAAATAATAATGCATTTCGTTCTGCTTCACAAGGCCCATTGCTCACCTGCCCACATCTCTTTCAGACTCCACTAGTCTTCCTTTCTTTCACCAGCGTAATCATTTTATGCTCTCATCTTTTCCTTCCATTATTTGGGTGATTGTGGACACATTTTTATCGCTGAGATTTACAAAACAACTCAGTCAAGCCTTACATAGCAGACCTGATGCGGCTCTAGAAGTGGGAAGGAATGACTGTGTTATTTGGTCCCCGCACCACACACATGGCTCTGTAGTTACAGCTGATCAGACTCAAACCTGACAGGGAGGTTCATTACTGGAGCCCCACATTGCGGAGCCCAGGGCTGGTATGCAAAGTGCTACACAGACTACTAGCAGAGCTGGAATTGAGTTTGTTGTGGTGCGTTGGTTCCTCTGCAAGGTTTGATATTCTCATACAAAATTAGCATACAGTAAACCAAATCTTTTCAAACCAAACAGGAAACAAATGCCCTCTGAAGGATCATGACAGAGCCAAGTAAAATAGGCTCATACATCAAGAGATTCCCTGAGGCATCAGTTCCCCCATGCCTAGAGACCAGCTGAGAAGAGAAACTCCCTCTGGAGGCTGCTAATGCCTTCCTCTGCTTTCTGAAAAGGATGAGAAAGACAGGATCGCCCTTTCTTCCTTTTCCACTTTATTCATTCACCAGCATCTGCATTGCGTGCTAACACAGTCTGCACTATCCCTGAACATTCAAGGGAAGGCAGGAGGAGCTCCAGTCAAACCTACGGTCTTCGGCAAAGGCTAAATTCACAGCTAGTCACTCCGAGCAACAGAGAAGCCTCACGTGTGAGCTGCTGTCATACAGGAGCTGATGTAAAGAGCTGCCAGAGGAAATCTTTTTCTTGGCACAGCAACTTCTAACACTTCCATAAATCCAAGGAATTAGTCTGCATATATTGTAACATCTGATCTGCTAGTAATGTGTATAATGTACATGATACATGTACATGTAATAGATATCATATACATAGCTGTTGTTAACACAAAAGATGATAGTGTATCATACATATATACATCATATATCTAATTACTAGACATTACTCCAGACATATCTGGTCTTGCCTATGCCTTTATCTTTAGCATTCACTGAGTATGCCTCAGAGGTCCTGATTTTCCTAATCCTAAATGTAATCGTTAACCTTCATTTTAGCCCCTCAGAACTGCTGCCCTGAATGCCTCCTGTGATGCTGTTACTTATTCGTAGTTAAGAGACAGCATTATTTCATCAGCCTATCTACTTCTTGCTCTCCTGATTCTCTCTATTCACAAGCAGCTTTGCTTCTTTCCTTTTTCTGTTCACCTGGAATAGACTGTAATGGCTCCCCCATGGACCCTCACTACCCACCTGTCTTGGGCAAAGCATGACACTTGGAATCAGGTGCCTTGCTGAGAGCAGTGACTGGTGGTTTTCATCAGCTGAACTGTGCTCAAGGCAGGTGCTAAAGCTTCACCAGCTTTTGCCTCTTTTTGTCCTCTGCTCCTACAAGAGAGATCCTATGAAAAAGGAGAGAGGCCCAAGCATAGGTACCTTCAAAAAACACACTAGATTCTACATCTCAGCAACCAAACATCTCTTTGACCAGACCCATTAGAAGGCAAAAAAGAGAGTGAAAAACAAGTAGCAGTTACAAGAATTGGGCTACAGAGAGGCCAGCAAGTCAGGAGTTTCATTTGCCAAGTAGGAACTTAAACTGATTAGCTTCTAGTAGCCTGGAGTGAATGTTGACACCAATTTGAATTAAAAGCTGCTATTATTTTTCAAAGCCATTTTCTCCAGCTGCCAGAAAATACAGCCACATTCAAAAGCTACAAGAAAACATATCAACTTTCAAGCAACTGAGCTGTAGCCAAGTTCCCTTGATGGCACCTAGCATTGACCACATCAGAACTGGGTTGTCAGAGTACAACCACTTGCCCTTCCAGCAACAGGTCTTGCACACCCAACCTGGCACCAGTCATGTTCACAGGCATTGCAAACTTTGCTAGCTCCAGTCAGGCACTCGGCACATGACTTACAAAGTCATGGCACTGAGTACTACAAGCTACTGAGTCCAGCAGCAAAAATGCCTCTTGCATCGGATCTTTGTAGCATTAGCCAGGCCCATATCAAATCCATATAGCCCCAAGGCTGCATATATAACTGAGCCTCCAGCTGAAAAAAACCCAAAGTTTGGATCTCTCAGCCCCAGCTCAGACCATTTCTGTCTGGTCAGGGACTGAGAATGGAGCCTGCCACAAAGCAGCCAGTGGAACAGAGCCAAGTATGTGAGAAAGCCATGCGAACAGACCAAATCCTACTGGACCAAGCACTGGCCGCTATTCTACTCTCCCAGCTCTCACTGATGGCAGGGAGAAGGTTACGTTAACTTGACCATGACAGATGGTTTAGGATTTGAGGGATGGTATTGCATTTCTGCAAGGCTATTTCTGATGGTCACTGTCCAACCTGTTCAAAGACCATCAGTTCACATAACAGAGAAAGAGTTGAGACAAGCCCCATGATGCACAGATACTGTTTGCTAGCCACATTGTCATGTTTTCTTTTCAAACCCTCAGTTTCAGAAAACAAAGGGAAAAGCAAGAGAAGGAAATATGGTAGCCACCATTTTAGCTCTCCATGAGCCACATGACAGCTCGCAGGGCAAACATGAGTCCCTGCAGTTTGATATGAACAGTGTGACTCCAGAGCTGAGGAGCATGTCTGACTTGCATATTTATTGGACTGAAAACAAAGGGAAAAAATAAGACACAGACCAGCGTGCTACATAAAGTCTCCCTGACATAGAGGGGACACCATTGCTGTCTTCTCTGCATCAGGCTGCAGTGAAATAAACACAAAACACCTGCAGTTTCTAGCAGAGTTCTGGAAGAGATGTTAATGTCTCCCAGCAAGGCAGACACAGCTCCACCAAAGCATCCAGATGGCCACGCAGAGGAGGGAGTCTGTCAGAGCTGGACAAAGACCTGAGCTTGGCAATGTCTGAAATAGCCTTTCCAGAAGCTGAAACACCCAACCTTTTTCTGGAAACTAAATTGCAAGGAAATGTAAGCACAGGGAGTTGACACGACCTCCAATAGCAGCTGGTCTTAAAGCTTCTTTTACTTGTATCTACACAATTGCAAGAGCAGAGGGGCTTGCTAGGTTACTTTCCCTTCAGTAAGGCATACATCCTTGAAAAATGTTCCTAAAATTAGCCAGTTTGACAAGGAACCCCACATTTTGCTAGGAAGTTATGAGACCTTGCTGTTCTGGAGGGGAAAAGTGATGGGGCACACAAGCTCTAGCTGAACCAACCAGTTCAGGAGGCAGTCAGGTCTCTGTCCCACGGTGGTGAATACAGCAGGCATCTCTATTAGCAAATCTGTAGCCTTCTGACATTGCGCTCATGGTGAAGAAACCTGTTACAGCAACCAAGGATCTAATTAAAATGTAGTTTGTACATGTGTGGGGAAAAACATACTCACAGACTGAGAGCATGGAAAAATAAGATGTGACTTGAAGCTAATGGAAGGAAACAGCTCACTGAGGAAACCGAGATTGTTTTAACAGTAACAGCCACTGGGTGGTAGAGTCTGCTACCAAGAGATGTGGTCAAGAAGGCACTGCTGCAAGGAGCCAGCAGTGGTTTAGGTAGAATAGTAATGGTGCTAATGCAGGGAAGTCCTACAGATCCTGGAGGTCAGTTATACCCCAGTGGTCCCTCTCAGCCCCATCTTCATGGCTTATACAAAAGCAAAGCATAAAGAGTATGTGCTTGGTCAGAAGGAGCAAACAGGGTAACGCTGAAACTCCCGATTAAACTGATGCAAGATGGGTAACACCCAAATCAGTTCTACAATCAATATTTCTATTCATTTACAAGCATAACAAGGTTAGAGAGGTGAGAAAAGTAAATAATTAACTCATTTACAGGTGTGTTTTTTTAAAAACAGAAAGAGTAATTTTAATCTCCTGGGTAATTAGCTATGCAGTTGACATTAATCACAACTACAGCAATTATTTGAAGTATTTGATTAATCAATCCAAAGGAAAAACAGAGCTAGGCCAAACTATCCTTGCTGCATAGCCCTGTTGGTCAATCAGTCAATACATGGGTGCTGGCTTTCAGAAATGTGACATGTTTCCTGCTAAGTATAACATAACAAGTTCTCTGGCTGGATAGATATAACAGTAGGATGGATATAACACTTAAAATGGGGAAGATGCAGGCCATGATGCTTTCAAACTGAACTAAAGAGTATTTATTAATGCTAGACTTGCTGAATTGTGATTCTCATCACTTGTGGCCCTCCAGCTACTAAAGGACAAATACAATCACATGCTTGCATAGACTTGATACTACACAAGAAAAATACCATTACATGACAGTGTGTGTCAGCCAACACTGGCAGAGGGCTAAAACTCCTAACTATTTCCTTCTCATCTATAATGTGAGCAGTTATTTCAATTAAAGAAGAATAATGAGCCTAGAAGATGGTCTGAGCATTATTATTATTGTTAAAAAATCAGGTTATAAAAGCTCAGATGTACATATCTTTTTCTTGCTCCTTTTCCTTCTAATAATGTCATAGTGGAATTCCAGTTTACAACTCCTACTACTGGTAGCTCTGATATTCAATTTTGTTCAACTAAGTTTGCAGAGTCTTGGAAAACTACCCAAATCAGCACCTTTTTCAGAATGCTCACACCTACCAGCAGACAGCTGGTAATGTGCTGTATTAAAGTACATTCTCATCTGGTTTTGCGCTGGATTAGGCTGCTGCTTTCAGAAATGCAAACGTTGACTCCCAGAACAAACTTGGCTTGATGATGTTAAGCTTATGTGTAAACTGAAATGCAGCAGACTTTCATTACAAGAGCTCAACCATTTAAAAGGATGAAAATTACAAGATGAGGCACATTTTTTAAAACAAATATTGGAACACTCAACTTGTATTTTATTGATTGTTTCCCCTGTCTAACACTTTTATTGCTGCATATAAATGAAACTAACATTTCTTTAACACAAAAACTGGAAATGACCAAAAACCTTTTGGACTGCTACAACTCTTGCAGGGAATCTGCCTGCCTCATGGTCATGGCAATGCAAAGTTCTGATGCGTGACAACTGATTGCACTCTCTTCTGAGCACAACCCAGGTGAAAAGTAGGCTTTCCTATGTGCGCGCAGGACACCAGACTGCCACACATGGCAGCAGCACACTCCCAAACATTTTGTACATAGACCCCTCACACGCAAAGCCAGGAGATTCCCACTCCAGTGTAGAGGACACCCTGCAGGAAGGGAGGCAGTGTCTAGAATAAGCCAGCACATGCGTGGTTTTGGTAATATCAACCACTCCAAGTTTTCAGTCTGCTCTTCAAGCAGCATATTTCTTACATCTGGCATGCAAAATACTGTAATAGTGAGGAACGTCCCATTTTGATTTAAATGAATGCATTTATTTCCAAATGGGAGACCGTAAGTTAAACAAACACATTTCTCTTTTTGCACATGAAAGCATTGTTTTGTCACAGATGTACAGTATAATACATTTATTTTCTCAATTGTTTTGTATTTGTAAGGCACTGCCAGTTATTTGGATGGGTTTGTAAGGATGAAGCAAATTGCTCTGTGGGGCTCTATTCAGGGAACATAATATTCCCACAAAAGCACCATAATTCTGCATGCAGCAACACAAACTACCACAACGTTGCAGCAGCTGGCAGGGTGGATAGAGTTAGCATTATCAAAACCAGCATGACAGCTCCACTCCAAAACCCCCTTAACGTGCATAAATTAATGATGAATGTACATTGATTAACCCCCACCCAGACTCCAAGGAACCCTGCCTTCTCTGCAATATAACTTTGAACCTTTGTCAGCTCACAAGGACTGAGGAGCACTTCAGCTTTTTCTTGAATCGCACTGGCCTTGCCCAAGCCTCTTAAGCCCTGCTTGCGTAAGTGCACGGGGGAAGATTATGGACTGTGCTACAGCCCCTAAGCCATGGGGAACAGCCAAGAACACAGAATGGTATTAATAATATGCCAGGTGGTGCATTTTGGGAGGTCTGCCATACAGAAAGCCGGGAGGAAGATGATCCTGCTAGGGATCACATCTATGTTTCAAAAGTTAGGTACTTATCTGTAGCTATCCTTCTGACCAAGTAACTCCCTTCTCTAGGCATGCAGCGTGGCATAACAAGCTATCACAGAAGCATTTTACATGACTCTGTTTTTCATCACAACTACAACAGGCTGGAAGCATGCACAGACTCAGTGGACATTGCTGCCTCAATACTCTCAGGCTCCTCCATCCATTTGCCAGCTTCCTCCACAGCTCCCTCTAAGCAGTTCCCACCTGGCACACTCCAGCTTTCTGAAACTTGACCACAAAGGCCTTCCTACCCATCTTTAAGTCTTTCTGGTTAAACAGAAATGGGTTATAAAAAAAAAATATTCCTGCAGTTCCCTATGTCAGTTGATTTGAGCTTTAACTAAAGGCACATCTTCACTCAGTGACTAGTTTCTGTGGGTCACCTGTGGAGCTGCTTAAGTCAGGCTTCACTGTGCATACTAATGACTGCTCTTGGCCTATGAATATGCTTTTGGGTGCTGCTTCTGTTATCATATACAAGCTCAGCTTGAGCAAACCCTGCGCAGCCTAATTTATATGAGCAGGTGCACTGAAACTGAGCAAGAGAGGAAAAATCTGCAACAGCAGGAATATCAGGAGAGGAGCAGTGGAGGGGGACCTTAAAGAAACAAACACCACTTGCTTTACACACAGTCTCCTACAGACACGAGAGCTGGAAGTTCTGTGAAGAGGTCTAACAGTGATCAAAACACTAACTTTAAGGTCTGGTCTCTACTGGAATCCTTTATCCAGCTACAGAGAAGTTGTTTGGGATCCCATGGTTCTTCTAAGCCCATCTGCCCATCACCTGTTTGTATGCAGCATCATTTGCAGCTTTTCTTGATGCAGCAACAGCTCATGACCTCAGAAAATTTACTACTTATAGCACTGATAGATAATAATAAAAATGATGCGGAAGAGAATTTAGGCTGAAATCTCGGCTTTCTAGATATATTGCAGAATCATTTTTGGTTTGATCAGTCAGGTCTACTTGTGGAAACCAGAAAAGTGAACACGTTGAGCGGTGATTACACACAGCAACCTAATGATGGCAACGATGATTTTGTGGTAATTTGTGTACCACTGCTGAACATCACTGGAAGAGCCAGAAGAAAAGGAAGAGCCCTGCAATATATTGCTGTGCTCCCTACTAGACCAGTAGAAATCCTGCTGGTAGAGCCCTGAGGGAGGTCTTGAGAGTCCACCTTTGTTGGAGTTTGGGGTGGCAGAAAAAGGCAGTATCACTGTAACAGAGCATAGCTCTTTCAAAACACTTTTCAGCTGAGTTCCCTAAGCTCTTTGCAAAGGTGACTCAGACCATTACCCTTGTTTTGCAAATCTCTATGTGATTTACCCAAAGTGACTTACCAAAAATGAGCCACCCCTCAAGATACCCAGCCCATCTTTTCTGATTCACAGCCTGTCATTCATCAAGCTACAACAGATCCCCTCGAAGGCACCAGTCCCTAACTGCTGAGATGACAGTGAGCAAACCCCATAAAGAGCATGGGAGCTGGGATGATTTTCCTGCTTACCTGAGTAAATTCTAGAGATGCTGTTCTCACAAACAGCTGTCAGAGGCAAAAGCACAGGGCAGCCCATGTGTGTCAGCATCCCTGCTGGGACAGGAAAGCAGTGCTGCTGCAGAGCCAGAACGTATCCAGTGCATGGCTGGCCTGATCCCACTGTCAGTCACAGCAAAGAGACTAATTACATAGAAATAATTCCTATAGAATAATTCCTGCAGATTATCTGTGCATTTGGTAGCAAGGAGGGTTAGGGTGTTACAGAATCTGGTCAGCTAAAGGTATTCACCAAATTCAGTTACAGTTAGATACTGGGCCGGTGGGGAACAAGGGAGCAGATGTAGCTAGTGTGGCTGCATGGAAGCACAAGAGCAGATGAAATAGATTTACAAGAAGATCTGAAGTAATAACTTCTCAGAATAAGGCAGCAATTGCAATGAAATACACCAATGTCATATGGCAATCAATACAGATTGAAAATGTGTCAGTTTTACAAAACACCTCCCCATCTCAAAGTGGATCATTAAGAAACAGGAAAAAAAAAAAGGTGAAACTATTCACTGCAGTTAAACCACTTGAAACTGAAGCTTTCTTTATTTCTAGAGTTAAAGTTATTACATGACTTCATGGCTGAAGTGAGCAAATGGAAAAGAAAACAAATCATTCACCCAGCTCTGAACTCAGCACCACTGTTTTTCTCTGGGTGACCGCTAAGGGTCTCTCTTGCTTAATATGGGCCACAGCAGAGATTTTTCTCCCTCTGTCATGATGTTTTGTCATCCAAATTCATCCCTTCCCCCATCCATGCTACCTAACCATCCCACAGTTCCCCAGAACACCAAACCACTAACACCTCACATCGCCTCCTTTCACCAGTCTTGATCAGAGTGGTTAATGACGCATCTTTCTGGGTTTTTATGTGCATGCAATCACACACCCAACCTTTCTTGGGCAAGCAGAACACAGATGGAGCCAGAGCAATGAACACTGTCCATGATCTGTCTGCATGGCCACGACATCCGTACGTGCTTGAGATGTGTACACGTGGGCCAAACATGCCTCATTCTAGCGGCAAACACATCGTTGCCTCTTGGAGGCTGCAAGGATCAGCACGATACCAGATTTCACAGTATGGATTCTAGCCTCACATGTCTGGATGCATGGACAACAAACAAGAATGCCAGTGGTTACAAAACATGAACTATAAGTAACTAGTAGGTAATTATGGAGGGATGTGTCTGCATGGCTCAGCTCCAACATCAACAGAGGGAAGAGCTCTGCCTATTGAGTCATCAGCAGCATTTCCGTCCAGCCCTTGGGTTTTCCTGACAGGTCTCCCCTGGGAGTTACTGCTCAGACCCACAGTGGCTGAGCTCACAAAAGCTACTGAGCTCACACCCCCAGGGAACAGGGCTCCAGTCCCTCATGGCCAGGAGAAGTGTCCTGGTCACAACTGTGCTCCAAGGACACAGTGCCTCATCAGCCTCTTTATTACAGCAACTGAACACTAACAACATCCCAGTCCTGGTCATATCACAAAGGCTTCGGAGACACCGTGCCATAACCAAACAAGGGCTGCTGAAGTCACACAAGAGTTTTGTAGTGCCCCATCCTTTTGGTTATCCATGAGTTCCAAACTGTCCATAGCCTGAGTGCCCCCATGTAGGAATTAAGTCAGCACCTCCTCTGTAGGACAAGAATTTGGCTAATGAGAGGAAGACATTTCTTAATCAGAGACCAGATACCATCTAAAAACTGCAGAAGTATCCCAGACCTTAGCATTGTCACAAGGTGAATGAATACAGAGCTGGGCATTTTCTGTTGTGCCTCATCAGTAGGCAAGGCTACCTGAATTCTTCCATACTTATTTCATTTCTGCTATTTGCTATAGAAAGAGATGGACTTTTCATTCATTTTCCTGTTTATCCTACTCCTTCCTTCTATTTCTGTTTTTCTCCTTTTTCTATTCCTTTCCCAGTCCCACGCTCTCTTTCTGCTACTGTCCCCATCCCTTCCAACAGAGCTAAACAGTGAACACATGCTGATCTGTCTGTTCCACGTAATTCCCCACTATACTTCTCTCTCAACAGATTTGTTAGCCCCATAAAATAGCTGCTAAAAGGTTTGCAATGACAAGCAGGACATGGGCCTCTGAAAACCTCACCTCACTGGATCAGGTCCCAGATCACATGAACAAGTTAAAGCAACTGGTTTGATGGGGAACAGAGGGTATTTGCCAGTGCTCTGCAGTAAAGCATCTGCTCAGCTGGCCATGGGCTTTTCTGTACTACTGGAGCAGCACCTTTACATCTCTAACAGAGCTAGAGCACCAGCAGAGTAATCCTCCAGGTCTGCAGGACATCTGAAGACATTTCTGAAGACCAGATAAGAGGAAGCTGGAAAGTTCAGCTTCAGAACTGCATGTGTCTCTGAAACAATAAATGTTTTGAGTGATCAGCATTTCTAGGCAGTGAAACAAATGACTGTTTCCATTCCCGGGGGAAGTGGGAAGCAAGCAAACTCCACTCCTTTATTCCATAGCATACAGGAAATCTGAGTGATTGATGGCAACAGAGAAGGGAAATGCACATTCAGCTTATATTTCCAATGTAAATGACTTGCCACCTCACCCCTCTGCTTCCTGTTCCTTCACACACTCCCCACACTCTGGCTGATATCTATAGTATGTGTGCATCAGGGAGGAAGAAAGCAAAAAGGACAATCCTTGTTAAATTGGTTCCCCCCACCACCAATTTAAATGAGCAAAGATAACGTGCAAAAACAAAAGTCAAATATCTGTTCATCCCTGAGCTCTTTTTGCCCACAGAGCCAGTATCGTGACATAGGGATGGACTAAGGAATCCCACAGCACTGCTCCCAGACCCCACTAAAAGAGATCTATCTGTGTCAGGTGCAGACGGCTAGCCCCTAGTCTTACAGAATTTCTCCTTGTATTACAAAGGTCAAAGTGGTAAGCACTGAGGCTTTTTAAAATGCTGCACACAGTCTGAGGGATCTGTCCAGTTCACAGGGATGCAATTGCCAAGGCAAGAGAACAAACCCAGAGGAACGCAGCGAACATCCCCTTGCAGGAGGCGTGCCCCTGTTCTTTCCCAGGCAGCTCAGTGAGAGGTGCTTATTTTTACAAAGCAGGCTCTGAGATCTTAAAGAGCCAATGTTGTCGTGGTGCCCTAAACCAATGAGTATGTGACCTACTCGTTCCCACTCTGTCCCTTGACCTTTTCCCATAGCATTCTCCAAAAGCATCACATGAAAAATAGCCCTTCTCAGTTCACTAGAGGCTTTGGAGACAGCATCAAAGCTCTGTGCTTATAAACAACTCCAGCTAGACCAAAATACCATTCCAGCATCAGGGGTCCCAGGATTTGTAAGCTTGTCACAAGGAACTGGAGGGAGAGGGGGCAGGGGAGAGGCAGCATGTGTTGCCAAGGGAAGTGGGAAGCGAGTGCCAGGCAGCTGGGGTGCAAGCTGAGCTCCATGAAAACCCCATAGGCTGAGATCGGGTTTATCCACATGCCTCAGAGCCTACGCAGGATCTCTCTTTGCCTCCTTCCTTATTACAGAGAGCTTGCAAGCTCTCTGAGCGTGGAAGTAATTTACTGCATTGATCCTTCAGCCTAATCTTCCTGTTCTTTCCCTCCTTCTCTCACCTTGCACATCCACTAACACTTCAGCATCCATCCTGGAGGTAGATTTACAGTCCAGGTGGAGACAGGGAACTTGACAGACTGCAGAGGGACAGTCCTTGAACATCAGGGCTAGTTATTTGTTGACTCTTCAGGATTTGATGACAAAATAGCAGCTGGGCAACGAATACCTATAGAAATCCCTGTCAGCTCCCTCTGGTGTCTCACACCATCCCTGGCACACTCCTGCCTTTTGCTAAAAAGCTGAGAAAGCTTCAACTGTTCCGTTTTTGTGTTTCCTCATATCTCCAGATCTAGTTTCCCTTGGCAATGGCTGCAGACACTCCTTGAACACCTTCTAAAAAGCAAATGCTGCAGAAGGCACTCCATAATTGAGTGAGACTTTTCCTCAACCATCATTTTATTACTCTTTAACCATTCTTCATTTTTCTCCTATTTATTCATTTGTCCTCCTGGCCGTGTTCTCCTATTCCTACCACAGGCTACAGGCAAGGCCTTCAGTTGGGCAATCCACAGCAATGGCTGTTTGAGAACTAATCACAGTTCAGGGACCATATTCCCTTGTTTCAGTGTACTACTGTTACCATTAACAGACATGCAGAAAAAAGATAAGCCACTTGTAACCATCTCCTAGCAATCTGCCAGCACACCACCACCTTCCCTCGACTGTGCATGGAGCTTCACTGTTGCTCAGATTGGTGCACTGACCTCGCAGGTTGGAGACCTCCCCAAGCCTGGTCTGACACTCTGCTCCAGCCAGCCCAACAGAGCCCTCAACACACTGGCCCTCCCAAGTCCTTCACAGTTCCCTGTTCCCAAAGCCGTGCTGTGTTCCTCCTACCCCTGTCTTCAGGACATTGTCCACTCCTTTGGCATTGCTTGCCTCCTGTCATCCCCACTCTCTGCCCATCTCCTTTCACCGTGTTCCTTCTCTCTCCTTTTCCCAGCCTCAAAGCGGGCTGCCTCTCCAGCCACACACCACTTTCCCTCCAGCTCCACCACTCTAACCTGGGTCACGTACTCCACGGTGCAGCCCAGCAGCCAAGGAATATCATTTTTATGTCTGACTATGTGGAATGGTGCTAGTTGCAGCCAGGCAGGTTTGTGTTTGGCTAGCTCTTGCGTGGTAATAGGAACGTTGCAGTCTTGAAGGGCAACAATTTCAGTCCCAACAAGGAAACTGGATAATTACAGAGAAAAGCAGCAGGCACTTCAATCATTCCTACTCTGTGTCAGGTCTTTTAAAATGTCATTGGAAAGAAATGGTGGGACAATGAAGGCCTTGACTCACATTCAAAGCACCTGACAGGACAGCCAAAAGGAAGCAACAAGGCTAGGAGGGCTACATCATCCTTCCTGGTTCCTGGGGACTGACCCTAGAGGGTGTGAGATGTGGGACAGGATGGTATGATCATAGGATGGCATAAAATAGAAATATAGTCATGTGAATTCCATTGCTGTAGATGTCTCCAATTTAAGAACAAACCTCCTGACTTTACCTTGGTGGATCTTGTTCATTTTGTATTTTACTTGTGGCTCTTCTTCACCATTTACCCTTTTATATAGCATCAGAAAAGCATTAACTCATAACTTTGTTCCATTCCACTGACATAACTGCTTAAATATCCTTCCCGATGTTTTGACATATATCACTTGGACAGACACTTAGAAATTTAAACCGTGGAAGCTGGAGGATGTTTTTAAAAAATTAGAAAATATGTGGACAACTCTTCTGTTACTTTAACAATATGAAGACTCAACACTTCTGTAACTCTGCCAGCAAATGCAGGAAAATATGTGCTTACACTGCACAAATATAAAACTGAGCACACTGATTTTTAGACATAAACCACACTTTTACTACACACTGAGCACACACATGCTATAACCCCCATCTTCACAAACACATTTACAGCACATAACACAGGCACAGGTTATTTTCAGTGCAAAGCACCTCTTGTTTCTGTAGATAACAAAAGCATGGGTACTGAGGGAGTATACATACATGCATGCAAAGAAAACATCCATTCATTCTGTGTAACAAAGATTTAGGTCTACCAAATCAAGAGTTGCACCTGTATATCCATTTAGAATAAATTTGACATTAGCAAATGTACAATTGCTGTGAAAGGAAATACATCTGATGTACTCAAAAAACACTTTTAATTGTTCAGTCCAGAAAACAGGAAAACAGAACAATTAAATGAAATGACACACACATATGCACTGTATGTGTACAAAATGCACGCTGGTGAAAGCACAATGCCATGAACAAACACAATATTCCCAAAAGACTTATCCAGACACTAATGTTGTGCTCAAATGCACACAGGCAGATCCTTAACCATATGTTCACCTGCACAAACACATATCAGAAGAACAAAAGCCCATTGCACATAATAAGGAGCCCAAAAAGCACACTTTAGAAATGAGAAACATGCTACACAAGTACACAACTCACGCATAAAAGTTTTACATGCGCTCCATAGAAAAGAATTCATGTGTCTTAAATGAAGGCTGCATTTAATAAGCCTAATGCACTGGGGGCTGCATTTATCCTGTAGTTCAGAGCACACCACAGCACATAGAACAGTGGGTCTGAGGTCCCAGCTGGCCCCACACAGGTTCAATACCTATAGTTAATAAACCATGGTAGGATTTAATCTTCTCCCAGAGTAAACTCCTGCACTGCTGGATGTAATTCCCCAGAGCTAGCCTGTAACTATATAAGCTACTGCGTCAGGACTGCCATGCTGCTGCACCAGCCAAGATACCATTTGAAGATTCATTTGCAATTCTCCCATTCTTTCACCCTGACTAGGGGACCCATGATTCGAGCTTATGGGGGGGTAAATTACTGCAACCTTCACACGGCCATTTTAATCACCATGGTGCCCTCCCACCTTATTACCTATACAACTACAGTGGAGGGAATCAGTCACAAGTTCCACTGTAGCTCGAGTCACAATCTGAGCAATGAGGCAACTGCAGGAGGTGGAGAATAAAGGCATTTTACTCCCCAATATTGCCCAGATAAGACCTCTGATAATTTTACAGTCAGATGATGGATTACCTAAACAGAAACAAATGCACCTAATCAAACGCATCAGTGGGCAATGCCAGACCAGCCAGCCAGGCATGACTCCAGTATTAATCAAAAGCATGAGGCAGAACACACTGCTGCATGCCTGGGCCCCATAAGGCCTAGAGACAGTCTTCCACTTCAGAAAGATCTGCATACAATTTTGTGAGGAAACACCTTATTCACGTCACTCTATTCCACAGTGTCCTATTCCACAGTCTCTGTCCACTACAGGCTAAATGTGAAATCCCAGTGATCCACTGGGGGCCAGATTCTGGCCTGCAGCTAGAGCACTAGACTCAGCTTCAGCTGTTTCAAGATCCAGACCTACTTCAGCCACAGACACGCAAAGAAGTCCTGCGGCAGCTGATTCATTTCACCTATTGCAGACTGTTTAAAAGTGCCTGACCTAAACTCATCATAAAGGCTTAGAAACAGCCAGGTGCATCCACAGCATGTTTGCTCCTGCTTCCAGAAATGCCCATTTCTCTCTGTTGTGATGAAAACTAGATTTGCTTAAATACAACTGTCCAAGTTAAGTGACACAAAATGCCACCCACATCTCTCCCGTGGTCCTTTGTCAGGGAAATCAGAATCAACGCTGCTCCCTTAGCTCCGCTCTGCCAAAAGTTACAGTCCCTTTAAGACAGGCTCTATAAATGCTATAAACTTGCATGGTACTTCATATGGAGAAGGATCTCTTCCTGCTATCGTAGCCCAGCCTAATGGTACAGCGAAGGGGGAGACACACTCAGATTCTGCTTCATCCCCTCCCAAGTGCCTCTGACCAAGCAAAGGTTGTGGAAATCCAGAAAAATGAGGAGTATCTTTTTCTCCCCAGGTGCCCTATGTGGTGAGTAGAGCTAACCAAAAGAAAAACAAAACAAATCAGGAGAGACTAATGAATAAAAATAACAGACTTTCTGCTTTTCTCCTTGTAATTTCCCCACCCCAGACAGCTGTAATGTGGAAAGTATTGAAATTTAAATCACACCTCAGCCTAACCTCAGCTGACAGGCTGCCGATGCAATAATCTCAGCCTGGCTATCTTCTCTCAGGGAGAACGACAAACCAACTAAAGGAAAGTGATAAATTTTCAATTTTATTTTAAAATATACCAGATGGGAGATTTTATTGGAGTCATAAATATGTCAAAAGCAATGTTGGCATATGATTGGAGATTGCCCCCACCAAGGGAGCAACTCTCCCTGTTTAGAAGTGCCATCAGATTCTTAATAAGAAGCTCCAGTTAGACTGCAGCAAAATAGTCTGTATATTAAACCAATTTAATTTCTATTTACCAGACATCTCTTTCTCTTCTTGGCTCCCGCCAGGTTCCAAAATGCAGGAGAAATGAGGGTGTTGAGGTCAGACCTAAGTGTCACCAGTTTGGGTTCTCATTTTGTTGTTGGAACATGGCTCAAATGTGTTTGATTTCTCACCAGTATTTGAAAACTGAATTTCACATCAGTCAATGAAGCTTCCTTTGATTTCCTAGAATCCCAACCAGTAGATGTCAACTAAGTTCAGCCTCAGATTTAAACTAAATCAAATTCAAGCCCTTAATCCTAGCCACGGGTCAACCTCAAATTCCGGAAATAGTGCTTGGCCTCAGTCCCAAAATTTCATGTGAGCTAAAACCAGTTCTAAATCCCACCACCCATTTCCAGAAATATGAGTTGCCATTTGTAGCCTCTACATCTCTCCTCCTCCTACCACTGCTGCTGTGACAGATCACAGTAGCCTGACAGCAAGAAGCCTGGTATTTATGTCTTTTCATAATTTCAAAGGTTTTACAGACTGGCTCTACTAGCTTTGTCTTTGAGCATGTTTTCAGCCTTACAGTTTACTCAGGAAATCATCATATTCTCATACCATTAAATTTAAGTCAATCAACTCCACCACCGATTCCCATCACCGCAGAATCTGGCTTATTGAACCTTTGACACTGAAAACTGAATGCAGGGCAAGTGAAAAATAACAATAATCTGTTATTTTATACTTTTTCATATAAATGCTTTGCTGATTTAATCATATAGCCACAAAACTGTAAAAAGCATTACAGAATTAATAAGAGATCTGATACGTAGCATATTACAGAATGATGTTCTGCAGTTATAGCCAATCTAACACAGTAACAGCACAGCAGAGGGGAAGGCAAGAAAGAGGCACAAGCAAAAAGTGACTTTGCATATGTTAGCAGTCTCTGGTCTTTTTAGACTTAACTTGTTCCTCAAAGTCAAACGAGTGCTAGATGCTACTTCAATGTCTCCAACAGATTGATCATTTGCTGTAGAAGGCTTTTAAAAAACTTTCTGAACATAAAACACCATCAGATACATTTATCACAAAATATCATCCTCCTACCCACAGCCTCCAGTCCTGGACATGCCATTCACTGGTCATGAAGCAGCAGATGCATCAAGACAAGCCGAAGCTTTTAGCAGCTTTTTAATCTGAAGGAGCAGATTGAAATAGAAGAATCATACCCATCAGTCTTAAGCTTAAAATATTTTGAATTAATGTACTACACAGTAAGGCTGGCATTCCTCTGGCTTCTGCAGTGTTTTCGATGGAGTCTTGTACAATTCATCATTGATTGGCACAAGGTCAAGGGAATCTGGCAAAGTACAAAAAAGCTGGGAAAGTATTCAGCTCACAATAAAATGCATTTGACAAAGCAGAAACGCATACTGTGGATATGAAAGAGGATGGCCTGGCTCTAATCTTCCACCCTCAGGAGGACTCACTGAGAAAGCAGAAGTGGCCAGTTTCAAGTACACTTGAAATTATCATTTCCTAAAATTCTGTCTAGCAAGCACTGATAATGCTAGCAGAATATGGACAAAGGTGAATTCAGGAACACTGCTGCCTTTATGGGTTAAAAGATCTGCTAAGCCATTTCCACTATGGAACCCATGGAACTATTTTGGACACTAACATCTATAAGGGTGGTATAATGGGCTGTTGTACAACAGTACAGTAAAACTGTAATCTCTCCAGGACAGAGATTGCAGCTTACTATATGTCTCTACAATATCTCACACAACAGAGCTCCAATTCTAATAGCAGCCTCTAAGCATTATTGCACTACAACAATGGGTGGTGGTAACTTAGATAATGAAAATAGTGTACGCATCAGGAATATCTATGACATAATTACACAGTTTATTCAAAGAGCCTAATCAAATTGTTCAGCAAGTTAATGTAAATACAGACATAGAGGCAGATACTCCTAGATTAAGGAACAAATTATGATTAGCGCAGGTGTAATTGCCTTGGAAACTCCCCACATTTTCAGTTAGGCCAAGGACTGGCTAGTAACATGCTCAGGCAAGCATGTATTTCTCCTTATGAAAGATAAGCCCCGAACACTTGATTAAGAGCAGTCTGAAAATGCAGGAATCTGTGAGCACTGCATCTTTGATCCCAGGAGAAACTGACCTCAGGCAGCTTGGTAAACTTCAGACTTACGCTAAGATGTCTTTAAGGCATTCTCCAGTTAATATGCTACACTGATAAAGTCTATTTAATTATTTGAATAAATCTGACCATTTAATAAATTACTTAAAGGAGTGAACTCATTTAGGTATTGATGACTTACTTGCCTGGATTTTACTTGTTTGCCAGGTAGTTTAAGTGTTACTTCTTCAGGTTCCTCAGTTCCCAATCCCTCCAGTACTGGGTAAACCTGCTGTCTCACTGGAAAGCTGTCCCATTATATCATTGCAGCACACACTAACTACAAAGGCCTTGGAAGGCTACACTACACTCATAGTTGGTAGCGATACGCCATCAGCCCACAGAGAAGACCCTACTATAATCTCAAGAGCATATAATGCTGCTATCCAACATTACAGTATCCTGCTCAGCCCAGGATGACCTCCTTTCCAGCACATCACTGAACACCCCTCTAGTGCTGTCAGATGTCACGCACACTCACTTGTGTTCTTGCCATGTGTCTGTCTGCCTTCAGGAAAAATCCAAGCATCAATTCAGAAGTAGAGCTGGAGGCCTGAAAACACACATCCACCTTGGCACATGAACTAACAGCACCAGGAATAACCCCCAGGGGTGGAGAACCAGTAAAAAACGGTCTGCAACCAGTCAGCTCCTGTAGTCCTGCTAGGACCCCTCCTTTTTGTTTCCCTGATTCTCTCTTCCCTCCCTAGCACCAAGCCAGGACCTGGACATGTGAGCAGACACAGGCTTCCCTCTGATGCAGCAGCCACCTTATAAATTATACTGCAAATTAAAATTACTTTATCACAGTGATAACACCATCATCTGCAGTGTTTATGGGTTAATAAATTGTGTCCATGAATTAATATGTGCTGACTCATTAACTAAGCTGCAAGTGAGAGCCGTTCATCTCTTCTACAGTACCCTGAAAACCAGTGTCCCTCCTCTACCAGGGAATTCATTTTCATTTTCCCTGCTTTGGAGAGGGAAGCAGGAGGCGGGGGAAGGAGGGAATTATTTCCTCTTGCTTGCTTCCCACATTAGTAAAGCCCTGGAGGTTATTTAAATGGTAACTTCAAAGGAGGTATATGATCACACTGTTTACTGCTGTAGGAGTCTCATTTTACACTCAGATTTAAAAGCCTCTCTGACTCAGAGGCAAACAGCATCACTTACAGGCTTTGGAGCTTCACAGATACAGCCAGCTCAGGTGAAAGGGACCAAGAGGAAAGGGAGAGACAGAGAAAGGATTATATTTTTATTTTTTGTTAAACCACGGAATGTTGAACAGGAAGGATTTTCAGGGATATAACTTATGGGGTCCATACAGAGTGATAGGGAATGATTCCCCATTAATAGAGAGCCTAAATGCTCCAACTGGGGAGTAAGAGGCTGTTTGATCTTTAGGACAGTAAGGGAAAGGAATTATGAAGAGCTGTTCTGAAGCACAGGGACAGTTACAGAGGGAAGAAAATCAGAGTCTCAGGTACTGAGCCTCCTGCACACTTATCCATCATGTCTTTTCACCAAGTCTTGAGGCTAGTATTAGCTGCAATTCATTCATTCCATCGCCCTCTCCTCCTGGGGATGGCTGTGGGTCAGGCAATGAGTTACCTTGGTAAGGCTTGTTAAGTGGATTCACTAATACAGAAGGAAGTTTAAAAAAAAAAATGCTCCTGGCACTTGGAGTGGAAGCTGCATTTGTGATGACTCTCTGTTCTCCTAAGCACTGCTTTCTCAGTCTGACATTACAGGCAGATTTGGAAGCGAGATGAGGTTTAGAGATAAGGTAATTCGGCTCTACACTCCCCCCCCCATTTAGATTAGTCAATGTCACATCACAGCAGTACAGCTCCCTAACTACAGCCTAGACTCCTTCCCACTGTTTTCATGGCTGCACCTGGCTTTGGTCACTGAGAACCTACCACACATGTGAAATTCAATCAGTTAGTTTTAATAATAATGTTTATACATGTGGTGGTTGTTTCCTTCTTCCTGGAAGCAGAGCTCTACTAGGAAAAGCTCCTGTCTTCCATCTCTGCTTGTGCAACTAAGCACATGGAAGAAGCAGACAAGACCAAAGAAACCATCTCCCTGGAGAACCTCAGGGTAGGATTTGTAAACGCAAGTGCTTCTGCAATTGGGCACATGGACTTGCCCATAAAACTCAAGCTGGTCAAACCTGAGAACTATGAATTTGCAACTAAATCTATGCATTTTTTCCCATGGGCATAACTAAAATGGAAACTTCTGACAGAAAGCCATTTTGACAAGTTTTCTGACACATTCTCCCTAATACTGCCTACAGCAGGAAGCAGCAAGATTACATCGTAGAAATACCACCTTGTGGGAGAAATAAGCTCCAGGTAGTGCCAGCACTTACATATGGTTGAATATAACTGCTCCAAGCATATTTCAACTCCTGTCTCCATTAGGCTGGCAAATTATTGCATGTATATTCATCTGATAAAAAGAAAGTGGGCTCTTTGAGGGATTTTTTTTTTTCCTCTGAAAAAAAAAGGGTTGCTTTAATTAGAATCTACTGGCTAAAAGCCTTTTTTTGGAGCAATTGCATCAATTCTGTTCCATTAGCCACCATATGAAGCCAGATTAGGAAATAACTTGATACATAGCTGAAAAAAGAAAGTAAATGAGAACAGTATAACAAAACCCTCTGCTTAGAAGCAATCAAGCATCCAAGAGTATTGGATAGAGGGGGGCTGTGATGAATGCATATCCTTATTTATGCACCTCATTCTTTCTCAAACGATTGCACTGTATATGAAAGCACAGGACTGACAGCAATAGCTAATGCTCTCAGAAGAGGTCATGAACCATGGTGAGCACATCTAGATACAGAAGGCAGGTATCTCTGCAAGCTCTAGTGACAATCCTCCATCCTAACAGATAATCCTACCTGTAGTTCCAAAGCATCCACTCCAGATGCCCCACAAGCACGTCAGGTGCATTTGCTCTCTCCCCAAGTTCATCAAGAACAGCTACACAAATTGTATTATCAGTTCCACCTGCAACTCCACCACTTCAGTCAATACATTCAAGGGCCCACAGGAGATCAAAATTCTGCTCAAGTCCTAGATTATTAGAGCTTGCAAGTGACAATGGCTGGGTCTTCAAAGTGTTCTGAAAGATACCAACTACAGAGTATGGACACGTTAAACAACAATGTACTGTTTTTGCAAAATCTTTCCATCATAGAATTTATTCAGACAGATGGGGGGGCTGTCCTCTGTGTAAGGCCCTGTTCTAGAACCTCAGAGATGAAAAACAAAATGTAAATTCAACAAGCGAATATTCATAAGATGAAAATTTCACAAGACTAGTTTCTATTTAGAAGCCTTTGCTTGAGAACATACCTCCCAAACCCAGACATTTAAACTAATGAACCATCCAGACTGATGCTAGCCCTGAACCGTCTCATCACAGAAGCTCAGCAAACAATGTCTCGTGGGAGATGTGGAGCTGACAGGAACCTTTCCTTCACGGGCAGGAACACAGCCAGCTCTAGATCTACCAGTAAAGCCTAAATCTGATCTGTTTTATCCTGTTCTCTCTTCTTCTCCTAACTTCACACCACATTAATACGACAAGATTTCTCACATGTGACTTCCCCCTTCTGTAGAAGAAAAAAGGTGGGAAAAGTTCATTTTGACTGACTAGTTTTCTTCTGTACACAGCTCCATCCTTCCAGCGTGACAACCGGCTCCTAATCACAGTGCAAGTTCCCTGGCAGTGCTGCTCCTTCCTCAGCTGAAACAGCATTCAGTATTCATGCCTCCCCAGTTAAACCCCTTGTAGCAACCTGCTGTTTCTTCTAAATCATCAAAAAAGCAGTGGAAATGCACTTCACCATGACCTGAGTGAGAAGCAAGACTGAAATTCAAAAGAGACTAAGTATTTCAGTGAAAAGAAGATACAGATTGTGGAGAGTGGAGAATTTAAGATCCTGAGAAACAAATTTTCTGTAATGGTATTATTTACTATGCAGTCTCTGTCGACAATGCACCCAGACAAGGCTCATTAGTATGCTATAAAACAGTTTCTAAACTGATACAGTTAAATTATGTAAGACTGTATGGATACTGATTTTAACATTGGATCATTTCATTTTATTAATGTATCTACACCAAAATTAAGTATTTTGAAATAAGTATGTCCAGGCAGACTACACAGTTATGCTTAAAGATGGTTAACAATCACAATTCCATTATACTGATAATTTCTGGCTAGGTGAACAAGCCCACTCAAAAGGTTATTTCTGGCTCCTGCACTCAGTCACATCATTCATTCTCTTTTATCCACTATACCTTCCCTAATGCATTTTCTGACTACTATGCCATGCAAACAAAAAAAGGACCGTTTTCAGAAGACTACACAAGACCTCTGCCACCTCCTTGTATAGATATAATTTCTGCTCGCGTTCTTGAAGGCCAGAGCTTGAGAAAGAATAATGAAAATAAGATTCAACTGCAATACTGGTACTATTTTAGTCAGCACATCTTAAACAGAAAAAAAAGGTATCACAAGGCTGCCTTAAATAATAATAAAAAAGCCAACAAGAAATTACTATTTACAATCCCTAATCCTCTTTTGGATATGTTAAAACTATCACTGGAGGTAGATGATTGAACAAAACGATGCCTATAGATTCCTGTTCAGACCACAGTGATATTTCCTGGCCACTGCTGACACACAGGCTAAGACACAGCCCCTTTTTCAGGCAGCTCTCAGTCTAAATGGATGGTGTTTACTCTTTTCATTTGCACAATGGAGAACTGAAGCAGAGAAAAACAAATGACCTGCCCAAGAACTCTGTCTACATCAGTTCTTTTATCATCCTCATCACAGAAGTAACCGAGTATCTTTCACTAGTATGTTGACCAGACCATGAGACAGAAATAGTATCTGTCACACACAGAAAGTTTATCTCAGAGCCTGGAAACAGAACCTATCTGGATGCAGGCCCAGTTCTCCCACCTCACCCTGAGGCACCTTCCTCTCAACAGCTCTCCTGTGATGTGAAAAAGCATTGACCCTGAATAGTAAAATACTGGATTTAGGGAATTTACTACTAGAGAACTTGAGTCGAATAGAAATTTCCTATCATTAAGAAAAAGTAGCAGCAGTGATGGAAAGTAACAAAAGTAGTTTAAGTGACAGGACTGACATTTTTGTGATCTGAAACTCTCTCATTGCTAGGATTTTAAGGTGCTGATATTTTATCATCAAATTGGAACCCAGCTGGTAAGTATGGTAAGTATCAACGGTATGAGAAACTCAGCAGAGAAATAGTGACCCCATTATATATGAACCTATTTTAGTTGAAGAAATGTATGCATTTTCAGCCTTGTATTGCATTGCAGGATTTCCTCTTTGATTTTTCTTCAGAGACACCCCATACAGATTCCTCTGTGAAGCTGTATTGGAGGATTAGAGATACTGTACGAGTCTAGGAAAAGCTGCAGAGCCAGTTTCAGCTTCCCTACAGACTGATAATCCATAATCACATATATAATTGCTGAAGACTGCAGATGAAGTGACTAAATTTTCATTAATTTCAAGGGAGCCAAAACTTTCCTCTGACACTTTGGCTCTACAAAACAGTTGATCTAGTTGTGAAGTATCTACTACTAGATTAAATATGTCAAAACCACAAGACAACAAACTGAACAAACAAATCGGGTACTTCATATTAGTTCAGGCCATAGGTGTGATGAAGTTAGTGCTGTCTCTCCTCTGTAACCAACATAAACACCACATAATGTATTTAGGCTAGTTCAGCAGAAGTGACATTGTGCATCTCATTCACATTAAACACATACTGCCTAGTAATTTAGCAATGTCCAAATGGTTTTTAGTGTTGATGAAACTGTTGTGCGTGCTCTTAACATGAGAAAGTTGTAAGATCACCTGTGTAAGAGGACTGAACAATTCAGTTTTATGTCCTACGGCATGTCCTGGATGCTCATCTACACCATTCTCTCTCACAGAACAGCTGCATCTGAGAAAAGTTTTTATAAGCCTGTCACACTGCATAGTCAGTCAAATATAAGTTCATTTTTGTTCTTTGTCTTTGATTTCCCCTCTGTCTTTGTTCTGCTGGTGCTTCAGCATTAGAGGAACCCATTTCTTTAACATTATCATTGTCTTGGGCTGTAATTCACTGTAGGTTCTGCTACAACATCATTGAATTCAACTACCAAAGAGCCTTATGAGTAAAAACTAACTTCTAAGAACCACTGTTCTTAGGCTTGTCTGTACTGCCAAGCAAATTTGCCACATCTTTCCTTGCTGTATGGGACTGAATCAGGACAAAACAGATAGGACAAAACAAAACCAGAGTGTGATAAGTCTTGGCAGATGGTAGTCTACAGCATAATTTAACTAAAAATTGAACGCCTAGACAGCAATTGTCCATGAAATACCGTGCAACACTCAGTATTACTGGTTACTCTCAAAGAAAAATTGCATCTGTATAACAGTCACTTCCTAAGAGGATCTTGAAATTCCTTCTGCAGTCACTTATATAAGAAAAGGAAGTTTATACAACATCAAAAGGGTTCAGAGGGATGGAGCAAGCACCAAATGAATGACTCCAGGCAAGTCAAAGAGCAAACTAGCAACGAAGAGTCACAGGAGAGGCCGGGACTGAAGGTGAGAAGGGACAAAGATTAAGTCAGATCTGGGACATATTGAGGAAGACGTAGAGACCAAATCCTGCCTGTGATTATGCCCATGAAAAACTGCAAAAATCAAAGGGCTACATTAGTCCAAGATGGGATACTAGATTTGGAAACAGAACTGATGCAGTACATATAGACCTGTTTCCCAAAAGAAGGGAGATAACCCTCAAACTCAAAGCAGGACTACCAGAAAAAGATGCAAGAGATGTGATGAGAAAAACACCAGAATAAGGCAAGCATGTCCAGGCATCATTGCCAAGCTCAGCAGGTATGTTACAGAGTATACCTACACTTCATCTGGCTTCAAATTGTTCCTTTTGCGGGCAATAAAATTACTGCACAAATCCCAGAAAATAAACTGAGTTAACACCCCATTAAATACAACAGACTTTCAATTCAAGGTAAGAACGTGCCCAGATTAAGCTACCCCTGTACAAGCTGGCCCATGGGTAATATACATCAGTTCTACTGACTTGCAGTCTTAAAGAAAAGAAAAAACCTGAGATGCTTGGGAGAGAATCCCATTAGGAATAATTTCTACAAGGTAGGGAAGGATACGTTGTTTGAAGCACGCTTAAACAGCACAACATATTCTGCCATAAACATTCTTTCTACTGTTGAACACATATCCCAAGGGAGAAACCCAGGAATTTGTTACTTTGTGTATTTTCTTTATCAGTAACATGATCTTGCCCCTTCCCCCTATCCCCCCCAGATTAAGCAGTCTTGATTTTATACCTGCAGTTTGTTTTGTCAGTATCTGGCTTGGAAACTGGTACCAGAGAGAATGGCACCGTTGCTGGATTGATTTGTCGCCTCCATCTCACAGAAGACAAGATGATTTAAAACACTTATTTCCATAGTTTTGCCTTTTCTAAACACTTCAAACCACAGTAGTTGTGGGCCCCTTCCAAATTTGCTACTCCTCCAGTGGCACTCGTTGAGAAAAAACTTTCTCTACAGGAAAAATCTTTGTTGGCAGATGCAATTAGTTGATTTTAACTGGTTTTAAACTGAAACAGCTTAGCACAAAGGAAGAGGGCAAGAGAGGGAAAGAAAGGCAGGACAGGAAAACATACAGATAAGGGCAACAGCATGAAGTCAAGAGTTAAGATTTAGATTGTCATGTAGTTACTGACAACTTTAGATGCTGAAAAGGGGACGGTTCTCTATAATTTGTGCTCCCACACCATTTCAGTGTACAGTTTCATGAAACGGTGAGCCAAAATGCAAGCAAGATACCTCCAGAAAGGAGTTCCTGCTCTTCCCTTCTCTCCTCTCTGATCCTCTGCTTACTTTGTGCAAACCCTAGTGCTTACCAGACCTCTACATGAGCTCAGCCAATTCACAAAATACAGAAAACTTCCAGCAAGAAAAAACCTGGGTAGTTTTCTGCTATTTTGATGAATTAATGAAGCTCACAGTTGGGCAGGGATGCTCTTGGGTGGAGTAAGATCATAGAGAAGCAGCTACCACCACGCTATATACGCTCTAGCTCCAGAGACCTGGCAGTGCTGTTTAAATGTGAAGCTGCTACAGGCTCCCAAAATGAAAACCAGCTCTGCAAAGACACAGTACTATGTAAATACCAACAGTTGCAAAGCTGCCATTACATAGATTTATGCATTCACAGCTCCTGCTTGTTAGGAAGCCAGAGAAGTCAGCTGTGCTGATTTTAGATATCAGCCAACACACAATCAGCTTTACCCAACTAGAAACCTTTATCACAGCCACTCTTTGCTGTCAGAACTTCAAAGACACACAAACTGAGTTCATTTTTTATTTGTCATACCTGCATTTCCTTGTAACACAAGAACACTTGCTGTACCAACTTCAACCCTGACCAGCCCTCCAAGCACAGCAGGAAAAGGATAGAAAAGGATAATGTATCTGTATGAAACAAATAAAATAATTAAACCCAAATCAAAACACAAAACCCAAGAAACTACCATCTGCCTAGAACAAAACCAGGGAATTGACAAGTTTCCACATGCAGAAGCTCTCTGGCTCTGACTCCCGCTAACAGCCTTTTTCACTCTCATTTTGAGATACCAAGATTTATCATTAGAGGGCACTGCTTCCCCCAGTAGAAAATGGGTTCTTTTCCTTACGTGGATAGATGTTTCAAACATCTGGAAATGCACGTTTACCATGTAACTGTGAAGTCTTGAAACTAGGGTGCAGCTGGAATTCCATTTTCACATTTGCTACTTTTTCTGCTCAAAGCAATTCAAGAATGTATGGGATTTTCAAGCCTGAATCCAAACTTACTGAGGCTAAAAACTCAACTATTTCTGCACTGGCAGTAGGTGAACGTTAACCACAAGAATAAATGCAAATTCTATTCCTGTATCCTCTTATTCCTGCTGTCTTTATCCTACAAAGTCCCTTAACAGATTTTTAATGGGGTGAGGGTAGAAGGTAATTCCTACTCACCTTTTTCAGAAAAAAATGGGTTGTAAACAGAATTTGACTCTGCATTTACATATGCCAGGGCTGCTCATTATTAATGCTAATAAGCAGAAGAAAAATGACACCCTTCCCTCCTGCATATCAAGTTCATAGCATATGCTTGAAAGCCACATGCCGATATACAGCTATATTTCTTCTAAAGGAGCAAATGCTCTATTTCTGTAGAATTGTTTTAAGAGAACTGAAACCTTTTGAGGACGTCAATACTCTCCGTAATCCATACTCACACACAAGGAGAACAGCATGTGTACTGCTGTTTCAGCACACATACAACATTGATACTAAAAAAGCCACGGGCCTCTCTGGGAAAAGCATTAGATTAATTTTCCAGAGTTTTTCACTCTCCTGGACTCAGCCATCCTGCTGGTTTGCACTTCTGATAAACTTCCTGCATCTCTTCCCCCAGTCCAGTTTACTTCTCTTCCTCCAATATTAAAGAAGCACCAACTTGGGCAGGAATTTGAAGTGTCATAGAGGAAAAGAAACTTCCTCTCAGAAGACTTAGAATACTAATACAGTTGTTAACATCCATTTTGAAGGGTGAGGGGTTGAAACACTATGTTTATAGGCCTAAAATTTCAGCTTGGGATTTCTCTGTAAGCGTCCTGGGCTTAAGCAATATTATTTCAAATAAATTAGATGAGGGAATTCTCTCTTGACTAACACTGGAACAGATTTAATAAAACTAAAACTGCCCATATGAGATAGAAAGAGAAATCCCACGGTATTATTACTCCAGATTGAAAACTAGACCTCCTTCTGATTCCCATACAGCCAAGTGTTTGGTTGATGTGAGGATCATTCTTCAACTCAATTCAAGGAAGCTGGATGGATATCTAGTAGCCAAGGATTTGGCAGGTAGAACTCTTTATATGTAAGTATTTAGAATTCAAATTTATAAACAAAAAGATCAGGTGGACTTCAATGCACATACTTCTAGGGAAAAGTGAGAATGCCTTTCACCTTCCAGAGCGTGAATGAGCAAAGCTACAAACCTGTAAAGAGTAGTATTTAACAACTTTAGGAGATGAACCATTTCATCAACAGGAAAAGAGAAAGCAAAGGATCTTAGAATCTTCTTATATCTTAGAATAACTTGCATCAATAATATATACACCATTATGATTTAGTATCAACAAGACCGAATTTTTCACCCATGCAGGGCCAGCTATGGGGGCTGGGTAAATCAGCACCAGAACCCTGTTGCCAGGCTTGAGCACAGATATGCACATAAGGAATGAATTCTAACAAATTGCTTAAATATTTATGCTTACAATATTCAAATTAAACATATGCTTGTTAGTAAGTCTAGAAGTGTATCCTGCTTACGTTCCTCATAATTCCCTTTACTTACTTTTCCTAAAGCTTATATTCTATAAACTGTAGTGCTTATGACCAGCTGGAATCTTTTCCAGCTATCAGCAGGAGAATCAAAGTTTTCTGTTTATTAAAACCAGAGAGCTTCTCATCTCTTTAATCAAAACTTTCCTTTCCACGTGCCACAAGCAACCTAACAAATTCGCAAAATGTACTGATAGCTACAGTTTCTTGGAGAACCTTGTGTTTCCACAATCTCTAATGTAAAACAACTTTCCTTTTAGTATTGCAAAAATGTTACTAATATGAAACTGCTGGAGCTCCCAACAGGCCCCTTCAGAATCCTGCTGTACTATTTATCATGTTAAAAAGATAGTATGTCTCTTCCTCTAAAACATCCAAGCTAGGCCAGAAGTTTTGCTACACCGAACAGTTTCTGGTATCAGTGAATTATTTGCATATACTTGTAGGAGGATGGGGGTTAATTTCTCATGACACAAACCTGGATATAAAGACACAGCGTGAAGGAGATAAAAGGAAAAGGAGCATTCTAAATAGAACAACATACCTGGTTAACAACATGCAATGGCTTCAGATCCCATTAATGGGTTAACTGGTACACTGTTTTCAGTACTTTCTTAAACATATTCTCATTAAATAAGTATTTCCTGATATTTTTTGAAGAATACATGTTTCCTGGGGATTTTTGTTTTAAAATGTGCTTCTTATTTTTTCTTTCAATTTCTGATCTATAGTACTGATGTGGCAAGTAATGTCAGGAGTCAATTTTTATGAGCATAAGTCTCATCAACTCAATGGAACCATTCACAAGTTGACCTCATGCTTAAGCACTATTGGGATCAGGACCTAAAATCCTAGTTTAACTATCTTCACATGACCCAATTCTCCACTCAACTTAACAAACTATCCCTTCTCCTACATTGTTTCTCTACTTCTCCGTCTCTATGCAGATCTTTTCAAATATTACCTCAGCACTTCATGAATTAACAGAACTGATGGCATTTCAGCACTCGGATTCCCTTATTAGGATATGCATGCAAATAAAATCTGGATAGTTTAAAATAAACACTGATTTTCAAAGCTACAGAGCTGTCTGAATATAGTGCTGTGGCTACAAACAGACACAAACACAATAAACCTGTGTTGCATTTGTCCTCATACTGGGGTGAAATGTAAGTCAAAGATGGAAAATGAGAGAGTAGTAGTTCATTCATCCCATCTCCCTCCCAAAATAACTCTGAAACAGAGATCACACACTAGCCATAGTTCAGTGATATCTGCCATCAGCATCACACCTCTCTTCTCTAAGGTGTTTCTCTAAGAAAACTTCAGATTAGGTAGCCGTGCGTTTTCATGTCTAGTATGGTTTGTACAACCATGTTTTCCTCTTGCTGCCCTCCAAAACTGTTCTTAGAAATATCCTAGCAACATTTGCTTGTCATTACTTTGGAACAAATATTCAAAAACTTGCATTGCACAGGTCTCCGTATGCCAGTAGCAATACAGACTTAAGCTTCAAACCTTCCAACTCCAATTTTCATATCTTCAGATACACAAACCATTAGTGTCTACATATTAAAAACCAAAAACCCACAGCATACGAATTACAAGTTTATTAATATAAACCATAAATCAGTTTATATAAATGTTAGTTCTTGTTATTACATAAGGGATGTGGATATTTTACCACATACCAAAATGGCACAACACATACAAAATCCAGAGATTTTGCAATTAAGATGGCAAGTCATGAATACATTGAAAAAAGTTTAAAAACCCTCATTACTATGAGCAATGAGGAAAAAACAAGCAGCAAAACTATTCATGGTTCACAGGCAGAAAAACTCTATCGTAGAAGTAGACGATAGGCCTGAGTGTACTTCTGACTCTGAAGGATACAACTGAACTGAAGCAAAAGATTTAAAACGAGGCCTAATTTCAGATTCCAAATACATTAACAACAACAACCTGCCAGAGGAAAGAGGAAGTGATTTTTTTTTTCCTTCTTAAAGAACCCAAATCTCTCAAATCCCCTTAACTGCCCATAAATAATTATTAATCATCAGTCCAACTGACCAGCAGCAGAGTAAACAGGGGTAACAAACACAAAAAGACAGGGGAAGTATTACACTACATTGTCTTAAATTGAGCATGATTGACCACCACCTGTTCCTGATGCTGTACAGCACCACAGGTTACAAAGGAACAAGATCTTTGTCTTATAATGAACTCATTGCTGTTTTGCTCTTTTTTTTTCTCTCCAGGTGTGCACTTGTTTTGCTATTACCTTCTCCAACTCTGGACTAGTCAGTGTCACTTGGCAGCTATTCTCCTCTAGTAGATTTCCCTCCATTTCTTCAATTTTTTGTATCTTGATCATTTCATAATTGGTGTTTTACAGAAACTCCAAAGCATTGTAAAACTAAATGTGCAGTCTGTCCCAGATAGCAGGTAGTAGCTGAACCAAGCTTGTTGGTATACCGAAAGACCAGGCATTAATTTGGCAATCAAAATAATGATGTGACCACAAAAGTAACATAATGACATGGTTGTTTACAGCACTGTGCCCTAGAAAGAGCACCAATGCAGGCAGCAGTCATCCAAACTCCTCCACAGAGGATCTACACCCAACATACAAATTTCACAAGGCTACAGTTTGGCTCCATACTCAGCAAGCAGGTGGGAAGATACATGATAAAAATCTAGTAGGGCAAAAGAAAACCAAGCGGGGGCAATAGGTATGATACAGAAGGTTCTTACAGGAAGAGAAAATAAGCATGGTGGTGGGAAATTAGGGAGGACAAAGGAAGACAAGGATGTCAAAAAAAGGCTGAGGGAGAGAGTCTCACAACATTTTAAAAGTTACTCAAGTTGGGGAACAAAGATGACAGGAAGGGCCCTGATAACAATTAGCTATAACCAAAGATCTCTCAAGTTTTCATCACTTGAAGTAATAACTACTTCCTTTAGCTTTTTCAGAGGGAGATATGCTTAAGATGGAGAGGGGGAAGGGACACATTATTTCCTTTCCAAGGTTAACATGGAGTTGCCAAAAGCTCTCAGAAGAGAGCAATGCTAGTAATAGCTTTCTTGAAAATGCACTTAAAATTGAATTAGAATGGATTCAACGTTGAACAATTTTAATGAAGCAAGTGTCAAACAAGCACATCAACTTCTTAAAAACAAAGGAACTCCAAAGTTTAATTACAAAAACATTGTACAGAAAACTTGGCATCTCAACAAGCAAATGGATTCTGTTTTCATATATTTCTCTTAACATTCCTCTAAGTGACAAAAGCATTTTATCCCGCTCTTCTCCTTGACACCCACTTCATTTTTTACCTTTTTTTTTTTCCTCAATCAGCCAACACTGAAAAATGTAAACTGAAGTGACAATCAGAATACAATGGAAAGACCAAATCCATTTTTATAGGGTTAATCAATGTAAATAAGAAGCTTCTTAATGAGATAAAACATCACCTGTCACATCATTGGTAAGCAAGAAATTATTCTTTCCCCAGATGCTTTAAGATCAGTATACCACCTCCCCTCCTTCCTTGTGGGAAAAAGCAAAAGATTTGTCAGCCCCCAGCTAATAATATCACCTTAAATTTCCTATCCCATAACACTTGCATGCTACTCAACAGAATGATGTATTAGCAGTATGTCACAAGCTGATAGTTGCATTGAATTTATGTAAGCAGAGGCAGCCTGCAGCCACCCATACCTTATTTACAGTATGTGTATGTCACAGCCTGGAATTGCATCCTACTATCATATTACATAGCAATTTCTGGAGTCTTTATGGGATACAACTCCAGGTATTAGGTAAGATACCACAGACTGAACTTTAGAATTTTTGAATCAACTTTTGGCTATGCAGTGCATTTTGGCTACTTCAATAAAAGTCAAATATCAGCAATTCTAAAAAACAAGATACACACAAGAGATGAAGGTATCAGTGTTTCTTCTGGAGACATTAACCTGTACGATTTTTTCCCCCACACAATATTTGTTATAGAATCCACTAAAGAAGTTCATGCCAACATCAGTTGGTCTCATCCATGCTAAGGAAAATGGAGGTCAATGCAGCAAATTGAGGTTCCTTTTTGTGAAGTCTTGAAAATGAGACCGAAGACAAGAGAAAGGAGTTTCCTCCCTGAAGGAAGACTTGAATTTACATGGAAATCCTTGCTGCTTGGCTACAGCAATAAACCCATGAGTAAGTGGAGACCTGACATACAAGGTGATGACCTGGAGGTGGCTTCAGGCAAGCATGAAGTCCATGCGTACAGCGTGGGAAAAGAAGAAACTGCTTTTTAATCTTCAAATACTTGCATTACAGAAACATTAAAAGTGATGCCGACTGCAATGCACTCCAGTAATGAAAGCAATCTCCAATTCATAACAGGGAAATCTTAAAGATTTCTTAAGGAGGAACAAGGAGATTGTCACGTGGAAGAAAGATGATTTCAACCACTACCATAAAGTCCAGAGATTTCCAACAAGTGCTCAACCAAAGTCTGAATTAACAATTTGACAGGAACCAAAGGGCAGCAAGTGATTTGCCTAAGTTAGTGCAGACAGTAGGTGCCTTCATCTTTGACAGGAGGTGCAGAGTAGCTCAGCAAGATTACAGACTCTAGCATGCAGAGTTCTACTTGATGTAAGTGAAAGGCCATTTAGGTCACACTGGAACATAATATGCTGAATGCTGTAGGCTCCACAGGCTGTACTTTAACTGTACAAAAGGTGAATGCACTCACGGGCTGTAATGTAGAATTCTGTGGGCTGCTATGTGGACCTAGCTGCTAATAACCTTCTCTGCTCTAATAATTAACGCAAAAATACATGTGCTGCTTCCAGGCATATTGCTTCCTAGCACTGTGATTTCAGGAGGTTAGAAAAAAATGCAATCCCCCTGACTATTTCTCTTTTTATAGAATACTGCTCTGACCATGAGATCATTCTCTCAAAATCAAGGCAGTAACATTAGACTGAGCAACATAGACAAAGGGTGTTTTTAGTCTGAAATAGAGATCCTTATTTTCCCTGCTAAGAACTAGCATTTCACTTTCTATCTTGATTACCACTGACCTTTGCAGTAGTAAAATGCTCCACCAAACATTTTCAAGAGATAACAGGACACCTTCATAGTAAAGCAGGATGCTACATGCAGGAGAGGTGCTTGAAGAGAGGGGAGAGAGAGGAAGTCTGTCTCATAGTAGAATCAAGTCACAAAGCACCAACCTCAGCCAGTCTCTAGCAGGGAGCAAACTCACATTGTAGAAGTTGCAGGCTAACAAAAAAATCCCAGGATTCTGCTTAAGAAAAGCTTATATAAACATAGCAGGCAGGGTAGGACAAGACAGTGCACCAAGGAAGACGGCCTGTTACAGTAGAGAACATAAGCACTGCAAGTATCAGATAACAAGATCAAAACAAGAAAACTAAAGTGGAGGAAGGTAATCCCACAAGATAAACACAAAAACGACACTAGAAGACAGTAGGCAATATAACACATCAAAGTTATTACGACAACATGTAGGCTGACTTCATTTCACGAACTGCGAGATTTCATCTCCACAGTCAGCCTGTCCACAGAACATATGTACTTCACACCCAGCAAAATTAATAAGAAACTGAAGATTGCACAAAAGTTGCATGCTTTTAAATGTTTACACAGAGGACAGTTCCAAATGTTTAGTGGGTGGTGTCCGTGGCTTCTTAAGACCTTTTAATGCATTGATCGGTTTGTCTCACTGACAATCCACAAAGGCAGGGGCCAGGATAAACCTGCAATTCTGCCTCCCACCCCTAGTCTTTCCCTCATGGCTTCTTATTCCACACTGGCCAAAAAAATTTTGTAAAGCATCCCTGGATCATGAGACCTGCAGACAAAACAGAAAAACAAGCGTTAAAAGACTAAAATCTACAAGGATTAAATAGGCACGGTGACATTATTTTTGGATAGTACTGTGTTTTCAGATAAACCAAGTAGTATAGCAAAGAAGCCTATAGAGACAGAACTGTGAATTCCTGTTTCCACCCAAAGAACAGTGTGCTAAATAATGAAAAACTTCCTCTTCTCCCCTATATATGGTTTGCACAAAGTTCTCTTTACCATGCAGTACAGAAAAACAAAACCATTCAGTAGTATAGCCAAATAAGTCACGAAATACAGTGTACGGAGCCACCAAAAAAACACCTCTGCTCTATGAAGTACTGTGAAGTACAGTGGTTTCCAAGAGTATAATAAATAGATTTTTCTATGAAATTGATTTGTGATGTGTCTCAAGCTCAAACAGATCATTTGCTTGATAGAGATTACATTTAGAAGAATATACTTCATACGCATATTAACAAAGGGGCAATGACGATGACAGTTTGCTGATATAGTTTATCGGATGCCAGTTGAATCTTTCTATTCCCTCTCTTCTAGGGAAGCCCTACTTATTTCTTGGTTTGCATCCAATAAAGCCCAACCTTCTTCCTTTCTAAGACTTTGTCAAAAAAGATAATCATTGCCACCCGAATGTCACTGTAATTAATAGCCCTACGAATTACTTGATCATCATATCCAGTCAAATGCATGTATTTGTATAATGAAACTAGGTGATTATTAAATCACATTTTTAATCACCTCACACTGTTTTGCTGCTGAAAGGAGGGAAGGTATTGGTGGGAGGGGGAAGAAGGGAATGAGTCCTATTTTTCAACTATAAAGTGGAAGGAGGAATTCTAAAGCAAGAATTATGTTTTCCAAACCAATTACAGCTGAATCCAATTTATCCAAGATAGATATTTGCATTTTTAGGAGCACAGAAATTGTCCATCATTTAGGAAATAAGACTCCACCTGGCACGAGAACCAGAGTCTAGATTTTAGTAGCCCTGAGATATGATTTTTCTGGCAAGGTGTTCAAAAGACATCTGTTCCAAGGCCCGGCATGACCTTCTAATAACTGATTGATGAGAAACTGCTTTCCCTCTTATACATACTGTAAAAGCTCCCCATCCCCTGATTCTCTTTCTGAGCTTAAGAGTGCTAATTGAAAACAGTATACGAAAATGAGGAGGTTGATGAGCTACTGAAAAACCCCAGACCTGGATCGACAAGCTGTTCCCTTCATAAATAGCAGCAGTAAAGGCACTTCTTTATTCCGCTGGGAGCTCAGTCATCTCTTAGAACTATAGTCCGTTCCATCTGGCTACCCTCTGGAAGGACAATGATCTTTTAGCTTAAGCCACACTATAATGGGGAACGTGTAATTAACTGTTCTACACAGTATCACAAAAGGTCAGAATTAGAAAGGATGAAAAGCCCTGTCTTCATATTTGCAGATGGCACAACGCAGCTTTATTTGCATTTCTAAACACTATTCAAGACTTGTACAGTAGATCTCTACATAATAAATGCCGAAAGAATCCAGATATGTACATAGTTAAAACAGAAGCAGCCAAACTCCTAATGGCTGTCTAGTGCTGTGCATCATGGGAGAAGTGGGGGACTAAGTGGTGTGGGAAATGCAAAGCAGCACAGTAGTGCAGAAAGACTGGTATTTCTTTGTTGATTTGTTTTTCTACTCAGTTCCTTATGACAGTTTTCTAAACTGTTAAACAGAAGCAAAAATACAGAATCATGAGCTCAGTAACAATCTATGCATGAGCCGCATGATCATTAAAGTCTCAGCAAATGCAACCTATAGCCTGAACCACGCATCAGTGCTTCATTTACACGTAAACCTTCATAACCAGATAAGCATGACTATAGGTGCTACAAAGCAGCTAGTTGTAAGGTATTTTCAGTTTGTAACAGATATGAGTTCACCTGTAACCTCCTGAGACAAATAAAACTGCTCTGTGACCACCAGATTCTACAGTTAACACAATTTTTCAGATTTACTTCACTCATGAAAGGAACCTTCTTCTGAATTAGTCACCCTGTTACTAAAATGTAAATAATTTTTCTTTTTTTTTAACACTATTCTGCCAGTATTCTTATCCACCTTACACAAATACAATGAATAATAGGACAAACAGCTATTTATGTCTTTATACAAAAGAACTTGGAGCTAAGGGGAATTTCAGAACCCTTTAATGCTGCTGGATATTTTCAGCCCCATTTGACTTTAAGTCAACCTGTTCCTGTGGCTTTGAGGAAGAAACTTTTTGATTGTACAATATGGTGAGATCAGCACAAGAATCAGTGTCAGAACAAGTGTCAGAGATACAGAGTAGATGCAAAACAAAAGCAGCCTAAGAGTGAGCACTTACCCAGTCACTAGCGTTCAAGTCTATTTACCACATCTCGAACTGTGGCTATGAGGTTCTCGTTCTCCTGTGGGTTAGCCATAATAATACTGTGCAGCCTATTCATGTAGGAATCAATAGTTTCCATTGTGGGTGTTTCCCCGCTACCTATAGTTAACATAGTAAAATGAGCCACAAAATATTTAGATGACCACAGCAATTCCAAAAAAGTTAAGACTATGCGAAGGGCAATTTATGCCAACATACAAACTGCTATAAGGAGGTGATTTTGCCATGCACCATCTCCTGTGACAGATTCTGTAAAATGATGTCCTCCTAACTCTGCAAAGTGAGTGATTCCAAGGATATTAGGACTAATGAAGCATGAGTTTCTTTGATTTGGGTCTCATAGTTGATTATAACAAACTCCTTCAGCTGGGCATTCATAGTATCTAAGTGGATTCCTCAGCATCTGACAATACAGATGTAGCATTTCTTTTAATCAAGGAACTTGCAGGTCCTGTCTTTTCTATTTAGTAACATTTTCACAAAACAAGTGAAGGAGAGCAAGGACTCTTTATTAGGAAAAGAAAAGAAGAGTAAGAAAAAAAATGCCGTGTTGAATTGAAGCATGGACACTGACCCTTCCCCTGCCTGCATTTTAAGATTTCATTACTAACACAACAAAAGCTCAGAAAGAGCCAAGATCATAGAACTGTAACAGCAGGCCACGACTTGTAAATTCGCAACATCGTATAAACATCAGAAATTAAATATAGCACATCAGACAGTCATAACAAAAAAAAAATAAATCTTACCTGGTAGCGGGACTCCAGCAAAGCTGGTTGTGAGTGCTTGGCGTAAAGTCTCTAGATGCTGTTGCAGCACTGTGTTGCGGCTACGCTCTTGTATCACATCCACCTCCAATTTCTCCACTGCAGTGCGCATACTCTCAACGTGTTTCTGCAGAGCAGCATTCCTCTCCTCAAACTCCATGTTGGATTTACGCAGCTGCCGCAACTCAGCTTCACGTGCTGTGAATATCAACCCATTCCCATGTAGTCAAAAAGCTATAAAAAATGTATCTATGATTGGTAGGCCATGAAGCAGAATGTTCTAGAGTGCTCAACTGATGATTACAGTGTAGTTGTGGTTTACAGATCAAAAAGCATCATATCATGAAGCACCGATAGTGCCTACAATAGTACTTAGACTTAATTTCTAGAGAGAGAGACAAATTAGAAGATATTCAAAGCACCAGAATGTAAGTGAATAGGGGAACTGATTAGGAAGGAAGACTGCAAGACTGATTTCAAACGCATTCAGTATGATATATCTCAGCAGCAGTGGTAAGAGGCCTACAGACAAGATACCAGTTACAAAAAATACATTTCTATTGATCATCCGGAAAAGCATCTGAATATGAAATCTGTTCAGTCAAGAAAGCCTCCACGAAACGTGGCAAAAATTCCTAAACTCTTGGAACATGCATCTATGAAAACCAAACAGATTAACAGAAAACGTATCAGTGGAACCTTCCAAATATCCAGGGGAAAAAAATAAAATACTGCTAACTAGCATGAACCATAATCATACTATATCTTAGGTATTTCTTTATCCTGTAGAACAGCAGATCCAGCTTGGAATGGCTGGAATAACAGCAAGCTGAGTTTAAACATCAGAAACATCCTCAAGAAAGAATAGTTTCGGAAGACAAAGCCAGGAAAAACTGCTGTTGCAGCCATTGTGTTCATATAGAGGTAAGGTAATATGAGAAAAACTGACCAACTATACCCAAAGTCATTACTTGAGCTGAGATGGGAGAGTGCAAGGACTCTTCAGCTGGACAGCACCTGGCAAAATTTTTGGAAAAGCAAAGTGGTGTGCCCCTGCAAAAGTTTAACTTACCTTTACTATGATTCAGGAACTCTTCTGTGAAGATTGGAATGTCAAAAACAGATCTCTCCTTTGTATCTGCTTCCTTCTATAAAAGAAAAGAGCAATACATAGCTAAATACCGCTCGTTTTCACGAATTCATGAAATTGTTTTGATCAAGAAAATAGAAAGAGAAAGGAGACCAAAAACTGACGCAGATAAAGAGCTGGATGGCTGGAAGACAATTCCAGCTCCTATTAAGAAAGGCCAAAGGGTAGGTCTCAGCTTTTTAAGATTTAGGTTCAATAAAGGCCAAATACCATTATCAAGAAATATCATATAACATAGTAAAATATACCCTTTCACCCTAATGAAATTACACATCAGAAACATTCAGTTTTAAAACTAACTGAATTCATATGTATTTTCCACTGGAAAGAATTCCACCATCAACCAAATGACACATTCTGAAATAGCCTATACAGGAATTTCAACAAACAGGAGGTAAAGGGAGCCAAATACACAGTAAGTTTGATGCTTCTTTGTCTTTCACTACCAGACTGAAAAAGGAAACAGCCAGGAAAAAGAACAGCTAAAGGAAAAATAAGCAACTTTTCCAGTGTACCAATTCCATACGTCTGTTCCAAACGGGAAGTGATGTCTTTTTTGAAACGTTTAGATGGATGCTGCCACTAGTGAAAGGAAGCGTATAAACACGATTTGTAAGAATCTATGGGGAAACCTACAGAATATGTAGTATCTTGGAAGGATAAAGGTGAATATGCGTAGGCTTATTTTCCTGTTAGAAAGCAGTTGTTCACCCTGGCTACGGCAGGTATGCATTAATGTGAGGAGGGCTTCAAGGAACTGGACTGTTGTCTCCTGCATACCGCAATATCAAACACTGAAAAAAATTTTTCACTTTAAAACACAAGAGAAGTTTCTCATCTTAAGATAAAGCCTGCAGTCAAGGGTTTCCTGTCAACTTTCAGATGTCTTCACCTAATTTCTGATAAAGTTGGTGAATTCAATTATGTCAACTTGAGGCTATTAAAATCTAAGACAGCATTTCAGCTGCAGAAGATATGATGCCAATTTATGGTTTGTGATTTCTTTAAAATAACTTTTAAAACATGAAATGCTCTATAACTTAGTCAAAAACCCTAAAAAACTTGATTTGACTCAAGGAAAGAAACGACCATAATATACTTCAGTCACCATTTCTATATGCCAAATCAACAGGAATTAATGCTTGCTTTAAAGCCTGCATTGCTATTGACAAAGCCAATGCAAATTCGGTTTGATAAACTGCAGCAACTACAATCAACCTGTTACTTAATACAGAAACAAAGTTAAGCATGAGAGAATCTCTGTGGAGAACAAAAGCTTTTCAAACCTTTCAAACACCTCGGTTGATAACGTACCACGAATTAATCCTCCAAAATTATGTAGTGTCAAGTATGAATTAGTGCCCAGCAGAAAACCTAGATGTTAAACAGCTGATAAGGGAATTCTGGCACCTGAGCTGAGAGTATCATACTGGTGTCTGCCACAAAGGGGCTAGATGGGGTGAGCTGAATTCCATTTGGCAGTCAACCAAGATAGACAAGACTAGATGGAACTTCAGATACTCTGCCTTTACCTGAGGAGACTGTCAATTGATTGTTTTTAAAGTAAAAGATATGCTGAGTTTTATTGTCTGGTAGAATTACAGCTGGGAAGCTCTGTATTTGCTGAGTGAGAACTCAAAGCTCATTTGGCCTGAAGCAACTGAAGATGGAACAGCCAGGACTAGATGGAGTAGGAACAAACCTTCCCAGCTCTGTGAGACACAATAGGGTGTCGCTAGGGGTTCATGATCACATGTGCTCTTCACTGAAGTTTTCATACTTGCTACTATAGGGAAAAAGTCTCACGAGTATGTATTTAGAAACGAGAAGTCATGTACAGAAATCTAGATAATGCATTCATTTTGTCAGAACAGTTCCTAGATGGCTAGGAATTTAACCCCAAAACCTAGGATCTCAACATTAATATGCACTAAGGAATGTTGGCGGTTATGAAGCTTGGTTAAACCACTTATAGGACATCCATCTTGGATGCTCTAATTCATGCTTACTATTGCTACCTGCGTGCAAAGAGGCAATGGCTTGGATCATCACTGGCTCCTAGAGAACAGATGACAGAGAAGAGGGTACTGTGAAGAGGAGAGGGTATTCTATTTGCAACCCAAGGATACAGATTCTTCAGGTAAAAACAACAAAAATATTAAAGTGATTAGATGAAACTGTTCTGCTTCTGAAAAGCAAACAAGAAATTCTACTAAACAGAAGAGTGATAATGAAAACCACCAGCGCTCTTCCATTACAGAATACATTACCCAGCATGTAAAAGATCCTCTTAAGAACTCTGAAGTACTTAAGTCACCCTGAGGTTCACTCAGGATTAAAATCATAAGGTTTTGATTACCTCCTATTGAAAAGGCCCAGTTTGTTCAGGTTGCATATCATTTTGTCATCCCTCAAATCAAAAGAGAACCAAAATTATTGTTTCTATCATTTGCCTCCAATAAGACTGAGATGCTTCCAGATTGCCAACAAATAATACCATTCTTATCTGGCTATTAAAACAGCAATCGATCTTTGGAGGTTCCAGAACAAATCAGACTTGAAGTTCCCAGCGACATGGTGAAGTACGGTAAAGAGAAAGATGAGATTTTGGGGGGGTTTAAGCTCATCCTTCCTTGTATGGTCAGGTGCAGACAATGTAAGGAACATATAATATACATAATACTTCATAAAAAAAAAGTGTTCTCAGAGTAGATGGTTTTCTTCTTGTGTGCTCATACTACAGCAGCCATTTCCCTGTCTTCAAAGGTTGTAGATACTATCAGGCAATGCCTAATCTCCCTGACTTGTGTGTATGAATTTTTGAAATCTTGCCAGTAAGATGTTATGTAACTGATTGCATGAAGCTAGACCTACTCCGAATCAAACAGCTTGAGGAAACAAGCAATAACAAAACAATGGAGAACAATTAACAATGGTTTGGTCACTGCTGATGACAATTAATAGTTCCAGTCTATATTACTGTCATATTTATGAAACTAGGATTTGGAGGAAGAAAAATGTTCTGTTTTATGCCCACAGATGAGCTCATTCAGACAGTGTCTCCATGGTTTTCATGGTTATATCTTCCTATTAAAAGTTTCCCCTCACACCTTCCCAAGCCTCATCCTTTTGTTATTTATTTATATTTAATTAGTATTTGAATTGTTCACTGCAATACTTTTTGGACATCATCTCTATATACAATATTTAAAATTGGTTCAACACTGATTCACAGAAACTAAATCATGAACACCTAAGTGGAGTGAGGGGAGAAGGAAAGGTTTCCTTGACCTTATGTTCTTATATTCTCTCAAGAAATAATTTATTCAGATCATACCTGCTAATCACAAACACAATAATAATAGTCAATGTGAGTAAGAGACAGCAGCAAGACAAAACAAAGCTTTAGTCTTACTTCCAGTAAGAACTTGAGTATATACTTCTAAGAGCAATCTAAATCTTTGCTGCTTCTTCCTTGCCTGTGCAGGATTATAATACTTGACTCCTTTGCAGAAAAGATGTGAAAGCATATCAGGAGATAAGCATGTGGAATTTTGTAACATAAAGGTGAAAAAAGCTACACAAAGGCGGAGGCTTTCGGAAGAGGAAGCCTGCCTAACATGTTGCTAGCTCAACTGTGTAATAACTACCTGATGATGCTTAAAAGCCCCATAAGGTATGGAGGACTCCTTTTTAACCACATTTATGATGTGAGATTTCAGCAATGACAGCTTGAGTGAGAACGATGAGAGGTAAGACTCTGAATTTGTAGTCTGCCAACTGTATAATTCAAAGGTTATGCAAACATCACAGTCAACCTGAAGCCTTCAGTAATCTGTTTTTGCACAATTGAAGACAAATTTAGATACAGTGACTACAGAATCAGAAATCCTGTGGACCGTGTACTTCTAAAGATTAATATTACTGCCAGTACTTCCTTTAAGAGTTAATAAAAAGAGATATTGAAAACATGCGAATAAAGCATTCTCCTGAAAGTGAGACTTACTTTCCTTGAAGCAGACAAGGCCAGTAGTTGCCTCTTAGCAGTGCACAGCCTTGTCGCTGTTGTAATGAACACATTAAAAAGAAACTTGATTGCTTTCCCAAGGCAAAAAACCTCACAAAGAAAAACAGATCTTTCAGAAAGGCCTACTGCTTACAAGTGAAAGTGAAGAGGCTGTGTATAAACAAGATTTTTCATTGCTTTTTGTTTGCAATTTATTGGTAACCATGACAGAAGCTCTGTGGCCCTAGGTAATACAACTGGAAAGAGAAAGTTTCCATACTTCAAGGGGAGAGATGCACAAGATTTGTCAGCCAGGATGCACAAGATTTGTGATATGTCTCATCAACTAAAGCATAGGTATCTTATCTCCAGACATTATTACTCTTTTCCAATATTTACATATGTAAACAGGCCAGGGGGGTGCGGGGGGGGTACAGGAGGAGGCTTAAGCCAGAGAACTCTCAATGATTTGGTTATTTCACCCATTTTTCTTCTCAAGGAAGCCACAAGCATTCATGTTGCTGCAGAAAATCAGTAACTCAAAACAGCAACCTAAAGGTGCTAACTTGGAAGGTTTATCTAGGTCTCAAGCTATTTGTAAACTTTACCTCGATGTTTAGTTACCAAATAATAATTAAAATTCTCTGCTTTGAAAAATTTCAAAGTAAAAATTTTGTAAGTTGAAACTAACACATCAGATATTTAAAGGCTCAATTACACTGACTTGCACCCATTGATTTATTTAACAATACAAAACAGATCTACGTTTTAAGCGTACCCTACACTCCCACTTTATCTTAGATCGTAAAAGCCCAAGAGTTACTAGATTTAGTTTTCATCATACTAATGTTAGGATAAGACTCAGTTGTTTCTAACTTTTGATCAAAAACTGCACAGGAAGAGGAAGAATTTATACTCTAAACCTGTGATTACGGTCTTCAACTGGCGTAAACTGGTTTTTATTGACTTCACCAGAAACTTTTGTCATCTGAAAATCTACCCACCGATGTAAGGGTAGAATGAAGAGGTTTACCTCATGGTCATGGGCTTGCTGTCTTGCTCCATCTGAAAAAGAAAAAACAGATAAGAAATCCCCCAAAATGCACAAGTATTGAGAAAACAAGAACCAAAGAATTAAAGCAGTTACACAACCATAATCACACAACAGTTAGAGACAGAAAACTTGTGCAGCTTTCCTAATAAGTCACATAGAAGCTGTGTCTAACTTTGATGCTTTTAGTGCACATTCTCCAATACAATCTAGATACAGTTAAATTTACATAAATCTAATCACTTTACACACAGCCAATGCAAATGCCATAGAAAGAACACATTCACTTTTTAACAAGCCTTTAAATCAAAGGCTTCAAATGAGTGTCAGGCTATATGACCAGCTGAGATTCTTCTGTTGTTCTAGCTAGGCATGTATTTTTGTCCCATTCAATACCTTGTCTGTGTGATTTGCCTTTTTGTCTGTCCTGTGCTTTCCTGCTAAAGACTTTGTAGGCTTCAGTCTTCTGATACTGCTCCAGCTCCCGCATATAACGCTCCTTATCTCTATCTGCTTCATCAAGGTATCGCTGAAACAAAAAAGTCCAAGAGTTTCAGGGAGTTTTCTCCCCTTCAGGAAGAAGGGAAGAAAAACAACTTGTCAGATGAAGTGCTGATCCATTTCACCTATGCAAACAGGAAAGGAGTGAAGAAGCAATGAGAATGTATGTGAGATGCAAAGACCTAAGATTTCTAGATAAAATTACTGTATTCTGGTGTCCCTTTCTCTTTTTTTAATTCAAATCACCATTCTGTTAACTCTTTTTTGTTAGACGTAGACATAACCCGTATTAAGCTACTCAACTCAACCGAATATTACCTACACATTATAGACGAAATACTTAAGAATTGTCTTTCTGTGGCTGGGATTAAATGGTGCCAAACAAGAACACCTTAACAGATCATGCTTTAAGGTTCAGATCTGTTAACAGTGGGGTTCCAATACCTTCTTGTATTCATGGCCCCCAGACAAAAAGCACTATCATTCTACAACCACAACCTTCACCCATCTGAGAGGTGAACAAAACATCATGGCTATTGGAAAAGAGTAGCATAAAGATAAAAGAGCCTAGGTTGTATCAATTTAAGCTATCCGCATTTAAGTTAAAAGAAATCCTTTTTCTAGCCTGAAGATATTTCACACATCAGCACAACGGAATGAGCTTAACTGGTGAATTCTTTAGGGGAGCTGATGAACTGAAAGCCGTTTAAGGAGTGGTTGCAACACTTAATAATGGGATCCTTTCAAGAAAAAAGTTGCCTTCCCAATTTTTTGCCCCAATGAGTTTAAAATTCAGTGAAAGCAAGTATTAAATCAGAGTGAACCTTCGTCACTGGTATGCCTTTTATGTTCATTAAGTCATCACGACAATACACATAACAGTTATAAATTCCATGCATTTGCAACATTGCTTTGACCCTGCTGAGGACACTGTTAAGGGTCTGGATTGGGGTGCAAATTTGGTGATGCTGGGTTTGCATTGCTTTTGGACTTTGTATTCTTCCATATGACATTAATTCTTCTTTTCAATCTCCAGCAATGTGCTGCTGAAAGAGTGCAGTAGCTGAGTTAAAAACACTACAAGTTTTTCCTCCTTAACTTGTGCTTTGGATGGATTGCTTTGAATCAGTAAGAATGAATTCTGCTGCACTACCTGTAAGTAGATGTCCTAGATTTTCTAGCACAGATCTATACATCTCATTAGATATTTCCCCATACAGGGGAATAACAAGAATGATTATTAGGGTGTTTGCTTTATGAGTATGGTAATGGCCTTTTTCTGGGGGAGACTCACTATTTGGTCAGTCCAGTCAGCCCAACTGACCTGTCCCCTTATGCTCACAAAATACAAAGGGAAGTAGCAAGACTACGTGGCTGGAACAGGGGAAATGCAAGACTCCCTTAGAATTTGATATCAGACAACTAGTTTGCCAATATTGCTGGAGATCAGCCATATCAGACATGTTTTTCCCCTGCATTATGGGACTAACCTGCACAGCACTAGTATACTATGACTCCACTTTTTGCTCCAGGAGAACAACTTCATAGTTGTTAGCTAACCAAAACCAAGCTTACTCAGCTTCAACAAGAATTTCGGGTGGTTATATTTAGAGATGTGTATTCTGAAGCATCAGTGGCCTTCACTGCCCTAATCAAAAAGGGGAAGGAGAAACTGAAGGGAAGGAGGCGCTCAACAGTCCTTCCCTGACCCACTATATGTTAGACACTCACAGCTTAACTCAAAAAAGGACAGATTCCGTGGGGATAGAATAGAGATTTGAACTCAATCTCCTTTTTCCTAGGTTAAAATTCTCTCAGACACGATAAGAATATGTTAAGACATTCTGCCCCTCTACCCCCACCCTTATTCTCTTTCCCTCACTCTCACAGCAGACAGGAACACCATCTCACTACAGATCTGTTACAACATCAACTGCTTTGCAACATTTTTCATTACATTTAAAATGCTATTTCTATGCGCCATTTTACAGTATCTCTGTATAACTTGTATTATACAAGCTTAGTAAAAACCAACAAAAGGAACTCTTGTTTTTTGCATCATCCCATTTTTCGTCATCATAAAAACTTTCCTTAAAGTATTTTCGAAAACTTAAATTCATATGATAGCATCAAGTTGCACTGTGATTTAACTACTGCTTTGCTGTAATCTCCAACTGGCAATCAGGTGTGGATGGTAAGACACCTATTAGCAATAACAAGGTCCACTCCAGAAGCAGTTAAAAGAACCAGACCCAGTATTGCCTTGGTCTTCATTCACATATCAGACCATGCAGAAGGCCACAGTAGACCCAATTAGAAGACATCACATTCTGACCGAAAGGTGGGAAAAAACCCCAACCCTTTTCCTGAGTTAATGTGCGTAGAAACTAGAAGACATAAATCTCACTGTCCCATCCATCATACAGATCTCAACTTTCTTTCTAGGGCCAGCAATACTTCAAAAAATTGCCTAAAAGTTATTAATTTTAACCATCTCCTTTCAGGTCTGCTTGTCTTAGAGTCTAAGATACCAAGTGTTTATATACATTGATGAGTTTGTAAAATAAACAGAACTACAAAATCCTTCAGGCAGCTCTAAAATCCCACTGAATTCTCCTCAGCCACAATGAATAAATGCCTGCCCCATCCTTCCAATGGCTTTGGAAACCAGTAGGTCTCAGCTGTATCTGAGTTACATACAACAGTTACCTCCAGATAAATTGCATAAACTATGGCATTAAAGCACTCCTCCCTGTTCTGAACATATTCTTGCACTATCTAGAGGATACAGTTCTCCTCAAGTCACACTTGGATGAGATGCTGTGGCCCTACCAGGGTTCATTATTTGAATTCTGGAGGACCTGTGCCCCTTATTTTGAAATATATTCCTAAACACAACTTTAATCAAAAGCCTACGTTAACTTCCTCACCAAAAAACAATATTCCCATTTAACAGTAATCACAATCCAACAAGGAAAAGGGAGTTTAATGGTACCCGTTTCTCCTCAGGAGGCAGTTTACTCCATTCATTGCCCAGCATCCTGGTGATCTCTGGGAAAGGGACTTCAGGCCTCTTCGCTCGAAGCTGCTCCCTACGCTCATTCATGAATCGCACATACCCTGTGAGGGGGGATTTGGGGGCATTGGTGTCCCTAAGGGGTTTCTTCCTCTTTCTCCCTTTGGCCCAGCCTCCTCGTTTAGTTCTTTGCTGCTGCAAAATGAAAATGGAAGAAAATTCAGATTGAGGGAAAAGAATCACCACCTCTGGAAGGAATAAATATTCATGTCTCAAACATTTCCATCAGGAGTATGTTGTTGCAATACATCCTTCTTCATGGATATAAGTTTCAAACCTTACTTTAGAGCAATCCTGACTTTCCTCTAAGCAAAACCAAAGAAGTCTCACTGTGAAGAGTTGTTTGCAGTATCTCCTGGTCCACAGGGACAATAAATTAACATTTGTGTCAACTTCTGACTGGAAAACCATGACTACTGATAACACAGGAAATTATCATCCTAGCTAATGCAACTGCAAATATTATTTACAACTGCAAAATTTTTTTTTTTTGGTCAGTTGTTTGGTTATGTTTTGGTTTTTGGTTTGGTGTTTTGGTTTTTTTTTTTTTTTTTAATTATTCTCACCCTCACATACTGCCCCCCGCCCCTTCATTTGCCTCAATATCACATTTGGAGAGATTTTGCATATTAGTTGTTAACTAGTTATTTTGCTCCTCCCAAATCTTTCACCTTTGTCCATTATGTGTCCAAAACATAGGTGAAAGGACAGTACATAGGCTTTTCTATTCTAATCTATTCTGTAGGCTTTCTTTGCCACTAACTGCCTCCAACGGAGAGACGAACAAACTCCAAAGGAGGGAACATTTTAAGATTTGCCAGTGGCACACTGTGAGCTCACAGGAATGACATAATTACCACTAATCCTCCTGGCTTCATACTACTACTATAGCAATCTCTGGACAGCACTGTTTTCTTATGCTATGTACATACAACTACTTCAGTACTTCTAAACTCTCCCCAAATCAACGTGTTCCTGCCATCATGTTAGCTTTAGTTTCCTTTCTGGAATTTTACTGCTTCCTTAAACAGGGACCTCACAGCTGAAGACAAACTACAAGGAGGAATATCAAATGCATCTATCAAAAAACCAAAACCACTTTCATGTCAAACTTCAGTTCCTTCATGATTTAGTCACCAAAAACCAGTGTAGGATGGTACACAAGGTATAGTCTAAAATAGTAAGCATAATGCTTTCAAAGACATCAGTTACTCCCAGAAGAGCACAACGGCCTCACTTTCCTGACTCACAAGAGATAAAATCAGTTGTGGCAGCTAAACATTTAGTCTTCAGAAAAAGACTGAATGCAGAACAAGTCTGTGGCCCCTGCTGGCTAAACTAAAGACACATGTGGTGTTCTCTGTACATTATGACAGCCACCTTTCCTTGGCTATCTGTGTGCAGCTGTGCAACACAGGAGAAAAACAGACAGAATCAAAAGATGAAAATGGCCAATGGATGAAAATCTGTGATCCTATAAAAAAAAAAATCTGAGTAGGTAAGACAAACTATAACGACAAAACTCCACGCTTCTGCTTCATTGAGAAGTCACTATTATTTCATCTCACCTCCTCCTCAGGCTTCTGCTCAGTGTTTTCAGCAGTATTAGAGGACTCATTTTGCAGCTGCTGAACCTGTGACAAATCCTCCACCAAATCTGGGTTATTCACAGACTGTGAAGTTCCACCACTGAATGAATTCTCAGAATTAACTAATCTGAAAAAGCACATAATAGCAAAAGAAAAAAATTAATCTTATTGCTAAATCACTTCCTTCCTAATCTTCTAAAACATGCAAAATGTTGCAAATATATTCAGTTCTTACACTAGCAAGAAAAAAAAAAAAGTCATTTTTTAAGAACTGGCTGTTCCATGCAAGCAACTGCTATAACTATCATAGTTACTATGGACTTTCAAAGACAGTTTGATTTTTAAAGTGTTATTTTGTTTCATTTTTAGTGAAGCTTTTGATTATACAAACAACTGTCAAGCAAGTAAACATTTGGATCAAAAAAATCAGAAAGCATGAATATACACTTCTTCAAAAATACCGTAAGGAATTTGAAATGAATGGTCTCATCTTCAAACCAATATACACCTTTCTGGATGCATTTAATATATTTCTCCACAAATACCCTTAAAGGTTTGCGGTTGTGTATGACTTTGGATAGAACTTCATTCAACATAATCTCCTGTTGATACATGTTGGTATTTAAAACACAAACATGACTAGCTCCCAACAGGCTCCTGAATGGCCACTATTTATTTTTGCTGCAAGAGCTATATCAATCAACCTTGCTCCAAAAAAGGGAAAGCTGTCTGGAGGCAGGGGAAAAAACAAAAAGCAATTATGCAGAAATATTTCTGAAGATAAACAGAAGTGAGCACATATTTTGGGGCAACAACCCCACAATCACTCTCACCACTACAGTCAGTGGACAAATACAAGCTTTTGGGACTCATCTCAGAGTCTAATCCCTTCTTGAGCCAGGCTAAAGATTACTTGGCCTTGCCCAGTCACATCCATGAAAATCACTGTAACAGCAGTGTATGCTTCAAGTCTACTTTGCTCATTTACTCAGATCTACAGCTGCTTACATGCATGACAAACATTTTAAATATTCAAAATAATGGTTCCTGTTAATGTAGAATATAGCTATAGAAAACTGAGATATGTAAACAGAATTGTTAGTTGAATACCTACAGGAAAAATTGTCTTTAAATAGAGATAACAGCATATTTTCATTACTCACTATCATCAGCAATCGGGGCATAACTACTGGTAAAGACACAAGGGCTGGAGAGATCCATGCCTGACTTTCAGATATCAGATTGAGTTCATATTACTAACAATTAGAGAGGGAGAAAGGGAACAAAGCGTACACACTCATATAAGTTAATTATATTTGCTCTGTGTCAAAAAGAAAATAGAATAATACAGTTTCTTAGAATCACTGTTATGGTTTGAAGAACATTTCAGCTTTCCTATCCACTGCCCCTTAGCAGGAAAGCTTTCTAAACTACACAGACAGGAAGAACTTCAGTGTGATGTAGCCATTTACTGTGAAAGCTGATGAAACCCATGCAATGTATTAATACCTCTTAAACACAAACCTAATTTGAACATGTACCTCATTTGGCACCAGCAAGTTTGGAGTCCCAGATAGGTAAATCCAAATTCAGACCTGCTTGAAGTAACTGCATCCATATTCATTTTTTACAGGGCTTTACCTGCCTGCAAAGTCTGAATTTTATTGCTTGGTGCTTTACAAAACAGGAAAGAAACTTCAAGTATCAAAACACAGCAAGAATCCTGTGTATTCCTAAAATAGAACTTCTTTTGTCATTGTCATTTTAAGAGGTCATTGTTTCAGTCTATAAAAGCAGAGTCAGTCTGACAAAAATGAAAGACATCAGTTTCTCAGCGATTTTCATAGATCAGTGACAAACAGTATATATTTAACAGAAATAATGTATTTAGGAGGGACCACTGTAGCCAATAGATACACCCTCGTCTCTGCCCCCACCATGCTGTTTAAATCCATCTTAAAGACTAAAATCTTAGGGAAGCAAACTTTTAAAGATATAAAAGAAAAGTTTGTGATCACTTCCATCAGTTCAGAAGAACCCTGGTTTCTCCTAAATAGAGTCATGTGATGTTCTATCAAGGCCAAGGGAGCGTTGTAGGATTTGTTTCTGTTGGGTTTATTTGTTTGGTTTTTTTAAATTACTTAGAATGCCCTCTTCCCACTGAAACAGTTAAGCTGGCAAGCCTAGAGATAGTATCTATCAGTTGATGGTTAAAAAGAAGTTGCTTACCCAGTTACAGTAATTTCACTACCTTCCTTAGATCCATCTTCATCTGCAAAAACCGAAGGAAGGGTGGAGCCAGCTACTAAGTTCTCCATACCTCTGGTTAAAAAAAAAAAAAAAGACAAGTTAATTATCTCATTGTTTCCCTTCAGCAGCACTTCAGTTTAAACATCACAACATACCACAGATTTTTTTTTAACCCATAAACCAATGGGCCAGACATAGCTGGTTGGCCTCAGGACAGATCCTACAGGCAGCTGTGCTAAGGTCAGAAAAGACAGACCATAAATGATGCTTCAGTTCAGAGCTTCCCTTGTAACTGAGCCCTGTGTCAATGTCAGTGTTGCTGGAAATCACACTGTAGAATTCTGTTTTATCCCTTGAGACAAATTTTCATACTCAGCACATAGGTATGTAGATCGCACTCTCTCAGTCCACCTTCCTGTTCATCCTCAACTGTGCACCCTTCACAGGTTTCTGTGTTGACCCCAAAAGAAAGTTGAAACTAAGTCCCTCCTGAAGCTTCAAATTAAGATTGTAAATTGTTAATTCCTTGTCCACATTTTCACAATATATCTATGCACAAAGTTGAGCGTTACTCCTAAGAGAACACAGCGATGTTAGCTAGATTATTTTAAGCTGCAACTCCCATAGAACAGTTACAGAAGCAAGCAGTTTAAGGCACAATACTCACTCAATACAAACTGCTCCCACATTAAACATTAGTTTCTTTCGTATCCTTGTAGCCTGCCATGGGAATTTGATGCCAGATAAGAAATTCAAAGAATAATTAAGTTTATTCATTCCCTTTCTTACTAAAATACAGAACTGTTGTATTCTAGGGGAAAAAAAAAAATCACAAACCAAAAACCCTTAACAAAGTCACTCTATGATTATAAGTTGCAGTTTCAGCCCATTTTAAAGGGCCATACTAATTAACTTTCTGTTCCTTCAGTTTAGAAGTCACCTTTGATGAGCTACCAGATACTTGACTTGAGTACTGGTATCCCTTTCAGTTAGTATACTTGGGCTTTAAGCTTGGAGTGCCTGACATGAATTGTAATCTTGTGCTGCTTTCTCCTGGATTGGTATGCTTTCTACACAGCATTAAAAACAAAGTGATCCAAGACATGAAATCCTGCTCCATGTTTTCAATATTACATGTGTTTTCCCACACCCAACCCCACTTCCAAAGTAAAAGTTTTCTACAAAAAAAAGTAATGACACCATTTCTTGCATCTTATATTACTTGCAGATCCCTATTACAAGTACTATATCTAATATGACGCAAAACTTATGCCAACAAACCAGTGAATACAGCAGGCCACCCAAACAGATGAGCACTCTGCTCCTACTCAAAGGACTTTGGATGTGAGAGACATTTATTCCACTGCTATACTTGGTTAAAATTGGTCAAAGGACTCAAAAGGCTATTCTCAGGAACCAAGGGTGTAATCGTACATGTGACATTCTGTTTTGAGATTGTGAGCTCTGCCCTACTCATTTCATGCCTCACTTGGAAAACATAGGAATATCTACTCCCCGTAGCAACAGCTCTACACATAAGCTACTACGGATGTTGTTAAATGAATCTCTGATAAGTCTCCAATTTGTTCAGTTAAGCCAATGGTCAGTTAATTCTCACAGTAGATCAATGGAAGGTCTCCACAAAACAGGCATTATGTCAACCTAATTTCCACCATGAAGTTCATTTAAGTTTCCAAGCAAGTATCCAAGTATCCTTCCTATACAGAAGGAAACTGTGAGAAAGAATAGTTACCTTCTCTCATTTTTCAGATGACATTCACCCTTTTCTCTTCTGCTTTTCCAACTGTTAGAGTCTTAGATCATCCTTAAAAATCCTATCATTCTGACACCTTATCTAGAAAATAATTAAAGCTATGCAGACTGCTTCTCAGTGGTACAGACTTTGACATCTAGCACAGAAACATCCTTTACCCACATACAGGAAAGACTCAACCAGGAATGAAGAAATCTAATTCCTGCTCTGCCATTATAAACCATTAGTTAATGAGCATAGTTTTGAGGCCTCAGCATCAAGAGAGATGTGGCAAAGCTGGAGACTGCCCACTAAAGGGCTGCCAAGATGGGTCAGAGGCCACGAATGCATGACCTGATAAGAGATGTTGAGGAAACTGAGCTTGCTCAGTCTGGCAGAGGAGGCTAAGGGCAAATCTAATAGGTGCCTGCCTAAAGCTACCTGAAGGAAGTAGCAGAGATGACAGAACCAAACTCTCAGTAGTTATATTGGCTTTGCAAGTTCAGATTGGACACCAGGAAAAAAATTTTCACCAGGAGGGCAGTACAGCGCTTGAACGGGTTACCAGAGAAGTGGCAGTGGAGTCTATCCTTGCAGATTTTAAATGCTCAGTTACACAAAGCTGTAACCGACCTAAGCTAGTGTTGGCAATAGTCCTGCTTTGAGTGGGAGGCTGGACTAAGATGACCCTCCAGATGTCCTTTCCAAGCAACATCTGCAGTTCTCTGAACCAGAACTCTACATTATGTTTCCTTTCAAATACTAGCATCTCTGACATAAAAGGAAGAAAACTCAAATAATACAATGCTTTTAGGAAAAGTGGCAAGATACCCTGGTGGAACATACAGGATTTTAATTCTTAAAGAAGGAAGCGCAAACAATACTTCCTCACATGTAGAAAAGAATCTACATCAAGGCTGGGGGTTTCTGTATTACAAGAAAATCTGAAAATTCCACTGATTTGAAGAATAAGCTCCTCTCTGATGCCCAGAAAGTTGTCTAGGGACAGCTACTAAATACAAAACATAAATTGCTTCATGCAGTTGTCCCGTAAGAGAGTAATGAAGATTTGGTTTATGTTACACCATCTAGTTTTGTCAAGGGAAAAGTTAATATTGTCAAAAAAGGAAGCTTAAGCAATTAGACTAAAACCCTGCAAATCATATACATATATATATATGAAAGCTTTATGCAGGTCTGAAAAAATAAAATAGCTTGCTTTGTTGTCCAGGCACCTCCAGCAGCCTTCTTGGGGTCAAGGACCTCTTTTCAACCTCACCAGTCAATCTACTGGCGCTTAGCACTCCCACACATGCCTTAAAAGAATATATATCCTCTGCATCTGAACATACCATTACCAAGTGCTTCTGTCCCTCATGCCCGCTCTGACCTTCCCACCAGGTCTCCAATACGTCTTTCACATCTGGACCTAGTCAGCAGCAGAGTCTAAGCTTGCTTTCGAACTGTGGGGAGGCAGCTGGACAACAACCTTAACAGCATATAAACAGAACACAAACACAGGAAGCTGGAAGAACACACACTTAATTCTTTAATTTTATTTTGTTTTTTAATTTAACCCATATGTTATAGATACTCTTTCAGTTGATATTGAGCCACGTCCTAAAGAAAATGTAACATCAGTGAACTTACAGTGGCTTATAATCTATTCTAGCAAGCAAGAAAACAATGCAGTTCCCCAAAAGCTCACTGAGAACAGATGAGAACCTACACAAGTCTTTCAGTCTCATTTCTCATGGATAACTGTCCCATGCCTTTGCTCCAAAGCCACTATCCACTAGTTTCAACCCCACTGAAGATCTACATGTTCATTTCAGGGATGTTACAAAATGGGCAAAACAGAAACCTGCGGAAAAGAATAGTAATGCGGAAGGAAAGAACTGCTGCTCTCAAACTTGAGCCTTTACAGAATTTATAGGACTGGAAAAGGACAGTTGGCAAGTCCCATCTAGACTTGTTCTGAATATTTGTGCAGCTTTGTCATTTTAAACTCTGGCTAAAGCACCTAATAAGACAAATTTGACTGAACTCAAGGCACAAGGAACAATGTACACTTTTCTAATGGCTAACACATATACCCTGTTTTCATTTTTTAACTATATATACCCAAACACAAAAATAAAACTGAAATTGATGTTAAACTCTAAACCTTTACAAGCACTACGATTCAATGCAAGTAAGCACCACCTCCAAATAAAACTAATTTAAACTACAGCAGCTCCGAGTTCACTGTACTGCTACACTACTAGTTGTATTGGCTCAAGGAAGCAATCAGCTAAGCAGGAATACAGAAAGACTGATTTATTTACTATCAACAGCATTTGATAAAGTGCTTGAAGAACCGTGATTTATTTTGGGATAGGTCAGCTCTGGAAGATCCGGCAATTATATTTCCTTTACAACTTTTGCAGGGTGGAACAAAGACTACAGCCAAACAAAAAACATAATGCTCAGCCCGTCCACTACTTTGAGTTTCCACAGAGATTGTGCTTCCATTTTAAGCACAATACTGCTCAACCAGAAACACTGTTCTCAGAATGCGAGCAGCAGACGGACATCTGCCACTCTACTATGGATAAGCCGATACAGTTAGCAATACATTTTTCTGACTTCACCTTAGTTCCAAACACCCCAGGCTCTCCTGTGCACTGATTTTACTCCCAAGTGCAGACTCCACATTTACTTGAGATTTAGCTTTTCTTTCCTTGTATTTCCTACATCCAGCATAACAGTGGTCAGTTGTGGAACAGCTCTGTCCTACAGAGGCTGGAAAAGTTTTTGGATGTCTGGTTTGGGGTGCACTACCAACCAACATTTAAAAAAGATTAAAAAACAAATGAAAAAATACAAATACAAGAATCAAGGAGGAAGAATGCAAAACCGAGCTCCAGAGAACAAAACAGCATTATATGTGCAGAAATCCAAGATAAGACCAAGAAAAATACCAGTGAAGAACAAGCTTTCTATCATTCCATGCTCTCAATGTTTAAACATTGATAAGATTTCCAAAGACCCATTAGTCACCTATACTAACAATAAACTGCTTTATGAGCCTAGAGAAGATTCTACATTACCCTAACCCATTAAAAACCTGGCTTCATTTATCTTTTTCTTTCCCTCCCTTCCCTCATCTCTCAGGGAAAACAAAGGCTTCATGGTCCAGAAAATCTACAACAGTTTTCTGTAACTTTCAGTTTGAATTTTCGAGCTGGACACTTCACTTGCATGCAATGAGATACCATATTTAATACTTAATAATACTACAGTGTACCAACATGGTTTGACGGTATTACTTGGGAAATGAAAGACCACCTTATACAGCATAAAGATCTAAGTCCTACTACATATATCACTACACAGGGAAGAATCAAACAGTAGGTAATCAAATATCTTTCAAAACCAGCATAGTTTAAATAAACTTTCTTAATTTTTTCTCACACTAACTTTTGTAGGCCATGCCATATAATTGTAACGCTATTCTAGTAGGAAAGATGAAGTAGCTGAGCTGTATTTTGGGTAGACTGAAAGCTACAATATGATCTAATTTCTAGTCACATCTGTGCAATAGAAAGGAAAAGTTAAAAGAAGGTAGTTGTAAAATCATGGGTGAGAACAAATCCATGATAGGGACTATACAGAATGAATGACTTTTCCATAACATCATTACTATGGCTGCATTGTTAACGATGCTATTATAGGGCAGCAGACCTAAACACATGGGTGATGCAGTCTAAAGCATAAATTATTGTAAGAGCCTTTTACGCATGCAATAAACGAAGGGTAAAATTTGTCAGAGTCAACCTTTTCTTCAAAGAATCAGATCATTTTACTCAAACAGCAAAGATGCCATTTAAAATGTGCACTCAAACAATTTTATCTAGCAGACCACCTCAGTGTAGCGCATCTGCATTCCTATTTTTCAAAGAAGGAGATAAGAGACAGGGTAGAACATGTTCACGGCCAGACTGTTACAACAACACAAGCCAGAATCAGCCATTCTTCTCTAAGACTGTGCACTCTCGTGGCTCACCCCAGATGAAGAAACAGTCTCTCCCAGATGCAAAGCAATTACTGTACAGTCTCCAAAATGTTCATTGCTTCCACAAAATGTAACTTGCTTTGCTTGTGTGAAGTGATTCACAACACATGTGAAATGAGGTTGGACTCTACAATGTCTGCACAGGTCTGGTCATGGAGTAAGTCACTGTCAAATGCAGACTGACTTCTTACTCATCCCAAGGCCACATGGAGTCTAAAGATGGCCCTGAACACTGGAAAAGAAGAGTGAAAAGAGTCCTTAGCAATGTTGCCTTTTCAATTACTATATTATACCAGATAATCTTAAGCAAAAAAAAAAATCTTAAAAAAAATCAAGAATTACTAAACTATTAAGTCAGCCAATTAAAAGGTAAGGTTATAAACACATATTTATTACAGTTAAGCATATTTAAATATGAAGTCAGCATCAGAAATCCAATTTACAGTTTGATTATAAAACACTGCAGAAGTTCCAACTACCTCATTGCCAGCTCTAGTTTTAGAAACATTACTGCTGAGTAGAGGATTTTTCTCCCATACTTCCTATTCCTGAAGTCTCTCATCCTCCTTTGCCAAAACAAATAGCTCCAAACCTTACCATTCAAAGAACAGATTAAAAAAAAGCCTTTTACGTCACAGAAGAATCACAGTATTCCTTATCTTAGCATTAGAATCCAAGTACTTTATAATGTAAATAATTTAAACTCAGATGATTTATTAAGAGAAAACCCCATAGGATCATCACTTCCTGTCTGTCTGCATGCAGCCAGAATATCAGAAAGAAAACTGAAGCAAGTACATCTCCAATTAAAACCACACTGCTTTTGGAGCTGTCAGAGGAAGTTAAGATTCTCTTGACAGCAGCATCTTCTCCCACCAAACTGGAGCAGAAGCATAATGTCCAACATCCTTGACTGCAAAAATCAGATTTGACTTTTCCCCCCTATAGGCAACTCATTCAACAAAGGTCTTTGTGACTTCAGGAAAATTGCAAGCCAAACCTAATGGGATAAAGGTGGTTCTGTCGGACCAGAAAGTATATACCAGAGAACAGCCAACTGCTTTTATTTTTTACTTCTTGCCAGTAAAAACAAAGAAACACTACATACCAAAATAAAGACTTGCAGGAAAAAAATTCCAGAGTTCCACTGCATTTCCAAGCAGCTTAAGGAAAAAAGAGAAAGATTTAAAGCTTAGTTTTACACTTAGTTTACCTGGATCTTTGTGGCAAATGCTAACAAAGCTATTAATACTCAAACATTGGTAACAGCTGTCAAACATCTGCAAAAATGTATTTTTTTAAAAACACAAGTGTTTGATTCTATATTCTACTCATTTATATATGGGGCATATAAAAGACATCTCATATATATAAAATCCTCCTGTTTTCTGGAATTTAAGCCCTTATTCACACAGGAAAGGTATATACTCAACTCTGCAGACAAAAGCAAGAAGAGCTCCACACTGATTTCCCTCTCCCTTCAAATACATGAGAGAAATTTTGCAGCAGCAACAAACGAGCTTTTTAGATCACTCCAGGGAAAACAAAACCCCACAATGAGATGACTGTACAAGTAGTTGTGCTATCCACCCCTACACAGCTAAAATCAGTAACTGTGGTACAGGTACCCAAAGGGAAGGCTTTGTCATCCAACCCTTCACTGCAGGTATTAAGCATCTATGGATTAGGATAGTTCATTTTATTCTGAATTAACTGTCTTAAGGATAGTATCAGTTGCCATTTAAAATAATATCACTAACATATACAACTCTGCAAAAATAATTTAATCCTCGTGTTATAGGTATCACATGAGAAAATATAAGCCATCCAGATCACAAAAAATAAGTATCAAAATAAATCTTGAGAATTTTATTTTAATCACTCTATCTAATTTAAGTCCAGTATTTGACTACCAGGGATGGCACTGGCTTTTGTAGTTTGTCCATAAAAATCTTCTCTGAATTTCCAGTTACTATAGGCAATTTAATCTACCTCTTCACCTGCTCTGTCATTTGAAAATTTCTCTAGGATCTGAGGATCTCATATTTCACAGGACAACATTTTCCAATAGCTACTTTTACATTAACAAGGTGAAAGGGATATCCCATAAAAAACCCACAACCGCCAACTATGTAACAGACACACAAACCATGCCTTAAGCACAGACACTTCTCTGAAACCACAGTTATTATAAATCATCCAAGACTTTACCAGATCCTGCTAGTTTCCCGATCAGTAAGTAGTTACTTTCCTTCAAAAGCTCAACTCCTCTGATCATTTATGTCAGTAAGACTCGATTATTTCACTGTTTGTGGAATGCAAACATAGAAGTGCCATGAGCAAAGCAGTTTATTAAAAAATGTAAATGAACAGACTGAAGTTTTTCACGGTGTTTGCCCAGCTCTAACATTTACCAGCATCACACAAGTGAAACAAGAAACAGTATTAATTAATGCTTGAGGACTACTTTGATTTAAAATACCAAACAAGGATTCTGAACTAGAGATAACTCTGAATTGTCACGGAATCATGATTGTGACCAGCCAGTGAAATGAAAAGTTACATATTTGAAAATAAAATAATTGAAGATTGGATACACCTGCCGAGACTGAAAAGCTGTTTTAAAGCTATTTTAGCACTTCTGCTCTCTCTCAAAGCCTTGCTCGTCACAAAAGTTGTAAAGTACAGCATATACTTCTAGCTCACTTGAATTCTGGGAGAGGAAACTCTGGCTGCTGCCACAGGGGAATACAGATTGGAATTTCTCATGCACATACCCACCAAAACAAGTCTTTACTGACCGTTTTACAGAATATGGGGTTGAATACTTTGGATGTGAGAACATACTGAAAAAGGGATTGAGTATATAGGACTCACCACAGGCTTCATGACCCAAGACAAAAGCATCTACTCTGACCTCAAGAGCCACAAAGACAGCTTGGAACTGGGTATTTTAAATGCACTGATACGGGTACAGGGACAAAGGTTAGAGGAAATGAAGTGTGGGAAGAGACAGTGATTCTCACACAAAACAGGCAACTAATTCTGCCTGTTTTCAGAAAAGACCCATCTTCAGAAAAAATATGACATGCCAGCTTCCATACATTTTTGCTCTCATTTTCTTGCTGATGCCTTGCACTATTCCAACAGAAAAACAAATGAGTTTGAGCAAACCAAAAGCTGTCATTCAGAGGAAATCACAATCTTTACATAGCCTTAGTTGTGCAAAATAACAGGTAAATAAACATTCACTCTGATCTGCTATTTCTTTCCTTTTAAAAGATCAACAGAACTGATACTAGCAAATTCTTTCTAATAGCAAGAATAGTGAAGATCTGGATTGTACTGTTTGTTTCTAATCTGTTCTTAAAGCTCTCTGGTAATAGATTAATATGTATCAGAAATGAAAGTTTGGATGTATATTGCATGAAGTGCACCAAAATTCCTTTTCAGCCAAGGCTCTTCTAACAGTCTTTAATTTGGGATTGTTTCACACACATCGTATCATTGGCATCATAGGATAAAAATTGTATAGACCTCAAACAGACTGATTGAAAAATCAATGAGAAAAACAAGCACAAAAGAACAGACACGAGGTTCAAGCAAATATCACAATACCAGTGGACATCGCTTACAAAACCTTGTCAGGATTCATGAAAAGAAACAGAAATAGAAATGACAGCACAATCCTGCCAAAGCATCCTATTTCCTGGAGAAGCAGATAGCTCATTTGACCAGTGCTAACAAGATTTTAATATTGTCTGAGGCCACAGATGAAATATGTGAAGACAAGTATTATAGGGAAAGTCTATACCCAAAACATGAATAAAAAAATTTTAGGGAAATTGGAAAAAGACTGAAACTATATGCTTTTACTAGGCACTTTTATATAGCAGGATTCCCCTCTCACCACCAAAAGGGAAAGCACACAGAAATTTTAAAATCATACAAGAATCCACATACTTCCATGGCTCCATAAAAGAATTCACTTACATCAACAGCAGAATGTAGACAAGTTAGAATAAAGCTTTACCTATCTTTATCCTCCAAAGGCAACAGGAAATTATGCTATTTAGCATCACGAATGGAAAACAAGGAAAAAAACACAATGGCACAAGCCTACTGGAGTAGTCTGAATGCTCTCCAGTTTTAAGCCATGAATCAGACATCCAGAGATGTGTGTGAGGTATGGGAAGCAGCGGGCAGAGAGCACATTCTGGAACACCTGTGGCATACATAATGAAAATACTTAATTTTACAGCTGAAGTAGTATTGAAAAGAAAGAAGCCATGCCAGCAGCATGCCTAAATATCCTAGGCTGAGTACTCAAAACAACAGGTAAACATCTGCAATATTTCATCTAATCCCCAAGTCACTTCCAGCAGCCCAAACAAATTGCTGTGAGGACAATGGATTAACTTCTTCCTACCGTCTTACTAATGCTGCAATCGCTTCTTTGTGTCTATCCTGTCATATCATAGGCAAGAAGTCAAAAGAAGCCAGGGGAAAATAGTGACTAAGAGCAGAGTATCCCTGCCTAGAGCTTGGAGCCAAACAGCAAACAAGAACCTGGGAAAAGTGCGGCTAAGACCTATAATAAACTGCTCTTCCAACTTCCCTCTTCCACAGCTTCTGCTCAGATGCTGGAAACAAGGTATGACAGATGGGAAATGTGCACAAGCTCTGCAAAATAGAGTTGATCTACCTACACAAGAAATGTAGTCCTAAAAGAGAACGTAAATCTTTTCAAATAGGCTGAAGACTAAACAGACACAAGGATGGAGGTCTTGCACGTAACACACAAAGCCTCAAGTACTTCCATTTTAAAGGATTCCTAATTCATGTTTAGTTGTAAGTGTTCTGAAGATATTTGGCATTCACGTTTCAGTATTTACCGTATTTAGCAAACAGCAAAGATTTATACTGCTTTTACATTTCCTTTTGATGATTTCATTTCTATATATATTTGTTAAGTAAATATGGTTCTTCTGAGCTAAAGCATAAATACTATCTCAACACCCCTATATATGGGTAGAGCGGCACAGCTGGTTTAAAGAAGGTCATGTAGGAAATCTCTAAGAGCTAAGAATACAACTAAACTGCAGAAACAGTCTTTAAAATGCTACCAATCTTAACCCTTTTATTTTGGACATCTTAACTAGCTGTTAGTCATTGCTTGGTTTCAGATATTTAGTTAGTTGTGAGAATCTGACTTGAATACACATTACACAATTCTTACTGCAAAGAGGAATAGGAACTAAAGTCTACATGATCCTTGACAAAAGGTCAGTAACACTCTGGTTTACACAGCATTAAATAATGGGAAAATGGAAAAGTATTTGTTTTTTCAGAAGGGCTACAACATAGATTTCACCTCAGTATAACCTCATAATCTGAAGTTCATTGCCTTGATCAGAAACAGACAAAGCAAACTGGTGGAAAACAAGAGTTTAGGCAATACTCTGTCTCTTTTGATTTGTGGAGCCTAAACATTTTACAACAGAAGTGCAGGCACAATGCTGCAAATTCAGGAAACTTCCTTGATTACCTTTGCAGCCTGTTAGAAGCAAGTACATGGATTACCTGAGAATCCATTACCACATTTAATCCTAAAAGTTAGCTCAGGGGCTTTTCAGTTAGACAACTGTCTTAGTCACCAGCACTCCCTTTTCATTTAAAAAAGGCTCCTCTGAAAAAGCACTCATCTGTATTTTACTCCTCCCCAGATCTCCCAGAACAAAGTCAAAAAAGCATAGCATTGCTTTTTAAACATTACATAGCAGAAAGTATTCAGCTTTTATGAAAACTTCAACAATTATATTTGAGCTTACGGACTTCCTGACATAAAACACTTATTACAGTAATGGAAGCTGGGCTTTCCTGGTCTTTAACAGTCTCCCAAAACAGCTAATTCCCACCCTGGAACTGTTTCCTGACCTCTAGAAAGGGTCATCTATGTTTAACTGTAGACAAAATATGCCCATGGCATTCCAAAGCTCCGTGGTAAGCTCACTAAAAAGAATCCAACAGATTCAGTTCACATCTCAACTGAGCTTTGTTTTTCATGATAAAATATCCACTCCAGAAGAAACTCCTAAGTAACCTTAAGTAAGTAAACCTTTAAGTAACCCTTACCTGGCTGCCATAAGTAGCAGACAGATTCTTCAGAAACAGGTACATAGTTCTCAAAACAGGCTAGTCACCTCTCCTATTGCTTCCTGGTAATAAGGAACAGCAATGAGTAAACCTCCAAGAGCAGGTTGCAATGTATAAATAAAGAGTCCTGAGAGACCACAGAGGACTACTGCACTAGACACTACTTAGTATCACCCAGCCACAGCATAATATGCCCAGGTATTTAGAATTCAGCATGTAAAAGTCAAATAAAAGGAGAAGCCGATTATTTGAAACTATACCAAGTAATCAAGCTGATTAGGAAAGACTGTTTGAAATTTCAGCTTGTAAAAATTGTATTTTTTGGACAACTGAAGTATGTTTCATTTACAGGTAACAGTTCAACTAGCAAGAAGGAGATGCATCCACTTCACACTGAAATTTTCCTCTTCTCAAGTATTCATGTCTTAATCACCACGAATTTGTTTGTATTCCTATTTAAAATGCCTTTCTGAGTAACATTTCCTAAAAACACATATTTTATATGTAAATACCTTCTAACAATACAAAAACTCTGCAGATTCCAACTAGTTTTTCTGACTAAGATCCACCCAGGAAAGCATTAATGAGCAAGGCATGTGCCTAGTCCCTGCATTTTCTTTGTTGGCTGTTCCTGCCCAGTCATGGAGGAAGAAAAAGGAAACAATGTGAGAGAAGTCCACATTTTCTGCTATGCTGAATTAATCCCACTTTCATAAATCAAGAAATACATCTCCTGTATCATTCACATTTTATGACTCACTGACTGCTTTAGACTGGAAGGGACTGCTGGAGGTCATCTGGTCCCAACATCTACTCAAAACCAAAATGGTCATCTTCATGGCAGACACTACCACAGTAGACTATCTGGCTGAAAGCTTCTGGTCAACACCCAAGTAAACCAGCAAACACACTCACTGCCTTTTTTTTTTTGTTAAAAAGGCCACCAAGAGCTGAAGAATTAAGCAGTGTTTATTGTCAGGACAGAGACAGTGACGAATAGAAGACAGGACATAAAAGCAGTTGAAAAAATTCCTTACAACAGCCACAGGAATAGAGAAGAGGAATATCAAATAACACCTCTCCCAGTCCTGACAAAGCTTGAGGGACCGAGAATAAAAAAACAATCCTCTCTACCACCAGACCAGAGATGGAAAGCTTTCACTTTACTTACCTGTTAACAAGAAAAATCCATCAAGGGCAACCTTAGCAAGGAATCCAGGATCTTCTCTCCAACTACTGAAGCTAGAGCTGGACTTCCAATATTATACTGCCCCTACACAAAGATTCCCTCACCTTTGGTATTAAGCTCAGATTTACTCTCAACTCTGCGCACGATAAGCAGTATTTACCCCAATTCAAACCATTTTAACAAACTGTAAAAAACAATGGCAAGTTATCATTTCAGAGAGGAGTTACATGTTAGGCTCACTACACAGAACCTAATTTTCAGTGATTTCAAGTAGGTTTAATTCAGTAGCAGTTTTAAGTAGGTTTTCTCTTTTCTTCAAATGAAAAGCTTAGCTTGGGGCTGCTGTGCTTGCCACTCCGCTAATTAGTCTGCTTGTTCAATATACTCTGTCCTTCAAATGGAATACACAGCATAATGAACTGCATACACTTTCACAAGATTATAGGGTCAGACAACTGAGGGTCCAAGAAGATACTGTAACATCAAGCTCTTTGTTGCGTATAAGCAAAAGATAAGTTCTCATTTCTAGCCTCACAGAGGATATACGATTATTTGCATGAGAATAGGGGTTTAAATGTGAAAAGTGGAGTCTCCACTATATCAAAAATTGAAGAGACATTCTGTGCCAAAGCTAGACTGAGGTTCATAAACTAACACTCATGCCACTAGTAGCATGCAACCATCTTCATAGTGATATGCAAGCCTTACCTGGATAATCAAGTATTTCCTCCTTACTACAAGTACAGCAGTTCAGACTTAAGAGTGACTGCTGCCAAGAGTAAGGCTGGGAGCTATTAGGTTTGAAGGTAGGTCTATCCGCATGAGAAAAAGGTCACAAAAATCAGAGGCAGAGACAAGTCAAAAAATTGCCAGAGAACTCACTGGAAGAAAGAACCCAGGAAATATTCAGGTCTCATGATTCCTTCAAGAATCAGCTGCTTGGCCATACTGTAACCTCAAAGAGGACATTTAATTCTCAAATGAAGGCTAGAGGCATGTTAGCTTTAGCTTGTGATTGTAGAGACAACATCACTTAGAGATAAATTCATTTTTACAATGAGAACTGGCACCTGATGCCTTAATTTCTCACTGTGGCTTTAAAAATTAGATCTTATCAACCTCTCTGCATCCTCTCATCAATACAATTTCTTTCAACTCCATCACCTTCTTCCCACGTCACCATCTCCTTATGGGTTTCAACAAGCCTTCCATACTCTCCGAAATTCTCAAAGGCAGTCACAAATCATGATTTGTCACTGCAGTATTTAACACAATATACTTGCAACCCCTCCTATAAGTTCAACATCCAAAAAGCAACTGATTTGTCATTTCTTCTCTATTCCTTCAAATATCAATTACCATTCTAATTCCTCGTCAGCTTTTGCTGATGTACTCTCTAGCTTTTTCGGGGTGATTACTTTGCATTTCATCTATCTTTTAAGCACTAAGTTATTTAGCAGTAGAAAGTCACAGCAAATGCGAGGAAACTTCTTTCCCTAATCTGCAAAAATCCCCAATTGCTCGAATTTCTGTATTTTTTAATTACATTACACAAATACATCCACAGTAGTGAGATGCTATCAAGCAAGTTCAGAACCAGAGACACAAGTCTCAAAAACAGAGGTATGACAGATACATTTCCTACTGTAAACTGACAACTCATTTAAGTAAAATTTATCTGTATATGACAGACTAGTGTATCTTTTTCATTATAATGTTCAGTTACTATATTACTGCAAGGTTGCATTATCACCGTCCTGCCTCATCGCTGCCCAGTCTTCTATTGGTCAGTCACTGATCCACATTCACAGAAGCTGGAAGGAAAAAAAAAGCCAACCATGCAATAGAGCTATAGACCAGTAAGTTCCTACATTTATATAGCACTATTTAAATGTCTCCATAAAAAGTCAATTCTAGGCACTTACCTGACAAAAATTACTGACCTCAGATTTGAGAACAATTGTGCATCAATAAAGAAAAAACACTGTTTCTAAACATAATTCCCAGAAGTCTATACTATAAAGACACTGAGATAAAAGCTGAAGTCAGATTTTTTTTTTTTTTTAGTTTCTGGCCTTCACTATGCATTTGAAATCTCACATCTTCTCAGTCTTCCTCAAGACAAAAATTTAAACCCTTTGTGAGTGTTTGTGTGCATATCAATACTTATTATGCTCTTCCACCATAGCTGCAATGCAAGAACATAAACTTTAGGAACACACTGGAAAGTTTCTTGTAATCTGTTATTTTCTGCATGCTTTGCAAACTCTTCTTCTGATAAATGCCTTTTCTGTAATTCCCTGGAGAAATACTTTGCTGAAATGGCATTGGGACAGAATGTATGTTTTTACAATTAGCAATAAAATTATGCAAGTAACCTACCCAAAAAAAACCCCCAAACATTTAAAGCATTTTCCTATTCAGAAAATACAAGTAAACCATCTATAGCAGAGTTAAAATTCATTACAAGTATGAAAAAATTTGAAGTTTTCATAAGGTTAAGACAATATTAACAGAAAAGGTTTCTCAAGTAAGGAAAACATCTTTGATATTAGAATCATTTTCATATCACTACTCATTCAAAGCAATTGATGTAAAGTCTCAGTCTAAATTTAACATGCAGTTATTAATTCCATAGCTTTTTATATCCAAATGTAAACAGATGAACAATCAAATCTTATGTTAAGACAAAGACCACTTTGGTTCATCTAACACAAATACTTGCAAGATTTTTGTACTTTCAAGAAAGTTTCCTGGGCTAGAACTAAAACAGCTTATTTCCTGTCTGTAAAGCTGCAAGTATACCCATATACACAAGCTACTGTGGATGACTGTGATCACCCAGACTGACCCATTTAGCATCGGCCAGCTATCCTCTGTTAAAAAAAAGAAACACAAAGAGGAATTCAAATCTACATAATGGTTACCCAGTCTTGTTTTAAAGACTGACAGTAAGAGAAGCATCACTGCATCAGCTGTTCCACATAGTAGTTAGGCACACAGTAAATCTGTACAACTTTCTATTGTAGCAGTCACTTTTTGTTACACTTTTGCAGGCTAGACCTTATAGCTAAGAACCTATATCAATAAATTCTGATTAAGTTGTTATTTGATAAATGTATCCTTTCAAGAATTTAAACAAATGTAGTGCCTGCACTCATTTTTAGGACTGAAAATATGCCTTTAACTCATTTTCAGATTGACCTTTTTCCAGTGTGTTAGCAACCCTTTCTGAATTCCAAAAGTAGCTGTAGCAGTGCCAGCTGCAGAAAGCAACAGGTATTATTACTTTGCCTGTGAGACTCATCTGTTCTTACACCTAAGGCTTACTTGCTCAGAGCCTCACTAAATGCTAATGTTCAGCTGGATAATCCAGTCACCTCCAACACCTCTTCATGTCACCACTTCTAAGAAGGCCTTCCCCAGCCCACACCTGTCCTGAGGTATACTAGTTTAAATATAAGCAAATATAAAATCTGGTTTGCTTGAGTATAGTTTTTAAAAACAAAAAGCTAAACCAGGTTAGCAAACCACAACTATTGAAAAAGCAGTTGTCACATTACCTCTCCAAGTAACCAACAAGTTTTAAATTGATGCCATTTTGTTCAAAGACATCAAATTTCAGAAAGCAGCATGAATCAGGCTCTATTTGTGACTTCAAATTGACATTTAGAAAGCCAGGGATCACAAACTAGTATGATTCAAAAGCTTTTTTTGCCTTTCTTTTTCCTGTACTCAAGAGCTTAAAGAAATATGACTTCTGCTTCCACATTTCAATGAAGTGCTTTGTGTTAGTAAACAGTTTACAGAATCCTAATAACATCACACAATGATTTATACACTGTCAACTGATGAAGCAGAATGGGAAACTGGCAAAATATTGGTGGCATAAGTTGAGCATTAAATGAACACAGTTTTCAGGCCTCTTTCTCAAGCTTCGCATATTTTGATACAGCCTAGATTTAAGGATGGGTTACACAGTAGTAGCTTGCTACTGCAGAAGGGGGAACGTCTTGCTCCCTTCTCCTTTCTCACCAGTTACAGAGATCACCACAGCTTACTGGATTTTCACAGAGCTGCTTTAACACCCTAACTCTTCCCTTTGGGACAACAGCAGGCAAGAGGGGAAGCTGGATCTCTTCCACCAGCTCAGACACATAGTTGAAAGGACTCAGATGGCTCAAATACCACAGCTTATTAAAAAAAGAATGTGTATGGAACCTCCCACTTCCACGCGTGGTAAACAGTCATATTAAGCTACATGAGCCACCCGCAATCACCGAAGATAACTTTTTGGAATCCTTCTACTAGTAGTGGTTGTAGTTTTCACATGACCAAGAGAAGCATTCAGAAAGGTCATCTGCCCGCATGAAAATAAGCCAAGTGCTAGAAGGTGCAGACAATCGCTCTCCACTGCCTGAGGCTACAGTTCTGTGGCAGCCTAAGCCTATTTAACTACTAACTACTCATATTCATAGCATCATCTTCAGCCTGGCACCCCTGTTCACTGGACAAGTCATGTGTTTCAGCATGCTAAAGAAACAGAATAGCTTTTAGTTCATTTTTCAAATCAGTTCCTGCCAGATTAACATGTGAAATGGCTCAAAGGATCCAACAAGCATTGCAGCTGGCAAAAGAAAAAGGGATGCATGTAGCACAGCCAAGAGTTAGCAACTTACATTCCTACAACCCTATAGCCCGAGATTCAGCTCTCTCACTAAAAGTCTAGTGGTGTCAGAAATGAGGAACGTTTGAAACTATTCCAGTAACTGAGGGCCCCAAAATAGTCGTAAGTGGAAGGAAATGTGATTACCAGAAAGAATTACGATTATCTTATAAGATGACTTGACATTCTCAGGTTTTTTTCTTTCCAATCTAAAGCTAAACGTTTATTCTTCTGATGATAGCTGAGATTCTTTCCCATGAGTCTGGAAATAGAACTTGAATTCCACAAATTCTGATTCATTTGTCTAACAAGGGAGACTTACTACACTGGCTCTTCATATTGTATATGAATTGCAGCAAATATACTGTCTTATCTTAATTAAACTCAGAAGAGTATTTGAAGTCTATTCTGTCACACTTCCCACATATTGAAACACATTTAGTCAAATGGCCCATGGCTTGGATGGGCGTACTCATTGCTGGGTCAAAAACTGGCTGGAAGGCCAGGCCCAAAGAGTGGTGGTGAATGGAGTTAAATCCAGTTGGCAGCTGGTCACAAGCGGTGTTCCCCAGGGCTCAGTACGGGGGCCTGTTCTCTTTAATATCTTCATCAATGACCTGGACAAGTGCATGGAGTGCACCCTCAGTAAGTTTGCAGACAACACCAAGTTGGGCAGGAGTGACAACCTGCTTGAGGGTAGGATGGCCCTACAGAGGGATCTGGACAGGCTGGAGCAATGGGCCGAGGCCAATGGTATGAGGTTTAACAAGGCCAAGTCCTGGGTCCTGCACGTGGGTCACAACAACCCCATGCAGCGCTACAGGCTTGGGGAAGAGTGGCTGGAAAGCTGCCTGGCAGAAAAGGACCTGGGGGTGTTGGTCGACAGCCGGCTGAAGATGAGCCAGCAGTGTGCCCAGGTGGCCAAGAAGGCCAACAGCATCCTGGCTTGTATCAGGAATAGTGTGGCCAGCAGGACTAGGGCAGTGATCATCCCCCTGTACTCGCCACTGGTGAGGCCCCACCTCAAAAACTGTGTTCAGTTTTGGGCCCCTCACTACAAGACAGACCAGGTGCTGGAGCGTGTCCAGAGAAGGGCAACAGAGCTGGTGAGGGGTCTGGAGCACAAGTCTTATGAGGAGCAGCTGAGGGAACTGGGGTGGTTTAGCCTGGAGAAAAGAAGGCTGAGGCAAGACCTTATCACTCTCTACAACTACCTGAGAGGAGGCTGTAGCAGGGCAGGGGTGTCAGTCTCTTCTCCCAAGTAACAAGCAATAGGACAAGAGGAAATGACCTCAAATTGCACCAGGGGAGATTTAGGATGGATATTAGGAAAAATGTCTTCACCAAAAGGGTTATCAAGCATTGGAACAGGCTGCCCAGGGAAGTGGTAGAATCGCCATCCCTGGAAGTACTTAAAAGACAGGTAGTCATGGTGCTGAATGACACGGTTTAGTGGTGGCGTTGGCAATGTTAGGTTGATGGTTGGACTTGATCTTAAAGGTCCCTTCCAATGTAGGTGATTCTATGATTCTAAATACTGGTTATCTTGATTTAATTTCGTCAGTAGCACAAGTCACATGGAATAGCAGCTGAAGTATACTTCAGCAAATGCACCCCAAGCCAGAAATCTGCTCCAAAAGACGACTTTAGTATGGTTACCTATGATAGTACCTGACGAGATGTCAGGACTGAAAAAGCCTGCCATGCCATGTTTTTTACATAACTACACTGCTAACCAGGCATATATGAAGAACATCTTTTTCCTGTGGTTCTTATTAGATTTTGCACTGGCAAAGTTTAAACTCCAACAGAAACAATGAGCACATTATGTCTTTTAATGCTACGCTGCCTCCACTAAGTTTTCCAAATTTCTCTCAGTTGAACACCGCGCTTTGGTACTCTCTTTTGAATCACAAACCTCCAGCTCCTGTTTTAGAGCCCTCCTTTGTTAAGACAATCGCAAACATTCAGATCCAAGCAGCAAAACTAATGTAAAACCTGCTCATTAAGACATACATCCTGAAGGAGAAATAAGAGCATTCTAATATGCCTACATAGTTCAGGACTTTTGGAGACTGAAGATTTGCTCATCTGCTCTAGATAGTCTATACAATTTGTGATTTATGAGATATTACAACAACATGCTTGTATATTTGAAGATACGGAATATCTTTCTACAGCAAATCTTAAACTTTTTATCCTTTAGGTATCAGAAGATGTCTTTTGTCAATGCACTGGATAAGTGAAAATGCAAACAAGGATGATTATGCCTATTCTTAAAGTAAGCTGTGGAGAAGTGGGACAAAAGAGAAGCACTGTACCAAGGGAAAAGGTTTAGAATGCCAGTAAAAAAGAAACCCTTAAAACTAAAATGTACACCAAGCTTTCTTCTCTTACCTTTGTGTGCCATTTATCCTGTACTGGCAACATTCCTGCCCCGCCCCCCAGTCTCCTCAGCAGAAGCGTGATGTTAGCAAACTCCAGATTTAAAAGTGTGAAAGAAGATTCACAGTTTACTGTTTTCAGTACTTTGCTTGGTGTTGATCTGTTTTCTCTCTTGTGTAGTCTCATACTATTACCAGAACTTGCTTTGCCACAGCTCTCTCCACTGCTTTCCCAACTGTGGAGACTGACACTTTCTCTTTCCATATATTGTTAGGCATAGCATATTTTGAACACTAGTATGGGATGCTAACCTCCATTACATCAGAAATTCAACCTTTGATCAACAAATTATTATCACCCCAGTCACAAATCTGAGATTATTACTTAGTCTATTCTCACAGAAATGACAAAGACAGTCCATTCTTCCAAAAAAAGTTCATCTGCATTACTGATGTTCTGTCAATTATTTGTTTTCAGCAAACAGTACTTCAAAGTTAGAAAACAACACACCATCTTATGTCCAAGGCTTTGAAAATGCAGTCATGGGAATTCCAAGAGAAACAAATTGTTTCTTTCTTAAGTAACAAACAAAAATTCACAAAAAACCACTAATTCGTGTCATACCATTTACCTGAAATAAAAGGAACTACAGAACAGACACAGCTAAGTCAGATCTGCTGTAACCACCATTTGGTTAGACTGTGTGAGAACCCATCCAACTAAAGCAAGTAACCATACTGCAGGCTTATGTACATATTTAGGTCCCACCTTAATAAAAGGCATTCCTTAGTCATCTGTTAAGCTTTTTGGTTTTAAAAAAGTAATCCCCAAATCTCTCTCATTCCCTGCGCTTGCTGGGACATCTACCACATTCAGGGGACAGAGCAGGTAACAGTTGCACCATCTGAGTAGCTAGTAACCCAGTGCAGTTTAACTTCACATCACAGCTTGTGGCACCTAAGGGGATTGTCCTACTCCTCCCACAAACCACTTTCTCTTCAGCCAGAAGTGGTACACAGAAATGCAGCAGGCTAGTTCAGGGGGCTAAAGTGGAAGCAAAGCAATGCCCCCTCCAGACAGTAACATCCCCTAAACTGCTGCAAAATCAGATAAGCATCAGGACAAAAAAAAGGAACAGAACTGGCCTTTCAGCAACTGTTTATTGTAGCAGTACGGATCCAGAGCAGCTAAGGTTAAGTACCCACTCAATTTCAAACCTCAGAGTTTTATGTTACAGTTAAACCATGGGCCTCACCACTTCTCCAATCTTATTATTTCCAGTCATCTTCACAACTAGCCACACTCACCTCCCCCAGGCACAGACTAGTGTTCATGCAAGCTGTTTGGTTTTCAACTTATCCAAGTCCTTGAACTAATTTACCAGCTAGATAAAAAAAATTTCATCTCATAAGCTCTTTGAAACAGTTTGCCAAAAACAGGCATGAGTGCTAGCAGAGGTCGACAGCAGCAAAGATTTACCGGCTCAAGCTCCTTCAGAATGACACCCCCAAGCAGAAAGCATAAATGATAAATACCACCACTTGAAGTCCTAGCAAGTTCTATAGATGACCTATTTGAAGGGCAATTAAGAACACTTTGAGAGTTCCTTTTGGCTGCAAACAATCCCTCAGACACCACTGTATAATTAAAGCTATGAATTTATCTTTTCATATTTGAACACAACAATAAAACAAAAGTAGACTTTCCCCTGGTAATTCACTAAATTGCCAAAAAATCCTCTGTGTTCTGCACGAGTTAGCAGAAGAAAAAAAAATGGAAAAAGCATTCAGAAATAAATTCTGTCAGTCCTAAGTCTCTTGAATTCAATTAATAACTGACACTTTCACTACCCTCATTCTCTTATGTACTTCACACATTTTTATCATCAGTAAAAGAACTTTATGCCCCTCAGCCTTTTAAATAAAACAACTCTTTCCATTTTCATGCTATCACAATTTTTTTGAACTACAAGCTAAGGGTGTCAGCTGCTCACCTCATTACTTATCCCAGCCATAATGCTCAAAAGACATAGTCCAAAGACTTAGATTCCCCTTTACCTGAAAAAACAGTACAAACAATCCAAGTCATAAGAATCTCAGAAACAGTGAAGTATAAGATTTTTGTTATTCATTGTATGCCATGTAAGATGGTCCAAAAGACTGAAATCAGTCAAAATCAGCCACTGCCCTAGTCTCCTGCAAAGGAGAAGAGAATCATTTGTTTCTAGGATCAAAATCATAAGCCTCTTTGAAGACAACTTAGCACAGCTTCCATTTAACATACTTGCTATTAAAAAAATCTAGTCAATAACATTCTTAATTTCATTTCTGAAACAAGTTTTCTTCAAAGTACATCAGCATTTGCAAGTGTAAGGTCAAGGAACAAGAAGGATTTCCTAATAAATTTAGAACTTAGAAGTATTCAGTTATTCCATCGTAATTGATTTTGTTCCCCTGTAACACAGAATGAAGATTTCTCCCACATAAACAGTCATTCAAAACTAGCTCTAGCTGTTATTCACCAAAAGCTGTCCTTATCAAACTGTTATTAAGTAGCCGTTCAGAAATAAAACATCATTCTCAGGTTTTTCCCTACTAGATAGGTATGAACACTGCAAGTCATTCCTTTGATAAGAATTAACCCTCTGTGGGATTAACTTGCATACACAAAGCTTTAACAGATATAACCCAACAATCCCGTTATATAGAAGAGATTATTACAAGGCTAGTCCATTTTAAATTGCTTACCACCTGATCTGTCCCACTGGGAGTAACACCAGTGGTGCATGTACAAACTCAGATCCAGTTGCTTTGCCCTCAAAACTCAAAGACCAGTATCAGACTACACATAGTAAAAACTAATGGCTGCACTACTGACACCACCGGAGCAACTGCACCACTGGTAAACGAACAAGCCAGTTCTGTAGTCACACAACATGGCCCACGTTGCAGATCTTGCCAATGGAGGCTGACTTACACTACTAATAAAAGTTTTAGTTACCACTTGCACTGTATATTTCAAATAGACACCAACGACCCTTAGCTGCTTTCATGAACAAATCCACCAGGGAAAGTAATAGTGGTCTCTGAAAACAAACTGTTCTTAGTAAATTCATATGTAGTGAACACTTAGTGTCAAAGTGTTTTTATCCACCACTCTTCATGTCTTAAAAAGAACTGAAGAGCAACAGTTCCCATGAATGCAAGAAATATTTCCCCCTCTTCCTAGGGGGAATCATGGAATTAAAAGAATAAAAAAGCTTAAAGGAACACAGAAAGCAACCTCGTTTTGGGAGCTCTCCAAAGACCATCAAATTATAGATAAAAATGGCATTTTATTAGGTACATGAACAACTAGCAAAAAGGAAAAAGACAACCTTTCTTAATTCATCTGCTGTCCTTGAAATAGTACATGCATGTTCCCCCGAGTTACCCTTCTCTCTCATAGATCATTATTAGAAGAGTATCCCCATTATTGTAAGTGCACCTCTTCACCTGTGCTCTAACTTCTAACACTTTCCCACATTACATGCCACAACACTCAAAAGAAATCAGCACAGTTCTCTGCATACTTCAGTAACAGGGAGTGCGAGTACTTAAGTTTTTCAACCACAACCAGGGGAGGGCAGGAGGTACAGTAGGAATTCAGAAACCTCTATCAGCTTGTTTTAGTGAAACATGCTCTAAATTTGTCTGTAACCTTTGGCCCAGTCAGTGGTAAGCTTGAAAAAACCTCATCCAAGAACTGGCCCTAAAACAAATCCTATTTAATCAAAGAGAAGCACTTACTATGGAAGGCTGATCTTGCTTTGTGAGGTGAGGAGGTATACCTTGATAACTAGGCACACCTTGATACTAAGTGACCCTTTATTTAAATACATTGTGAACAGATGCACTTAGGAAGAAAGCTTACAAAGTTAACTTGAACACATTAGTTTAGAATTTTCTTGATTCCTGTGCTCTGGTACTAAGAGTAACTTGGTGATCTGAGTACAAAGCTAAAATGCAGCTCACAGTCACTGCTTTCACTCAGAAGTCTAGAAGCACCGGGGAAATCAGCACATCTTCTCAGTTTCCTGCACGGTCCCTGGCCATCAGACACAAAGTCTGGGCTTGTTGAGGGAAGATGTCCTGCAACAACAGAAGATGGAAGACAATAAGAATCCCTCTCCTTTTGGTTGCTTTATTGCAAAGTACTAGGATTTGGTACAGTCATCTCCTAACAGTCAGGTACACATAGAGAGCTGAACCCTATTCTCAGATGCTAAAGAAACATCCCTGTAAGAAACATGATCCTCATCTCCCTTTCTAAGCCATAAAAGGCATACCTGTCATATTACCATCTACTGCACCACACCACAAGCAACCAATTTACAATCAAGATAGTAGGGTCAGATTACACAATCTTCAGGTTTTCTATTTTGAAAACTGCTAGTATCCTATGCAAAAGCTAACTTAAGAAAATTTAAGACTAATCTGAATACTCTGTTTTAGCCACCATTTCTAAGCCTAGATCTCCTTAGAACTAGTAATCTCAACTTCTATTTCAAGACATGCCAGATTTCTAAGGACACAGAAAAAATTTAATCACTTTCCCTCAATTTCCTGGACTCTAAAGTTATAGTATTTGTAAGCAACTGGTATAGTTCCAGAAATGCTGAGTAGCTCATCCCTTCTAACAAGCACATAACTTAGATGTGCAAGAAAACAAAAAAGATAAAATGGCATTTCACTTACACCAGATAGTTTGTGTCCCTATACATATGGCCTGGATTAAAAAAAAAAGTCATGAAAATAAATTCTTTGCTATTCTTTGTTTTCAACAGCTGGTTATGTTTATATTCTTATGAAATTAAGAATCATCACTTCAGAATAACATATATAAACTTGCTAGAGCACAGTCCCCCCAAAATTCTTGTGCCCAGTTTAGTCCACCTACAATACATACTTTCCACAGAAAAGAATGATGTTTTCAGAGATCTAGCAAGACTTTACCCGCTAAAAAAAGGTATTAACTGTAAACCAATGAAAAAATTTCCCCTGCAGTGGCACTAGCACTGACATGACACCCAGCTTCTATTTGCTTAGAAGAGAGTGGTCCTAATCAAATTCTGAAACCTCGAGAACAGTGGTCTCTAAAGTGGGTCACGTAAGCAAGATAATCCACAGAGGTGTGGGAAGAAAAGTTTTTTGGAACACTAATAAATAATATTTTAAAATAGTGCTTATTTCATCTTTATCCTTTTTTAATTTATAAGTATGTTTTATAATGTACACATCAGTACAGTAGTACCTGTATATAACTGATAAATCAATAAATATACATATATTGAGGATGCATGCTAAAAAGTTTTTTTTCCTGATAGGCATGTGCAGCCAAAAAAAATTGGAGACCACTTCTCTAGAAGTTTGCTTTCTCTGTGAAGACAATTTTCCTTTTTTTTCTACAGAGTAAAAAAGATTTATCTTTGTCCTGCCTTCCCTCATTTTCCTGTATACCATTACATTAACACCAAGCAACACCAATCCTTCTCACTCACAAGATGATTTTGGGGTTCTTTCCTTAGAATATCTCCAACAGGCAGCTCCACATCTATTCCTCCTCCTCCTCCTATGGACCTCTTCAGAGGTCCAACACCACAACAGTACTAAGTGGTTTCACTTTGCTCCAGGAAACAAGCACCAGGCCGGCTTCCCTCTCATGCTGGTATTTCAGGGGAATGGAATGAATGGCGCCTCACAAGGCACGTGGCTCCGGTGTTTTCAATTCTAGGCTTGGGGCTTTTTTTGCCACCTCAACGATAAGAAACAAGTTCCTCAGGAACAGGCAACTGAACGTGAAAACCTACTACTGGAGAGAAGCTGCAGAAAACCATACTATGATAAATGACCTGCTTGACAAGGGAACAATAAGTGGACATAATGAAACAACAAATAAATAGAATTAAGGACCCCTCTTACCACTTTGTGGGAGCTGAGGGAAGAGGTGAGGGTTATAAGGAAGAACACAGAAAGCCAAGTACCTAGACCCTCACCCTTCTGTTGCCCCTCACCCAACGCGATTCCCCCAGCCCCCCCTCACCGGCGGGCCACAGCAATCAGGCAGCCCGCCGGCCAGTTGGGGGCACAGGGAGGGCGGGAGGTTGGCAGCGAAGCCCGCCAGGCCCGTCCGCTGGGGAAGGCCGGGCCGCCGGCAGCGCCGCAAGGGGAGCCGCTCCCCGCCTCACCGCTGCCCACCGCGGCGGGAGCGGGGCCGTCCACGGGCCCCCTTCCCCCGCCCCGGGCAAGGAGAGAGGAAGAGGAGAAGGGCCCGCCGCCCTCCTTACTGACCTGCCGGAGGGCGGCTCTCCCGCAAGGCCGAGGGGTCGCCCCGCGGAGCTCGCTCCCCTCAGCCCGCGCAGCCGCTGCCGCCTCCCTCACGCACGCTTCCGCCTCATCACTCCCCCAGCCCACTCGGATCTCTCCGCCTCCCGCCTCGGCGCGGGCTCTCGCAGGAACCCCCTCAGGAGAGTAGCCCCAGCCGGGTCGGAAGCACCCGCCGTCACCCCCCCTCTCGCCCAGCAGCCCGGCGCGGAGCAGGAGTTCAAACAACGCACCGGGACTACTTTCTCCCCGCAGGCGGAAGCACACTATCTCTCCGAGCGCACAGACGCACGGCAAAGTTTTAAAGGGCTAGCGCGAGGCACGCCGGGAGCTGTAGTCTTCCCGTGCCTGCCCCGCCCACCTCCCGCAGGCCCCTCCGGCCGCCAGCGGGCCTCGCCCCACCCGTAGCTGCACCCCGCCTCCTCGCGGCTCCCCAGCCAATGGGCGGCCTCTCCGGGGCGAGGGTAGGGGGGGTTTCCCCCTCCCCTGGGGCGCGCGCGGGGGGCGGGGTGGGGCCGGGCCGCGGCCGGCGGCGCCCGGAGTTGGCTGTTGCGCGCGGGCGCGGCGGTGGCAGCGCCGTCCCGTCCCGTCCCGGGAGTCGGTTCCTCTGCAGGGGCCGGCGGCGGCGGGAGCCGGCCCTGACCGAGGCTCCTCGGCGCAGCCGCCGCCTCTTCCTCCCCCTCGCTGCCTGCCCGCGGGAGGCGCCGCGGGGCCGGGGAGCCCCTGCCAGGTGAGGGGCCGGGAGGCGGGAGAGGGGCGACGGCGCCTCTCGCTGTGAGGGGAGGCCGGCGGCGGCGGCTTCGTCTCCTGCCCGCCCCTGCGGCTCGGGTTTCCTCAGCGAGGCGCCGGGCGGGGGGAGCGAGAGGGGGCCGCGGCGCGGCTCGGCGGGGTGCGAGGGCAGCGGCCGGGCGCAGCCGCCGCCTGCCCGCTCTTCCTGACGGGGTCCCGCCGGCGCCCGGCCCGCCGGTCGTGGCTGCGCCCGGAGGGTCCGGCCGGCACCGGCAGCCGCCCCGGGGCCCCCGCGGGGCTGGGCCCCCGGGTCGCCGCCGAGAGCCCTCGCGGCGGCAAAGGGCGCTTTCTTTTGCCCGCACCTGGGCTTGGAAGTTTTGGGACGTGATCCTGCGGGGAGGTATGTGGTGCCTGAGCCTGGCGGGGAGCGCTGCGCCGCTGGGGAGCCGGCACCTTCTAGGAATTTCGCGACGGTAAAGGCGCTGTAGGTGCCAGGTGGATGTTGTCCCCGGCGGGGCTCTGTCCTTAACTCTGTTATTACTGTGTATTCCTGACAGAAAAGGCTTTACGTGTCAGTGTATACGTGTGTGGCTGCATTCCATCCTCCTTTCAGGCCGTCGGTGCTTCCTTTTCTCTTGAAGGTTATTTTGGGCTTTTCGGTGTGTCGGTCTGTTTGCCTGTTCTTATTGAGGGTGAAGTTGAGACTAGACTGGAGAGGCTGGGATTTGCATCGGTGTAAATACGTTGCAGTGGTTAGTTCTTACCAGGCAGCTGATACCTAACAGAGAATGGCCAGGCTGCTCTTAGGTGAGCCCAGGGAGGAGGAGCAACGCCTGGTGGATATCTGACCTCGAACTTAATAGGGGTCCCTTCCCAGAGAATATGATTTCTGTTTACTTTAGGTCTTTGCCGTTTTATTTAGTAGAGCTTGGCTTTCATTCTTCTTTAATCTCTTCATAAGGGACTCCCAAGTTTTTCCCCTTACTTGTGGCTCAAAGGCTATCCGATGTCTCCTAAAGTGCTTTATTCTTGGATGTTTGGGGAAAAAAATATCACGCAAGATATATGGGCAGGAAGGAAAGAACACACAGTTGTTTTACAAGCCAAGGCTTTGTGGAATTCCAATAATTAGGTTCTGTAGTTAGAAAGTTTACCTAAACTTGTATAAAATTGCCAACTGAACAACTACCTTTCTTACAAATTAGATGCATTTAATTCTATGTGACTTCTGGTTGACTTACAACCTCATCTAGACAGTTTGATTCCAGTGGTGTAGCAGAGCAGGAAATACTTGTGGATATTTTATTTGGTCATTTTGACTAGTTAGAGCTCTTAATCTGGTTTCACACTGGCTTAAAAGGTTTTGTCTGTAAAGTAGCTAAGATGATTTATCCAGATGAAGCATCTTCCTGGCAGAGCTGCTGCTCCAGTGTGTTTTCAGGAAAACCTCTTCTTGCATACTTCTACATTTTAGAGAACAAAAAGTGAATTACCAATTTTTCCATGAGTAACTTTCCATGATTAATCTTATGTATTCATTTCATGATGGATTTACCTTATTGTTAGGATATCTCACGTAGATAACTTAATTCACAGACTTTCTAAATGGCTTTCTTGGGTTGTTCTGTTTGGCTCCTATGTCTGTTCCTCACCTGAACAGCAGTGGCAGGTAGGGTGTGATTCCCGAGCCTGGGCAGAGGAGGTACCAGCGGCAGAGTGAGGAGCCAGTAGGCTTTCCTGCCTGGCCTTTCTGCCAGCTGCATGCATGTGGAAGGGAGCAATTGATAAAAGAGTGAGCTTCACTCATGGATGCAATGTTTGCATTTCCTTCTAATTTAGAACATACATTAACCAGTAAACAAATATACAGTTATTTTGAAACAACAGCATTCCCTACGTGTTGGTAAGGTTGCTTCAGTGAAAGAGAGAGTGAAGAGGCAAAATACCATTTCAACTTAGGTAGTTTGTATTTCTGACTTTTCAGCTCCTTAGAAAATCTACTTGCAAGCATATTTACCCAAATACGTATTCTTTTCTAGGTAGTTTCAAAATAAAGGAATTGGTTGGTATCAATCATTTAAAGAAAAAAAGGAGGGGATGCTATTTGGCTAAATGGCTCCTAAGTGTTTTCTTGCCTAAACAGAAGAGTAAAATATTAAGATAGCTGTTTTAAGTTATTGATTAGGGTCATAGACATTGGTAGTCACTGTTAACCTTCTGTATCATGCTAGGAAAAATATGTACATGAAAAGCTTACTGTAAGTTAACAAGTTGTAACATGTTCTGTCTGCCTTGTTTGTGAATTAGCACTCGTATGTCTCTCCTTTTCCTTTTTCCTGTTTAGTCTTTGCTCTTAGGTTTCCCTTTTTCCTAGAGCTGCCCCTCATCCTGGTCTAGAATTAGATCCTCCCATCCCTGTCAGTTGCCTGTGTTTTCTTTCCCCTTTTCTCTGAAGGCATCTGCAGTTTCACTGCTTGTCACTGCTTTTCTTGTTTTAGTTGCTTTCTGATGAGATTGAGATTGGATTTCAGATGGTGTTAACTTTCTTTTTTTTTTTGGTATCTGTGGCTGTTAGACCCTCTTTTCCCCAGCCCTTGAAAATAGAGCCCAACAGGTCTAAACTGGGGATTGCGAGGTACGGATCAGAGGTGAGGTCTGTCTCCTGCCAGCTTACACACTGTTCGCACATCCTGTGCTGCTGCAGCTCCCAAGGAATCCTGCCGAGCTGCTCCCTCCCGTGTAGTCGGTGTGTCATAGCTGACATTCGGGTATGGGGAGAATATGGAAATGCAAATGACATGGGTATAATGAGGAGATAGTGTTGCACTTGTGAAAAGCACTGTTAGCATTGTGGAGTACATGTGATATGAAAAGAGATCGTAAAGAAAACACCTGACACAGGGAAACTGAAAATAAAACTTAATTATCTTTCTGCTATTAATATGTGATAACTCCAGATGTTTTTAACTTACTTACAATACAAAAGTCATAATCCTTAAAATGTGTTTTGGTTTATTAGTGGAAGCAAAGTTCAAAGAAATAATGTGAAGTTATTTGCAAGCCATATGTAGCATTTACTGGCTGTTAGCGGCAGCCAAAAATCGGCAGTGAGGCAAAATCCACTCTATATATGTGTAAAGTAACATGGATTTTGGAGCAGGAGATGCATGGCCCCGGTCCACAGCCAAGGGAAAGAGGCTTCAGATTCTCCATGCTAATACCAGAAGGAGTTGATGGAGCATGATGCCTCTTTCTGCGATCGCATTACCTGTGATAGGCTGGTATGGAGACCTTGTCTGGAGAGTTTTTATTGGTATTACCAGTTCTCCCACCCTTCTGTGCTCCCACACATGACCACTGTTTAAGGACTAAGCATTGCCCTGGGATTTACATTGGCCTAAGGCTGAAATACTTTCATTGTTTCATGTGTATCAGCACAATAATGTCGAATTTCCATTACCATACAGTTTTAAATTTAGAGTGGAAAAATACAGACTGCAAACTGGAATAAGGCTTGCTAGTTGGCTTTCACTATTTTAAAGCAGGGTGAAGTGGAACAAGTAAACAGTATACACTGAGAAGAATATGAGAGCTTTAGTATTTCTGCAGTGTTACCAATGAGGATAAATGACTTCATTTTACTTGGTAGTAATTCTAATTAGTTGTCCAATATTTGAGCTACAATTTCAATGAATTGTGGTTTAGTGTTGTAAGCTTTGTGTTTCCTTTCAAGTTTTCCAAATCATAAGCAGAAATTATCAACCATGTGAGAAATTCTCAGTCTTCCTTTTTCCAAAGATAGATAAGTGGCTGAGTCACTAAAGCAATTTCTTTCCCCATATCTCTCTAAGTGGACTGAGTTGATTTGAGAATGCCTGACTCTTGAGAATGTGGGCAGAGGAAAAGTACGCAGTGGGTGTAGCTCTGAGGTCACTTTCTTTAAATTGATTTTCTTATGGGACCCCATCAGCTATTACAAAAGTTACCATGTTAACTCACTGAGTTACAAAACGGCTTTACCACAAGTGTTTTGGGGTTTGTCTGTTCAGATGACACCAAGAACAACAGAATTTCAGAACCTCCCTAGTTCACCATTTCTCTCCTCCATCTAATCACATATTGCTGTGCAGGATGAGTACAAAATCAGTTTTAAACAGCACCACTTGGAGAAGTATTTTGTAATCAATCTGTAACTGACTTTTTTTTAAAAAAAGGTCTTTGATTCTGGGGAAAATTGTCACCCTGACTAGTTTCCTTTTTGTGCAAGTACTTGGAAAAATCTCTAAACAATAGATCCCTTAGCAGGCTCATTACTTATACCTGCCGTGCATGGGCCTGGCCTTAACTCAGATGCTTTTGCATGAATTACAGCAGTAGTAACAAAGACTACAATGATGTTTATTGAATATCTGCACTTTGATCACCAAATAGTTATGTTTATGTTTAAAAGATGTGTGAATATGGTGTGTAAAAACGATTTAACAACATTAATTTGTAGGCTTTATCCCAGATTTTACTTGAGTAGTATTTCAGTTAAAAGACCTTACATGCATTTAATGCATAAATGCTGAAAAGTGCTTAACCATCTTAATGCAGTCACTGTTGACATTAGTGAAGTTTTTGAAATCACAGTAAACAGATAAAAATCATGCCAGGCTAAACATTGTAGGCTTCTAGCAATACTTGTTTTAGTAACATCTTGTGAGACACCAATTCACTGTGGCACTAAAAAGTAAGATCACTGACTTCATAAAGTTAGTGCTATTTCAGAAAATATTGCTACTAGCGAATAATTTGCCAAATGCAACCTTAGTGGTGTTTAAGCATATTTGGATTATTATATTATTTGATAGAGGTTCTATAGGAAGCTATTTAGTGATACATTTGCACTTTGACCTTACATGTTTTTATAAAAACCATTAAATAAGTGCAGATCTCAATCCTAAAATGTTCTTTCTTGGATGCGTGCCTGTATTTATACAGGCCTCTCTACAAAGCTCACCAAAGGAGGAAGACAGTGTATAATACAAAAGATGTAAATTCTGCATGTATCTGTTTATATCCATTCTTCCAGCTCTGAGGCTCTTGCTGTCAGAAAAACCTTGGTACACATTTAAAAGACATTTAAATATATGCTATAAACATGAACAAATATAGACATCCTTCTACGTTGGCTCCATGTACATTCCCTCTTACTGTAAGTCTCTGTACGTATCACAGATGCTCTTGCTGTTGTCACAGCTGCCAAATAGCCTCTTAGTGAGTATCATTGTTTTGCTTTTGTACTTTTTGGTGTCCTTTCTGTGGTATTTTTTAATGCAGCAAGAGGAAGGAAGAACAGTTTAAGAAGTACATATCTCCCCCCCAAATTGGTCAGTAAATTCAGAAACGTGCGTGGTTGAAGGTAATAGAGACACTTCAAAATTCTATAGTTCTTGAGTTGAAACTGTCCTTGAGTAACTATTAGTCTTTTAGCACATTTTTTTTCCTCAGGCAAGTTTTGGCTTTCTCTCTACCCTGTATTAGCCCCTAATAGTCTTCCGTGCAGTGTAACCCCTCCACCAGTTTGGAACTGCATTAAAATCACTGATTCTCTCTGTAAAGGCTCAGGATCACATCAATATTGCTTTAATAATCTTTGAAGTTTAGTGCAAATAGATACAAGCTCAGAGAGAATAAATATTAATGCAGGAGTTTTCCATGGAGGAGTCAGTCATATTGTGTAATTGTTTTTCCATTTGCTTTAAGCCTTGCTAATTGTCTTTCTCTGCCTCCGTCATCTAGATTGGGTAGTTTTGCTTAAAAACAGGTTGCACAATATTCTCCAGTCTCAGACTTTAAGTCTGTAACTATATGGTTAAGGAGTGTGACTCCTACTGTTTGGAATGATCTTTGGAGAAGATAGTTTATTTAATTACTTTTGTACTGTAAACTGTAGACATTCTCCGGTTTAAGAAGCGGAGAGATAGCTCATCGGAAAGATGTAGAGAATGTGGGGCACGTGAAAACTCTCAATATGATCAGTTACATATGCTTTGATCGTGCAACAGTTGGTAGTCTGTTGTAGTCAGTGGAACAACTTGCTGAACTTGGTGTTAAATACGCATCCAAGGCAGAAATGTTGACTGTTTTAGAGCTTTATATCTGTAAAATTGTGTTTTCATACCATGGTAATTTTTTTCAAATTTGGTTGTTTAAAGGCATGGAATGTCAGATTATTAGCAAGAAAGTCTCAAACTGCTGCTAATGAAGCTGTCAATAATGTATCTTTCGATGGTTATGACAACATTTTTAAAGTATTATGGTGGGCCTTCTTGAAATGAGGCAGACTCGTATTTAAAGGTCACTATCTCTGGCTGGAAAAGATTGCTTGGGAAATGCAGAAAATGAAGGCGTGTTAGGACAAAGCTTGCTGAAGCGTGAAGTGCTCCTGTGCCTATTAGTTTTGCCTAGTAAGTATTTCTTGTACAGCAAAGGCAGTATCCCTGTTAGAGAAAACGTCGGTACAAGCAAAGCTTAACGTACATTTCGTTTACCCTGTAATCTGTATTGGTTCTGGCTGCGGTATCGTAATTGTCATCTTGCTCCATGAACCTGTTGGCAGGTAGGGTGCTGGTTCATGGTTCCTTACAAGTTAACCCACTTATCTTCTTAGGGTGGGAGCGAATCTCTTCCAAAGGTGGTTCCTTTAGGAGAGTTGTTCAGAAACTGGTAAATCAGAAGGAATGTTGTGCTCTGGTATATAAAGTACCTGTTTTTAGCAGTTGATAGAGAGATAGTGTTAGAAAGAGTTGCCATGAAAAACCTCCTGCGACAGCTTTGCAGGTTTAAGGTGAGTTTGCAAAGCGGTTAGACCGAGATTCCTCAGCTGCACTGGAGCTTTAGTCATGGTGAGTTCTTCTGTGTTCTGTGTAATTATCTCTGTTTTTCTGCTTGTTGGAATGTGAGAAGTGTTTGATTGTTTTGCTTGTTTGTGCAGTTGCTTTCAAAGAGAGCAGCTGAATCAGGTTCCTTTCTGATCGGTATTGCCACTCAGCGTCGGTATGGTATTCAGTAAATACATTCTTTAAGTACAGTATTGCAAATCATACTAGATTGCATAATATTGTAAATAGCAAAAAGTGGTGCATTAAAAAAAAAAAGCCCAGTTCTCACCCCCTCCCTTTTTTCTTTTTTTTTTTTCAAGGCTGTAATTTTTCTTTGTAGTGCATAATGGCGATAACATTGCAGGCTTTTTTCCTACTCTGTCCTTTGCAGATTGACTTAATTTTGCTTATGGTTGTACGTTATCTTTATTTATCAGTGTAAATCAACAGGGCTCTTCCTGAACAATGGAGATAGCAACGGACAGACCTTTTGAAGCTGAATTTGCAGGCTGAGAAGCACTGTTGTATAGAAACATGTTGAAAAAGATAACCAATGTGGGTTATCAGGGGGTTCTGCTCAAGCCCCTACAGAGGAGATTACAGAAAAGGCTGTGTAATAGTGTTTTCTAAAACATTCCTACGCAACTGCCAGGGCACTTGATGGAAGGTTCATGCATATACTAATAATTCTTATGGGAAATAACATTAAACAGGCGAAACACCAAAGCAACAGCATTTAAATATAAGTGGGAATAAGATTTCTTAAGATTTCAAATATTACATAATTCGTTTTTTTGCCCTAGAGTTGAGTACCTGCAGTTTTCTGCATATTAAGTCATGGTCTGTCTACGTGGAAAGCTGACTTTGGATGCCTTCATATAAAAGTTGTTAAACATCCAAACAAAATGAAATCCATCCAATGCAGAAGGAAATATTAATCCATATAATGAATAATATTGTCTTTAGTGGTAAGCACTGCTTACTAAGTGGGGGTTATAGGTTCAGCCAATAGTCCCTGAAATTCTATTCTATGGATAACGCACTGAAATGTTTTTATATTCTGCTGGCTAAAAGAGTTAGTGTACTTTTTCCATCAAATAGGAATCACAAAAAAAGCTTGAAAATATATTGGAAAAATAAGAAGCTAGTGTTGGTCCATAGTTGCAGTGATTGTGCTGGATGCAAATAGCTGAGCTGTGGATTAAAAAAAAAAATTGAACAAGTGAAATAGTTGAAAATCAGTATCAGTTTCTAAACAAATGTATGCTCTGGTTTTCCAAAAATCATAGTATTGTTATGTTTTTAGTGTATACATTAGAGAGGAGCATTCATCAGCACGGTCTTGTATCAAAGTCAATCTCTCTACAGCAGATGGATACGGCTTCTTGTATTTCTCGTGCTTGTAATAAGCAAGATGCTTGCCCAGTCAAACTTGTATTTCAAGTGATATGGGAACAGTTTTGATTATAATTTAAAAAATTTATTTCTTTCCTTTCTGTGGACATGAGGCAATAGAGGGTTTCTTGTAATTTTTATTTGGCTTCCTCCTGCCAGTTTACAAAATGCATGTAACTTAGGTATTTTAAATTTGTACATCCCAGTTACTTTTAACTTACCTTGAGCCATGTTGCAAAATCAACTTTCTTTTCCATCACTGTTTTTCCACGAGCTCTCCCAGAAGTTTCAGGGGTAATTGTTCTGCAGGGAAGATAAAAGTGTATTAGATATGCATGGTAAAATATTTGCCCTGCCTGCATAATCTGCTCAAGAGTTCTGAAAAATTATTTCCAGCAGACAGTTAAAAGCCTGGGCAACTCCTGTCTCCTTCTAGGACTAATCAGTATGGGACTTGCTGTCTCAGGTGCATTTGCAGTCACCAGTCTGTACCTATAACAGTTTTTCTTGAACGTGCTTGTTTTTTTCTTGGCAGTGGTTTTATGATCTAGTTTAGATGGGAGAGCTGTCACACCACAAAAAAGAAACTCTGTTCATTAGTTTGAGAGGTGAACTAAACCTCAATTTGTATTCTGAGAGCTTAAAAAGTAGAAGGAGAATGGACTTCACAGGACGCCTTTCTCAGGCTTATAAGGAACGCATTCTATACATCACATTAACTCATCACTTCCGTATCCTTGGGTGTACATGACAGCGTCATTTAAGACCAGAAAATATGCAGAGAGCAAAAGGGATATGATTCGTGAAATTAGTTGAGTGGTGCCTGAAAAATCAGCAATCTAGCCATTAGTATAAGGAAAAAAAAAAAAGTACTGAAATATGTCAGCCTTCTTTATTTTTTCCATGAGAGAGAGAAAAGTGAAGACTTCTTATTATTAAGATAACTATCTTTCTAAATGCTGCTTTGCTAATTGGTGCAACCCTAACGTGTCTGCACTGTTTTACAGGGTATGCTAGGACCGATGATAAGCATTTCCTTTTGGAAAAGCTGTACACAATGTGAAAATAGAGGGAACATAACCTCTTCTGCCTCTTTAAGATGTGTTGGAATAAATGTGTCCTTTTGAAAGGTTTTTTGCATATTTTTCAGATGAGTAACTCTCTTGAGCTTTGTGCTTTTTATTACATAACATTTATGTTTTTAAAGTTCTGAGCATGACCTCAAGTTTTTATTTTGGTTTTCATAAAGTATTTGCCACTTGTAGGCCTGTAAAACCTGAGAGATTTTCCTGTCTTCTAGCTCTGTAGGACCTGTAGTCCCCCACAGTTCATATGGGAGGCTTAAATGTGCAGTCTTTTGAGTAGAAAATACTTTCTTCAACTCTTTTAGAATTCAAAATCATTGGAATTTGCTCTGTATAAAGTTATAACTTCCTGAGAAAATACTGGCACAAACTATGGAAGCTGTTAGTTTTTGGAACTTTTATTCAAATTACTCATTTTCTTTGCTTTATTTCTTCTTTTGCTTCATAGTTAGAGGCTAGTAGACAAAGCAAACATAGGGCTGAAGGGCCTACTTTGGAATTTGGCAAAAAGGTGATGACTTACGAATGAGAATATGCCTTTTGGGGAAAGAAAAAATAGTCCTTGAACTGAAGAAACAATTTTCAGAGCTGTGGCTTATTTTGTTGTTTGGCTCTGCAAACTAGTCAGTTCTGTCACTTTCGTGCACCAACTTCTGCTAATTCATATCTTACATATATTCATATAGTTAGAATTTTATAGAAAACAGTTATTAACAGATCCATGTCAGTATTTGTGAAAGTTAAGGTATATAATTTCTGTTGATAGTTGAGGAGGAATGTCTGATTGTAAATACCTTTGGCCGTGAAGATTTTGGACAGACATGATCATTCTACAACAGGTTGCTCTGAAATCACCAGGTTAAAATAAGATTTATATCTCAAAATCCACTTTTTAGTGTTATTGGGAAGAAATACATTCTGCAAACTTTCAAAGAGGAGACATTTATTCTTTTCATACAGCGAACTGTGTGTCTGAGCTCAAATTTGTCTGGATGTGTGTATGTATATCTTACAGATGTATTAGTGTTGAAGTGGCTATTAATGCTGGTTTAGGAAGTAGTGTTAAATCTCCAGTTATATTCATATTTCAGGAAGAGTCCATTTTTATCTGCAGAGTAGAGCAGTAGAAGGTAACAGTGATTTAAAAACTCCTCATAGCAGCATATGAACCTAGCATTTCACTGTCCGGGAAGTGTGACTGAAGTTCCCATCTCTTTCCAGAAATTTGATCTGACTTTGGTTTGCTAATTTTTTTTTCCTTTAAAGTGCTGGTTGAGGAAACATTTAATGAGCATCTCAGCCATCTGTATGTTGGAAGCAGATGGGCAGTAGAGTGAAATGGCTTTTACAATCATCTCCAGTCAAAACCCGAAACACCATAATTCACTGATTTAATAAATAAGAGAACTAAAAGCTTGCCTGATGTCAGTTATTCCAGGGTTTAAAAGAGGATCCGGGACACTCTCATAGTCTTACTCACTTTGCTAACCCAGCCTTTTAAAAACAGCTATGGTAAATATTTAGTTGCCATAATACAGTATGGGTATGTCTTCTGACCTCTGCAGTTAGACTGTTAGGCTACTGCTTCTAAGAGGTTTAAGTCTTTACTTCAAATGGTAAAGATTTATGGCTTTATATCACAAAGTGTATTTCTAGAGGCTTATCCTGGCACTGTTATATTTTGGTTTTGTAACTCTGTCGTATTGTCATCTTTCTTGGTAAAACTTGCTGTCGAAGCACATGCTGGGTCATGTGTTATGGTCTGTTCAGACCAACCGTAGGTTTTGCTAGTTAAATATTTCTGTCTGTGAGTTGGAAGAGCTATACTGCATACCAGAAGCTTGCAGTCAAACCTGCTGATGGGTATTTACTTTTCTCGTGGCTGAATACTTGAAGTTAGCATGTGATTTGGGAGTAATCTTTGGAATTAATTTCTGTATTGTTCACCAACAGGAACAACTTGGAAACTGGAATGATGCTTAGTTTGTTGCTTAGTTTTCAGATTGTTTTAATCAGAAATTTCAAATAGGAGAAGAGCGCCTAGAGTAGTTTAGGGCATGGAAGATCCTACCTTTAAACTCCCAAGTCAGAGACTGAGTAAATACTTTGCAGCTTCATTGTTGACCTCAAGATCGCTTTTTCCATTATTTGTGACAAGGGATCAAACAGGCTGTCTGCAAAACAGTAAAATGCCTTCAAGTCTTTTGGTATTGTGTCAGGTCATGACTGCAGCTTGATGAGAATGATTGGCAGAATGACATGCACCCATAATTTTTTTAACTTTTCTATAGAATATACTGAAATCTAAAACAGGGCATAGTGTTCTCAACAGAACGCTGACTGTGGCAAAAACTTTTGACAATGTGAACATTCTCATTCATGGAGCTGAATCACTTGGAAACAGCAGGCAAAAAGACAAAGTGGAAGTACTGTTGTCTGAAACGTTTAGTAGCAATGATCTGCATTAAAATAACGTGGTAAAATTCATTGATGCTTTTTTGCCATTTCTTTTGCATAGCAGTTTTCATGTGTGCAACACAGTCTTATCTTGCAGCAAGAAAATGAGGCTCTTTCTGCACTGGGGTTCTGAAGCAGGCTGATGTGGCTAATACTTTATTGCAGAGATTTATGTCTTAATCTGCATTGGAGATTTTGAAGTACTGTCTTTTTTTTAGCAGGCTGATCTAGTTTGCTTTAAGAATATATGGAATAGGACTGCTGTAATTAGAGCTTGCTGGTAGCTTTTGGCAAGTCCTGAATTATTTGTGCAGTAGTATTGTACTAAAAGAACACGATGCATTTTGAGGGAGGGGAAATCACAGCAATGTGCTGATTTGCTTGTGTGGGCTAATATGACTCATTTAGAATGAACTCTTTTAAAAGTTTTTTTTGGAAAAACTGACAGGCTAACCTCATGTTTAAAATCAATTTAAATTGTCTAGCAAGCTGTAAGTCTCCCTTCGATCTGCAAGGCCCTAGCAATTCTCCATGGTTTTGGGTCAGCAGTTTACAAACACTGCCTGGACTAACGATCTGTGAAATCAATCTTTGAGTCTTCCTGATGCTGCCTTTGAACAGTTTCATTGATGGCAAAGTAGAAATGACTGTCAGACCTCAGGATTGGATTATAAAAATTCTAAAACTTAAAACATACAGGAGACAAAATGTTGGTTAAAAACACTTGGAAAGTTTCTCTACTCTTTGAATGGGAAAATTGTGGTCCTGAAATTTTCTGGAGATATGTTGCAAGATACTGAACAGGAATATTTTGGTGATGTGATGATATTGCATAAATGTATCGAAGATATTTTGCCCATCTTAGAAATTGAAGCTACTATACAAAGCAGTCTGCTGGCTGTCTAGTTGCATGTGAAAAGTAACATCTTGTGGATTCAGAAATACTTAACTGCTTTTATTCTGTGAATGCAACATTAATTTATATGCAATACTTCCTAGTTAGTGAGAAGTCAGTGGTTTTAAAGATTTAAGTCCAGTGAAATAGCAGTTATACCTGCCACGTGATTTGCTCCTCTTGATGAAAACATTTGTTTAAAGCTGAACTGTGGTTTTTTCCTCACATGTAGTTTCTTACCTACGTTAATAAAATGTGCTTTCTTTTGTTGCTTCAAACATCTGTGGCAACTGTTCCCACCCTGTGCCAAGTTGTGTTTCATATTAAATAATTTTTTTCAAAAACAATTGTTTTTGGAGGAGTTTCATGCATACCGATTCCAGCTAGCGTGCTTCAGTCTGGCAACGTATTTGGATATCCCTGTGAAGGATTCATATATTTCTGATGCATCTACTGTGTTTTGCCCTTATATTTTCTTTCAACACAGCATTGCATGCTCTGTCTAAAATATCTATAAAATAGCGTGTGTTCTGGATTGTAGGATTCACCTCATTGCAGGTGAAAACTTACTGTGTTGTAGATATCTTAGTCCTGCCCGTGTGTGCTGAAAAATTGATGGAGCCAATCACAAAATTTGATTGTGTTGGCTTTTACTAATGACAAATCAATGGGGAGAAATCAACCGATGCTTTCAGGTCTAGGAAGGCATATAGGGTGCCTCCCTTAAAACTCAAGCTGTATGTAAGAATGAGAACAGCTGTTTGAAATGTCGCAGCAGTCTGGGAAGTGGCCATACAAGGAGCACTCTCCTTACAAAGATAGGTCTGTCTGATTCATACGTTGCCTCTGTGTTAAAGTTCATGGGGCTCTTTGTCTAGATGCTAGCTATGTGTGCGTTTAATCTTTGAGGCGTTTGAAAGCTTCTCTAGATATTATTAGAATGGTAAAAAGGAAGTGGAAAAGAGGGAAAACAGACTTACTGAATATTTCAGCGGTCGTTTGCCAAATCACATTTTGGGATTCATTTCTATTTTAAATACTACAGTGGCTGCCAAAGCTGGCAAACTGCGATCCCCTTTGGAAGGGGAGGAGACTTCATTACTTCTCTGCAGAGGAGGGACATCACTTCTTTTTCTGTTGCTTTGTTTTTCCTTTTGTAGTGAACAAATTCTGGGGAGAAAAGTAGAAAAAGCCATTTCTCAAAGCTTTTCCTGAAATTTTACAAAACAGTCGGTTTGAGTTATGCTTTAAATGTGGTTTCCTGTCTTCTCTCACATCATTTGCATTTGCATACCTTTAAAAATAGTTTGGTTTAACTTTATTTTATAGGAATGTGTCCTTCCTCAGATAGTAGTGGTCGGGGTATTGTTTCCTTGATTATTTTCAATTCCGTATAAGCAAGAAGCAATCAAATTTAATCATCAAACAATTGGCCAGATTTGCAAAAAGGAAAGCTGATTAGAATCACCAAAATAACCAGGCTGCACATAGAATAATATATATGATTAAATAACTAAAGCCTACAGTTTAGGCAGATAAGATGGCTGAACAGCAAAAAGAAAGAAAAAAAAAAAAAAAAAAAGAACAAAAACCACAGGAGCCAAAAAATATCTGGGTTTTCTTCCTGCCTTTGTCACGCCTCACTTGTAGCCTTGGAAACTGAGACAAAGAGGTTAAGAAACTTGCTCATTCTTGAAATGGAGATAAGATACAATGTACAGCTTATTTTAGTCTTGCTTATTCCTTTGCAAAGTGCTGCAAGTGAAGTGTGTTGGCTTTTTTACTTTGCCTAGGTGTTTGGCTGATCCTTTGTTTTAAGCTGTCAGCCTTTCCAGGGTATTTCATCATCTGTACTATCAGGAGGGTGTTGGGTGTTTTGGTCAAACTAGACAATTCGTGAACTTTCAGCAGGATGCAAAGTATCTCCAGTACATCAGCTTGCTGACGAGTCGGAGTACAGAGGAGATGGTTGGCTGTATGCTTTTCAGGCAAGCTCTAATTTTTCTCAAGGAGTATTAACCAGGAATTCAAGACTGTCAGATCAAAACATTGGAAAGTGTTCTTGGCAAATTGATCAGCTGTGAAATAGTTACAAGCTCTTATTTTTTAAATCTGAAGGTGACACTTTTAAGTTTAGTTAAGTTCTGTACTTAGGGCTTTTGTTTTAGAGGCTCTCTGGCTGTTCATGTGCTGGTTATATTAATGCAGCTCATTTGCAGGCAATGCAGACACTTTTAGAAATTGTAAGATTGTGGAGATGTTTAATGGCTAAGGATAAATTGCACAGCTGTGGACACTATTTATACTTTTGTATATAGAAAAGAGTCTGTATCATGAAATAGGCATAGCTCAATATTGTGAGTTATTTTTCACATTTTTTTATCTTGGTGAGGACTTGCCAGCTTTTAGTTTTACAGGTTAAAAAGTGTTAGCATGTCCGTATCCTAAGAAGAAAAATATTGTGCATTACCCATTAAGAGAATAAGCAGCAAACACTGTATATTTAAGAAAGGAGAGAGAGAGAGAGAAGGTAGATGGGCTGAAGTAAAATGTTTAAAAATCTTAATAAGAAATTCTAGAAACCCTGCATAAGATTTCTGGGCTGAGAGGAGTGGTTCCTAAATATGCAAAGGGAAACTGTAAGAATTTAAATATGATCAAAAACAGCCAGGACTTGATAGAAGACGAACAGTAACTCATGCAATGAGTTAGTTTACAGGTTAAGGATCCTGAAACCTTTGCAAAGCATACATCCCTTGTGGAAGAAAGAAATGTTCAGGCCCACAACTGTTGTAAAAGAGCAATTTAAAGCAATTTCCAACTTTCTAAAATATGTAAGGAAAAAATGATTATAATTTTAATAATTATATCTCAACCAAAGGACCCAGAAAAGGGAGCAAGTTGTTTGTTCTTTGTAGATGTGCTAATGATGGGAATCTTTTAGAAGTCAACTTTAAAGGACAAAAGGACAAACACAATTATAGGATGTGTAAAATGGAAATTAGGCACTGAGACAGAAACGGATTGCTTCAAAGATGAGAGGCTAGGATAAATTAAGAACTACCAGATACCATCTTCGAAATACTGGAATGTAATATCTCCAACAATTACTTTGAAAAAAGTTCGCTGAGAGAAACCATAGGAAATTGCAGACACTGTATAGTTCTGTGCTCCTAGTTTGTGTATCTTGCACATAGATTGTGGATCATTTCAAGCTGACCTCCTATTTTATATCTGAAAAATTCCATAAAACTCCTTTGTTAGTTAAAATATCTCTGAATGCCTCTACATCGTCTAGAGATTTAGTTGCAGCATTGTGGTTTGTTCCCTTTTCGCCCTTAATGCTCCAAAATCCACAAGCTCCTTCTGTCTCAGATTGCTGTCTCTTATGGGAACGAGGGGATAGGTTTAGCGGGTGAATTATGAAGTAATTTGATCAAGGGCTCAGAAGATACTATCTTTCTTCTCTTTTCTTCCCTTGTAATGTCAACACTGTGGTTTTAAAAAAATAATAATTTGCATGTATGCTCTGAAATTCCAACTTTGGCTCTGACTTGTCCTAAGCTGTTACCACTTTGTTGGGGTAGATCTGATACGGGTTACTATTTGACAGCTCTTGTCCCTCTAAGAAACTAATTTCCAAATTATTCATTACAAAAGTTTGATTAAAAGATAAAGCTTGAACTAATAAGATGAATAACTTACTGACATCAAAGAGAAAATGGAATGAGGCAAAGCTGAGAGCCTGGAGCACTGATGCGTTCCCAAAATCTTTCCTGTGGATGACTATTGCTGACCACTGTGTGTGCCTCATTACCACTATTATTTCTAAAAATCAGGCCCTTTACTGTGAAAAAAAGAAAACTGGGTAATAAGTGGGGGTTTTTTCAGAATATTTAATGCTTTTTTTAAGACTTTTATTTTTGATTCAGATATTTATGAAGTTCTTACACCTGCCAGCCACGTTCCTTCAATTTGGTTCTGTTCTCTGTTGGTGCAGACTGATAAATTCTTTCTAGACCAAGTTGGTACCCATGAAGAGGATATTGTCCCTTACCTGGCAGTCATCCCTTAGCTACAGGTTACTGCCCTGCTCCTGAGATGCAGAACGGAGCTGCAATGCCTCTTAGTTGATTTCAGTACAGAGTGAAGTAGATTAGTTTACATCACTGCTAGGGATTTAAATATCTTCAACTTGTTTTACTTTGCACTGAAATGAGCTTGCACAGTCATTCACCATATTCTCACTGAGACAGCAGCTTGATAAATCACTCCATCTGACAAGAGCAAGTTTTTGCTTCTTGACTGATACCTTCAGCCCACTCAAATGATGTATTTTTTTCCATTCTTCAGATGACTGGTAATGTGAGAAAACAATAGGTGGATGCAGTAGGAAAAGCTATCAACCCTCTTTAAGACAAAAGTTGTTAGGCTGAGTGAACAGCAACTGGCTGTGCCTCCTCAGTTTCACGGCATACCTCTGCTGCATAAACCAGAAATGGACTTCTGTGGTGGGTTTCTACAGTTGTTTGTTTTGAGAAGAATCACTTTAGTATGTTGCCATCATTTGAAGGAGAATTTTTAAGAGGTATTTCTCTTAAACAGTTAGATGGGTTTATACACGTATGTCTGTTTCATTGCGTATTTAGCTTTTTCCACTTTGTCCATTTTAGTCCAAGAATGTGCGTTCAAGGAGATCATGGAAGATTTCTAGCTGGCTCAGCAGCCTGACGGGGCCCTGCTGTGGAAAACCTGCATCCTCTAGATTCTTTTTAAATTGCAGAGTGTTAAGTGATTTGCGATTCCAGTCTGAAAAGCCCTACCACTACCTTAGACTTCTTGAAAGTGAGACAAATGTTTTTCTTATTGCTGCCATGTTAGAGAAGCATTGTATGAAATGTGCTGCAAATTTAGCTCATGACTTCACAGCAACAGCTATTTAAGCCTTACTGCCCTTCAGGCGCTTACACAAAGGCAACTGCATCAGGTCTCAGTACGGTAGCAGTTTACTTCTGCTTCCTGGGATGATAGGAGAGGTAAGATTCATAAATGGCACAGCACAAACTAATTTAACTGTCTTTTATTACACAAATTGTTAGCATTACCCTGGTGACTATGTACAAATACATCAATAGGCTAATCCTGCTGTAGTCACCCGGTTCTCTGGGTTATCACATTGCAGTCTGGGCAGCGCTGGCATGCAGAAACTTTTGATGATGAGCTCATCAGTGTTTCTTGATTCATTTGCTGTGAAGCAGTAAGTGTGAATATTTGTTTTAGACTTCTAGGTTTTTAAAACAGCCTTATTTTTTTATCGAATGTACAGAAAGTGGCTCACTTTCTGAAGAGACTGTAATATTAAATGTGCAACAGCTAAAAGCCTGCACTGAGTGACGGAATTTAACAAAACGTGGACCTTACTAGCAAAGGAAGGTATATCACCGGGTATTCTACTGGTTTCCCAACAGTAATGAAATTGTGTGTGATATAATAGTTAAATGCAGGCTGCACTCTTTCAAATGCAACCATAGTCTGGGCAGTCAGGCTTTTACACTCCAAAAAACTATTTGTCAGGGGAACAAAAGGTTTTACAGATCACTTTTTATAGCCTTGGCTTGTAATGATGCCTGATCAATCTCTGTGAAGACAAAATAACTTAAATAGATGTGGAGGGGGAAATAAGTTCTTCATAAAAGTATTTCTTTCATAAATCTTTTTATTAAATTAAGGAAAATAGAAATATAGTTCTAAAGATTTTTTTAATAGGAATTTTTAAAGAAATTTCAATTAAGAAAGGATATCACTAGTGATATAAAAGTGTAATTAAATATTTATGGTACTGTAAAATCATACTTTCCATGTGCTTACACAAAGCCAAGCTGTTTGTTTGTTTGTTTGTTCCTCTTGTGTATTTCCATTCCGAGATTTGGGGTCAGGGATAAATGAATGAGTCTCATATGCGTGCAAGCTCTTCAGCCCTGTTCTGCCCTTTTCCTGTTGTGCAATCAGTTTTCCCAGGAGTTTGTTGGTCACAGCAGAGTAATAGGCATTTACTCCCTGAACCTGGGTTAACCAGAACTCTTGGGGTATTTGAGGATTCCCTTCTGGAAGGTGCCTGTAGTGTGATTATGTATAGTCCATCAGTATTCTTTGGGATCTCTTTTATCCAAGGTAGAAGGCATTGAAAGAATCATTTTGAAGAACACATCATGTGGAGAAGACCTACTTTTCTCTAGAAGGATTATGTAGGAGTTTAATACCATCTCAACTTGGTAACTTTCCTAGGGGAAAATGTTAAAGCTGCTGATTTGAAGAAACAGGATCTATACTTTGATTATTACAGTAATATTTGGCTTTAAGCAGCCAGTCTAGCTAAATATAGATTAGGAACCAAGCCCTTCACCAGGTCTTACAGTCCTAATGCACTGGTGTTCTGTGATACTGTGGTGGTTTTCACCTGAGAATGAAAACCCCCTCTGAAGTTCAACCAGCCTTTTAACCTGTGTTTAAAAGGAGTAAATTATGTTAGGAGTTACAAACAGATTAAGAAGAGCTTGAATGTGTTACAGTCTGAAGAATCCTTCAGTTTGCATAAAAATAGATGTTGCGAGATCGCAGTAAAACTTTCTTACTGCCTTGATGCTGTGCTCCTGCAAGTAGACAAGAAATCAAAGAGAATGAGGAGGAGGATTGTCTTTATGACACGCAACTGTTGCCAATGAGATTCTTGGTTGCTGTCACAAAGGTAATTTCACTTAATGGCTATGATAAGCTACAAATTCAGACATAGAAAAATGTTGCATTAAAATAGCATATTGTCAAGTCCTGTGCACCCGTCATCTTTTATCCCAAATAGCTGTTTAGCTATCCAAAGCATCAGAAGCAAGAAAACAGGTCCTTTCAAGGTTATAGCTCGTCATGCTTGGATAATACCATTCAGAAGAGCCAAAACACAACAAATCAAAATCTGTGAAATGATGCATGGCTTCATGCTTCTGTAATTTTGAAAAAAGTACATATAGATTTCCGTTCTTCCATTCCAAAGAGCCCTTGAAGTATGTCAGGTATTTATAGCTTTGGATGTCTCACTTGTACATGCGGGAGTTAATGACTCACACCTTTTCCAAACAATTGAAGTGCTTCCTGAATAGTAGAGAAAACATTCCTTCCTCTGCTCAAGTACTGATTCACATTCTGATTCACATTTGTTTGTTGTCATGTGGCAAACACCATTTGGCATGTTTACTCCTAGGTCTTAATTACCCTGCAGCAGTACTTTTCTCTTTATAGATCTTATTTCCTTTCCTTCTCTCAGCTGTAGCATGAAACAGCACCTAAATTAATCAAAAAATAATAGCCTGGTTCTTCCTTCCATCTTCCCTCCTCTCCCCAGCTGCATGCTTCTGCTTCTTCCCCTGTCACCAGCACCTGTGGGCTCTCCACTGAACTTGATTCAACTTGTTAAAGCAATAGAAAATGAATCCAGTGAAGAAAAGATGGGTTTAGCAATAGGTTTGCAATTCTAATTGGCTTGGTGAGGAGGCTCATAAACATCAGAACCAACACAAAGGAGGGAGTCAGACTGGCACCAGGAACATGGTAAGGGGGAGGGACTTATGAAATATCCCTGGCAATAACAGCAAGCTATTAATTCTGCTCAACGATAACTTTTGTTAAAGATTTATGTTGCTTTTCATCCCTGAAAGAGCTCATCTGGGTCAGGTGAACACAGGACTGAAGCATGTGAGAAGGTTGCAGAACAAGCTCCAGGGCTAAAAGGGAATGAAATGGCAGGATTGTTTCTGGTTGTTGATAGCTGTGTGATCCTTTTAATTGTTACCTGAATCTGCACCCTCAGTTTCTGGTTAGTGTTTTGGCGCACGTATTGCATAAGCCATCTTAAAGATTTGCTCTCCTCCTCCTGCCCCTTGTCTCTTGGTTTTGTGCTAGCGCATGTTCTCATATAGCTGTGTCAAGAAATGGATCCCAACAAAACTGTGAATGAGTTGAGTGATGCTTATTTAGCTGAGTTACTGTTTACCCAAATCAGTTCAACCTGCGGCCACGCAGAAGGTCGTCAGCATCAGTGAGAATGACTTATGTTATATGGGTTTTTTCATCTCCTTAGCCATCAGGTGTAAAACACCCTGTTTTACAGCTTCCCCTTCCAACAACTGGTGTCTGTGGACCCGAGGGAACAGCAAGTCTGCAGAACAGCAGCAGCATGATTTGGGAGAGTTGGGTGGGGAGATGATGATCTGAGTTGAGTTTGTCGCAAAAGATAATATTATCTACCCATACTCTCATATTATTTTTGTACATTTCTGATGCTTTTATTTGAATTAAAAGAAAAAGTTGGAGAGACAGTCAGTAATTTGTTGTTTAAAAATGCAATGAAACATTTATAGGCTAAACAAGCATTTGTGACAAAATCTAGGATGTGGTTAAAATATTTTCAGGATTTGGGCTTAGTGAAACAGGGTGCTTTGAATTTTGAGTCCTGTGTACTGTTGTAAATGTTACCTGTCCTTTGCCGAAGAATTCCTAGCATGCTAGATCAGATCTCTCCAAGACATCCACTTTGCATGGGGTTTGTTACCCCATCAGTCTTCATTCTCTTCATTCTTCTGCCCTTTATTTATGCCTCTTCCTGTTTTTCCTCCTCCTTCCATACATACTTGAATGCAGTTTTATTTCCCTACATGTAGCTCTTCTATTCAAATGTACCAGTGGTACTTCCTCATTTTTCTCCCACACCCAAACAACACAGATTTTTTTTCCCCTTTTGACATTTTTGCTTTTGACAGATTATATTGATGTTAGGGTTAGGTTAGGGTTAGAAACCTTCTGCTTCGTGAGTTCCACAAATTTCAAATTTTAATAGGCAATCAATACTATAGGCAGTTTTACAAAATAATCTCACAAAAACACTGGTAGGAAACTAGCAATCTTCCTCTGCCCAAAATAAACTAATATACAAACCCAAAATTTCCCCACCACATCCTGCACAAATGTCTATCTTCACACACAAATAAAAATATTTGAAATATTACAAGATTTCTGTGGCTTCTTTAAATGAAATGACCTTCTCTTGCTACCCCAGGTTTTAAAAAAAAAAAAAAAAAAATTCAAAACCCAAAACGCTTTCCCTGAACTAGTCTAACTAGACCACACAGATTGGAGTATGCATATCATGAGGACAGCGAAGGGTTGTGCTGTAATAGAGCTTATTAGAGAAATCTGGAGCAAAGCCATCTATAGACTAGCTGGATTAGGAACATGACAACTGGAAGCTGTTTCTTTCCGCCATCCTTCTCTACAGCATTTGAAAAAGAAATTGGAGTAATATTCCCTCACACCTCAAAGTTGTGCCTTAAGGGAGCCATTATGTTCACTCCTATCTTTACACAGCTGAAATTTATTTTATAATCAAATGCAAGAAAAAACATCTGTTTTTTAATACTGGAAAACAGGAGCAGAATTTGTCTTCTGAGTATATTGCAAGTCGTGTTGCAGTTCTGGAAAAATCATTTTTGTTTAAGTTTTTGGGATTTAAAGTAATGCTCCCTACCATTCAAAATTTTAGGAGTTTGGCTTAACTGATATGGGAGGTGGACTTAGTGAATTTGTTAACCTGTTGACTGAGTCCAAACTCAGAGCCACATAAAAAAATGACCAGCGTAAAATTCTGTCTCTCTTGTAATGATTATATCCTTTTTGTGAGAGTCTAAGAAAAAAGGTACAAAATGTCTCCCCGAAAGAAAATAATTATTTTAGGTACTAGCTGCTGATTTTTGGATTTTTTTCAGAGAACTACTCAAATCTTATCTTCAAAACTGAAAGCCAGCTATTAACATGAATTCAAGAGACGAGCTGTTGCTAGGGTAAGAAAATGACTTCCATTTTTCTATTCAGGAAGAAAAGACACAAAGCAAAACTGAAGTGACCAATTTAAAAGAGTATGAGCATTCTCTTTCCTGTCCCTTTTGGTTGGGGGGTGGCGGAATTGAGTGATTCTGTGAAAATTTATTGAACATGTGATCTATAAATTAAATAATTATTCTTCTACAGATTTATGATATTCTAAATAAACTGGAATGATTCAAAACATACCCCACCTTCTTATGAAGGCTTGGAATAATTCTTGCAAGGAGTGTGTCCTTGTACCAAACTTCCTCATGAGCTCGATTGTGTTGATATCCACATGCCAAATGTAAATATTTATAGTTATGGATCTGTTATCCAGTAGATTATACAGTAATGGATCTGGTATCTGTTCAGATGGAGTTTTCATAATGTTGATTCTCCTTTTGGGACTGGTAGGGAAATGGAAGCACTTGAGGTCACTGGAAAATTTTAAGTGTTAAGTTGGAAAGATAAGACTTGGGGTGGAAATACAAGTCTATTTGTTCATGTTTAGAAAAGGTGGATAGAAGTTTTTGCAGTGAGAAATGTCAGTTGCATGACCAAAATGATTTACAAAAGTGCATTAATTTTCCTAAGCTACTTTACACATTTATTTATTTTTTTTTCCCCCAACAGAGTGGAAATATATTTCATCAAACCTTTTAACTTTGAATTGTTTAGCATGGTGGTATTGCTTGACCTAAGCACAAAACTGAAAAATGCCTTTGGAATATCTAATTTATTTGAAAAGAAGTTTTTACTCCTTTCAGTTTGGGGCAAAACCCCCGAGTTCTTGGAAAACTGAGATGATTTTTTTTTTTTTTTAACCATCTCTGTGAGTAGAGGAGAGAGCTTCATTTCCAATACACTTGCCCTTTGGTTCCTCATTTCCCTGTTCTAGTCTGTTCCCACCACCAGCATCCCCTTCTGTCGCACCCAGTGCATCCCACCATGGCCTTTTGGGGGTTGTGGCTGGATGGAGCTGAACATACAAGGATTGTTTAGCTGACCGGTCGGTCGATCTGCCAAGTCTTCCTCAGCAGCATGCTACCTTGGTTCTTTCTGCCTTTGTTAGCTGGTACTTTTTGCAAAAATTGCAGATTTTAAGATGCATTTGTAGTCCTAACTCTCCTTTTATTTGGTTGGCAGTTGTTAAGGGAGGACACATAGCAACAAACTTCATTTTCATAGAATCATTTCATAGTGATTTATAGGAAATTAGGACAATGGAGTAAGTCTTAGAATTTATTGAAAATATGTTGTTATACCATGCCCAATTCAAGTTTTTACATAAGAATTACTGCAATATTTGGAAGAGTGTTTTCTCTAAATGTCTTTCTGTGCTCAGAAATAACTTGTAAAAAAGGTGAAATGACATGCTCGGAAATTAAAGATGCCTCTTCTGTATAATCTTGAAGTGGAGTAATGTTAAAATCATGAAGCTTACAAGTGACCATCCCAGAGGTACTTAACTGTGGTTCGGCAGATGCAGTTTCTTGATTTGTGTTCAGCTGATCTTAGGCAGTACTGCCAAAGAAAGGGGGTCTCAGCAGTATTAGCACTTGTGCAGATGTGACCAGCTGAATCAAGTTCCTAATCTGTCTGGAAATTTCTTGTGTGGGGGATTAGTTTCTGGCCAGATTAGGAACCACATCTATCTAGCTGATTACACAACCCATGAGCACTTTCATCAGCTACAGCTGGGAACACATGGCCAAAGAAGTGGAGGGATAGTCCCTTCAACCAAAAGTGCAGATTTTTATCTTCTTATGGGGATTGTAAATCTGCACCTTAAGAAATGTTTTGTTAACATGCTGATGGGCTAAGAAAGGCTCAGCTGTTTGCGTACTGTTTAAAGAGAAAGACAAAGATCCAAAAGCTTGTTGCTTTAAACATATTTTAGTATGCAGTAATAGATCATTTTTAAAGTAAACTTATTACTGGGTAAGTTCAGACATTTTGGAGCAGAAAAACCTGTAAACATGTTTTGTACCTTTGCAGGCTAAAAAAGGCACTCTCATTCATAATGTTTTCTACACTGCTGTATTCATACTACATAAATTTCTCTCAGTTTTTAGCTTCAGATTAAAACTTTGGTACAGATGTCAAGACTTCTAAGATACTAGGAATTAGAGATGTCAGTATAAAACAGTGAGCTGAAATATGGTGGATAACTAATTCTGTTTTCAGGGTTCCATTTTTTCTTTGAGTTAATTATACCTTAAGATCTAATCTGTCATTCTAGATTCTTCACTTTCATTTCAGTTGATTCTTCAGGTTCATCTTAGAGGACTTATTTTAAGGAGTGCATGGGGAGTGAGGTGACGAGATGCTGATCGTAGTGGCACCACTCCAAGAACCATAAGGCTGTTTCCTGGTTTATGTATTTTCAAGATCAGTTTTTGAAAATTGCATTGGTTTCTGTTCCTCATTCCTTAGGAAAGCGCTGCTTAGGCTGGATTGGCACAGTATGGTTTTGGCTCAGCTGTTGGCACTACTTGGCATTTCATCTTGCCATGGCATACTCCGGTCTCAGCATTCGCTTGCTGTGCTAAATAATTCGAATTATGGAGTACTGAGTACTTCTTGTTCCATCACACAAGTAGTATGTTTTGGGGCAGACCAGTATGGATATTGCTGTGTGGCTGATTAAAAAAGATCTTGGAAGTTGTCACCAAGGTAGACTAGAGACATTGAAAGATTGTGTCCTTTTGTTTCTTGCTTAAGTCCTTAATTGTTGTTCCTTGTGCATTGAACTTTTATAGTTTCAATGTGCAAAACACTGTCTTGTCCTGTTGAATGTCATTCAGTGTTTTTCACTTGGGATTACTACAAAGACATTTTTTAAATGTTAAACCTACAACAGGTAATTAATCTTTTATTAGTAATACTGGTTTTAGTCTCCAGCCCCTTTGAGAAAAGATATCTCGTGGGTCTTGACTAGATGATAAAACTGCAATAGTGAATAGTTTGCTTTAATGAACCTAATTGTGAAATAAATTTTGCCTTCTGAACTCCAGTACGTTTTTTTTCCCCCATAGTAGTTGCTCTTCAAGACGATTCATTTTTTCTTTGCTTGCGATGCGCTTTTAGTCAAAAGTCTCCTCTGGACCATGTCCATCTACAATCTGCATTGCCATCAACTGCCATCCTCCTCATCCTGCAAGTCACGCTTCAGGTAGCACATTTTAGGTAATATCTAACACACAGAAACTCCAGCGTGTGTTCAGGTAGGAGCTTGAACACAGTAATTACCTGGTTTTAGCCTCTAGTGGGCATTTTCACTAGGAATACCAGAAATGAAAGGAACTACGTAGCAGGCGGACCACAACTGAGCATCTTTCATAGATCAAATACTTCTTTAATTTTTGTATTTTACTGGAATAACCACTTACATTAAGGTTTAAGCATTGACGGTTTGAGCACTTGGGAAAGGTATGTGGTTTTGTGCTGTACAGAAAGGTGGAGGATGCTAGCTGTGTGCTTTTTCTTCCTTTAAAAATACCCATACAGGATTTCTCTATGAGCTTGCCCAAATACATATCCACAGAGAAATAAGTGGGTGCTGTATGGAGGGATGAGAATTTAAACAAAACATTGGTAGCTTGTTAAAAATCTCCTTGGGAGAGTGTAGTTGTTTTATGTTTCAGTGAGATCTTTAGGTTGTTGATTGCGGCAGTGCTTCTGATTCTTACTCTGAATGTGCTAAGAAAATGATGCTGAATTGTGACAGTGTACCTCAGTTTTAAAAGGATGTCCTGCTTAAGGGAATATTCATAGAGCTTAATAAAGTATTATTCAGCTTTAAGGTTTATTTCTGGAGATTTGAATTCAGGAAATGGCATTGTTACGCAAGAATTGGAGCAGCTAAAAGGAAAGGAGATTAATATACTAAGACCTAGAAGGGGAAGCTGGGATTGGAGGATTTTGTTAGTGCAGGCGCTGATTTTCATATTTAACTAAAACTTTCTGTAAAACTTTCTTTTTCTTTTTCTTTGAAGCAGAATAGGGATTCAGGATCAAAAAGATGGTATTGATGTATATAAACGGAAGATGTTTCAAATCCTTGTGCCGAAATTTTCCAACTTATTCAGGAGATCTTGGCATGCTTCACTCCAGGAGTTTCTTTCCAGGGACTCATTAAAATGAATGCACAAGTAGTATCAGATCGTTTTTATTCAGCTACATTATTAACAAAATAGAAAGTTGGAGTGATTAAGCCATGAAATTGTAACTGTCCCTCAGGAACACCTCAACAATTGTGCCTCAGAGTGTCTCCTATTTGATTTCACTGCTTTCTCAAACGGGGGAAAGAGGTAGCAGTACAAAGATGAGCTTGTGTGTGTCTGCAGATAGAAAGACTTCAGCATTTGCAGAAGAGTTTTCGTTATGTGTTATGTTTGAAATGGAGACCTTAACATCGGAATTTTTTTTTATAAAAATGGTATATATTTAATTACTTTTATTGCTGTATACAGTAACTGCAAATCATAAAAAATAGAAAATGACAGTTTTGTAAGATTTTGTGCCATAAATTATATCACAAAATACTGTGGAAAATTTCAGTATAAAAGATCCAGTATCTCACGTATCACTCTTACTGCTGAGAGAAGTGTAGCATTACAACTTTGATGTTATGTTTGTTTTTCACTGGGGAAGAAAAATCTCTTTGAAAAGAGGAATGAGTTATAAACGAGTAAAACCAGAGAAAATTAATCTATAGCGATGAGTAACTTAAGATCCTCAGGGAGTACATACCTTCCCCTGTTCTAAAAAAACCCCAAAAACCCACAAACAAAAAAAACCCACCATGACATAAAAAATTCCCACCATTTTGGAAAGAAAAACACAGATTGTAAATAACTCAATGAAGGGAATATCATAGAATCATAGAAAGGTTAGAGTTGGAAGTGACCTTAAAGATCATCTAGTTCCAACGCCCTGCCCTGGGCAGGGACACCTCTCACTAGACCAGCTTGCTCAAAGCCTCATCCAACCTGGCCTTGAACACCTCCAGGGATGGGGCAGCCACAGCTTCTCTGGGCAACCTGGCCCAGTGTCTCACCACCCTCAGAGTAAAGAATTTCTTCTCAATATCTAATCTAAATCTCCCCTCTTCCAGTTTGAAGCCATCACCCCTCGTCCTATCGCTACATCCCCTTGTAAAAAGTCCCTCCCAGCTTTCTTGTAGGCCCCTTGCAGATACTGGAAGAGGCTCTAAGTCCTAGTATTTAAAAATACTGACCTGAAAGCCAGTTGAAAAAGTAATTTGTATGCATAATCTTTCTCACCTTTCTCTACAAGAAAGCAACGGAACTCTTCAGGAGTAACTAATATCCCATATTCTGTATGCACCTTGTACGTTACTGTCTCTGTGCTGTAACTTTCCAGGCAATAAAGGTGCATACTCACCCCATCTTCCACTGCCGTTGAACTGAAAGAGGGGCTTTCTGGTGCTCTTCACTTGGCAATTCCTAGAGGGCGGCTGAGAGCACAGGGACCTTTGTAACTTATACAGCAGCATCTTGGTCGCCTTTGAAATACCTGAGCTGTAAAGTTGTGCATTTTATTTGTGGTCTGTAGTCAAAATGTTCTGACCTGTTATGGATGAGAAAGGTGTTCTAAAACTTTTCGTGTCTGAGATGAGGAGAGGAGTACATGTGAAAAATAAGGTTCCTAACTGCACAAATCCCTTCTGAGTAGTGTGCAAGCTGGGAAGGGGAAACGTTAGATTCTCTGGTGTATACTTATACTCCGTTCCATGTAAGTATATATGGTTTGTGTCTTTCTTGACTACATATAGCACAAAATAGCTGGTGTATGTAGCCTGGTACTGTGTGTTGGGAAGTGCCTGACAGGACTGTGTTGTCTTTAAGATTTTAATCAAAAGTGTTGTAATGGAATGTGCAAATAAAAATTACTGAGGGCTGAGACTTTGAGGTAAAAAAACACCAAACTTTGGGAAATACTGATTTAGAAATTCAGGATAGCATTCTTGTCCACAAATATAAATCTTTAAAGTGTTAACACAGATCATGTCTAACTTGCAGATAGCAGGTCTTTAAAGATAAGTCTGTGGAAAAAACAATGGGTAAAGGCAGCTCATCTTAGTAGCCTGATTAAAAAAGAGCATTTCTAGGCTAAACCTTTGATAATTGTAATTTCAAGAAAAGCAACGATATTTTTCGCTCATTCAAACTTCATTGCCATTAAATAATACTTCTTGGTTTTCTACTTTTCCTCCTTTAGAAGTGTGTGTTTCTTTTGGCAGGTAAGTACACTAGAAAGCTCGGGATAGTTTGGTTATTTTGGAGGAGCTGGAGCTGTTTGAGAAGATAGGAATTTCTGTTTAGAATGGAAAACTGATCCTAATGGTCTCTTTGGAGACAGAATGATCTTTCAAAAATTAGAAAAGCACTCTCCTTTTGGAAAAAAGGTTTGTATGTTGAAACTGAAATATGGTGTGCAGTGAATACGTATCCAGATAAATTCCACTAGTTACTGTTCTCAGTGCACTACTTTTGATTAAAAGTAACCTTAAAGATTTATTAGTGTCACAAAACCAAGGTTTGTTAATCTGGCAATACTTGCTTTTCTTATGGTATTTATATTTCATCCACTGTACACCCTAATTTGTACATTTGTCTGTACGTGGGGAGTAGCAGGGTGATTGTCTCAGCTGAGCAGTAGGGAGTACTGTTGGGAGCCCAGCTTCCAGTTGCCGTGAGTCTCTGACACTCTGCAAGTCATCCAGAGCTGTATGGGGCAGGGGGTGCTGAAGAAGCGACATTTTGGATGATCAAATTTAAGTGTAGCTGCTAGTTTAAAGACAATGAGGAATGGAGGTTAGTAACGTTTTAAAAAATAGGAATAATGTTTAATTAGCCAGAACCATGTGGGTCAGGGAGTGATATTTATTGGCCGAGACATTCAGTTGTGTTGGACTAACAAATTAGTATATACAAAATTTTATTGTGTAGCATTTAAGATTTTATACATAATGAACTTGACATAACCTCATAAAAGCCAGAAGGAAAAACTGTATGTCTTAACAGGACATCTTTTTATTTTCCTTCCATGAACGTATGCTGCTAATAATTAATCTTCATCATGTCCCAGATCATGCACTGAAATAATAATTTTACCCCATCAGATCACCTTTCTTCTAAGATGTTTTTCTTCAATGCCTGGAATTAGTTGGTCTGAGTTTAATTTGGTTTAAGTGGATACACTCTGGTTGCAAAATAAAATTTGAAAAGATACTACCTATTCATTAATCTACGTGTCCTGTTTCAAGAGAGTATGCTATACAAAACTTCAGTAAAAACTAGCTGTTTACAGGAAGATAACTATTATTCTTTTGATAATCTGTATCAGTACTGACTATTTTAAAGAATTTGTAGTTATCCCTTCCCTGTTTTATTTCAAGTTTTTTCTGTTTTATAATTTTAAGTGACATTTCTAATCCATGTAGTCCCAAAATATTATCAAATAGCCTGATCAGTTGAACACTCCTTGTGTTATGACATGCTGTTTAAAAGCCTTAAGTGGAAGGTAAACCTTAGTGTGATAAAAGAGAACTTTTAAGAAAGAACAAGTGTCATACACGATTAGCTTTGAAAAGGCAGTGTTGTGCTGGGGTTCACTGTAATATAAAGTGACATGAATAAAGGGGTATTTTATAAAAAGGAAGTTGCAATTAAGGAAATAGCATGTTCCTTAATTACTGCCATTTCAGAGTGATCTACAGTAAAATGGTGTTCTGTGTCCTGCTTTTTGTAGGAATACAACAGGTATGGGCTCTAAGACACATCTCGTTTTTAAGCATTTTTATCCTATATCATATAGTAATTCTGCCCATTGATTTTGTAGGTGGAAGGGAGACCGCTAGTTTTGTAGGTAAGGAAGGGAAGATACAATAGTTCATATAAAATGTCTGGAAAAAAATCCCTGTCCAAGCCCCATGGAAGTAGGTGCGTATGATTAATGTAAATGGAGCGAGAAATGAGGTGGAGCCCCTAAAGCTCCCTAGCTCCTGCTCCTACACCTGTGTAACAAAGCCAGTGGAAGAACACAGGACCTTCTTCCTTTCCCACGAAGTATGACTGGGTGTTCCAGCCAGCTACTCCTGCATTTACCTCGTCTCATTTAGGACTTCAAAACAGAAGAAAGAATATAGTAATCAAGTATGGGATCAGATACAAGTAGAGATCTAACTAGATAACTTCTCTGTGGGCAAACCCTCATTACTAGTCAGTGTTTGCGCAGAGCAAAAAGCAGTTTTATGGAAGTAAGGTGTATATTCATAGCAGGAGACACCAAGAAAACTAAGCAACTTGTATTAGGGTTATCTTTGTTGGTTTTTAGACATACACTGCAGTTTTGGCCGTAACAAGTAGACCTAGCTATTCCATAATAATTCTTTTCCAGATACTCTTACCAGTCACTGTGTTGCCCTTTGTAACTAATACCCGGTGGGAATATTTATCACCCTTATGCCAAGTACAGAACCTTGAGTGTGTAGTCCTAAGATGAGTCTATTTCCCCTCTCCTGGTTCTCTATATTGTACTGTCAAAGTGAGTATTTGATGCTGAAAGTGAATTCTGTCTCTGGGCTTACTTAAGGTGTGTAGAGTACTGGTATTTTATTCTGTGTGCAACCAGATTAGATCTACATATTGTCTACTTAAAAGCAGCAAATTGTAAAGGTCTTTAGCATCTGTCATATTGAATAAGTTTCAAACCTTTTTGATCTAATTTTCAACAGTGCAAGTTTCTTAAGGTTTCTGATGTTTTGTCTCTAATAATATGGGGGTTTTAAGATGGATAATTCATTGGCTAACAAGGTATTCCACAGAAGAACATTTCAAGAATATTTATTGACTGATAGATCCTAATGGCTTCTGAAATGCTGTATCTTGATTCAGTCTGGAAATCTGAGCAGATACCAAATTCTGTTTGTTTGTCTTTTGGGATAAGATTAATGAGTCTTGTAAATTATTTAGGCCTGTGCTCTCATCTTCCAGACCTGATTTGTCCAAATAGGCACTGAATGCTAAAGGCTACTCATTAGTAGCTGAACTGATAGCTGAATGTATTTATTATTGATGACTTGGTGGGAATTTCCCTGTCTGAACAAGGGCGGTAGGCTGATAGAAATACTTTGCACGGAAAGGTGGTGTTAAAAGATTTGCTGTTTTGTGCATTTATTTCTGAAGATGTGTTTGTTTGATGAACTCATGCCATGGGCTACCCAGCATGAAAAGTTATCACTGGGAAGTAGGTTCAATCTTGTCTTTCACCCCTCCTACTGTTCTTACAGACCCATGAGATTTTTATTATAACTCTGATATAATCTGAAGCGTATTCCTGTAAAAGCAGTACAATTTCATTTAGTGTATCTTCATCAATATATTGCAATTTCTGTCACTGTTTTACCACACAAAAGCGGGCTATTAAGCAAAGCTAAAGCAATGAAGCAGAAGAGTGTCCTAGATTGCAGCATGGCTACTGTAATCTCCTAGATATTATCAAAACCAGTTTCAGAGCATTACTGCCAGCCATAAGGTAGAGAAAGCAGGCATTATTCTGAGTGAACTCATAATCCTTGAAGCTTGAATTTGCTCTTAAAGATCTATTGAGACAAAATTTCATTATTATGTATCCCATTAAGAGAATATATTACTAGTATATGTAGGATAACTTTTCTGCTAATGTACAGATTTAAAATGTTTTATGAAAATAAATCAATACCTTGAAATGAAACCCAAACCTCAGGATGCCAATTTCCTTTAAGACATGGCTCATTCAGGATGATTAATGACTTTTGGTGCTATATCTCCACTTAAGCCTAGCTAAATCTGGATTGCCACAACCTTATTGTGTGACATGTCCTGTATCCCTCCCACCCCACCACCAAGTGCCCATTCCCTCTGGCTCCTTGTGGTGGCCCTTGCACGGTTTCCAGCTTGATCAGCTCCCTGAACTGGTTGGCCATGGGATCACGCGAGCATCTGTGAATCTGCACAGGAAGGGGCAGAAGCTCAGAAGCAGCAACGAGGGTAGGGCTGTGCAGCCTGGATTGAGATTGATTTAAGACGTTATAGAGACACACCCTTCTGAAACATCACTCATTTGGAATATATTATCTTCAAGTTTCCGCTGAGCCTGGAAGTTTCTAGTTGAAAGGGATTTTAGATTAAGCAGAGAATTTGCAAAACAATAGGAGAGAGAAAAATTGTAGCATGAGTCATAAGCGTGGGACCTTCCACCGCTGAATGCTTAGAACTGCTGAAATCCTGCAGATTAGTTAACAGAATAACTGTAGTTTCCAGCATGTAATCAGCTACTATGTCCATTGTACTTTCAGTTTGTTGGAATAAAAGAACAAGTTTAGTCATCAAAACTTAGGGTTAGTATAAAACTCTGTAGTTTATGAACAACTCTTTTGAACAACATAGCTTAGATGATGTGCTAAATTAAATGCTGATGTTTATGTTAAATGTTCATTGGTTTTATATGTTGTTGTTTACTTCCCATAACATCTGTGACATGGTAGGCACACCACAAAACACAAAAAAGTGTGTATTACTTTGGAAATAGACAATGTAATGACTGATAAAGGAAAGGGAGGAGGATACAATCTATCAAGGCATTTGTAGTAAATACCAAATAACAACTGGAGTAATTGTAATAGAATATTGGCTGGAGTACAGGACTTGCAGTCCACCTGCGCTGGCTAGAGGGACCTGCCAGGTTAAACCAGTGAGGAGCCTAAATGGTTCAGAGGTAACTGAAATTGCAGATGGTTTAACTGAGTGTGAAATAATAACATTAAAAAAAAAAAAAAAAAAAAGTGGTATGTAGAATCAGTCATAACTCTGACACAGCTACAGTTAGAATAAAATCAGAATCTGAAGAAACAAACTGCTTTTTAGCTGACTCTTGAAGTATATCCCGACCTTTTTATTTCAGTTTGAAACATGAGCTTTCTTAGTTACCATAGCACAATAATGCTTACTGTAAAATGGAATTAAATCTTTATTTTTGCAGTTGCTTCTCTTGACTGATTTGACATTTAGTGACAAAATCATAGGAGAACAAATACTGCTTGGAGGCAGCAAAGTGGCAGTAAATATCTAATAGATGTGGGGCATTTTGGTTGGTCTTTCTCTGGTTTTCCTTGTCAACCTTATTTATCACTGAGAAGCTCAGAAGTTTTCTGCCAAGCTTCTATAACATTTTGATTATGTCAAAATGTCTCATTGGAGTAATTTTAACGTTGAGCTTCAGATGAGACGTAAAGGATTTCTACGTAGATTTATTGCTAGATCATTTCCTAAGCCTCCAGTAACTTGTACTTGTAAGCTGTCAGCATGCGAAGCTCTGTGGCAGTTGGCCCCATGGACTTTCTCAGAAGCAGGGATCCATGGAAATGTTAGCCTTCCGAGCCAACCTGACCTTCTGAACTGGCTTTTGAGGACTGGGAAGGCTTTTCTTTCAGCTTGGCTTCCAGGCAGCTAGGTGTCCCCATCATCCTGCCTGACGGACTGTGTCAGTCATTGGAAACGTGGAAAAACCTTCCATTCATGGGACTTGCCGCTTGCTGGTGTGTAACAGCATCAGATGACAAGTTCGTTGCTTGGTGTAATAACTGTCAGGAGGTTGCTTAGCTCTTCTGTAACTCATCAAGCAGGCAGTCTGGCATCCTTGAGAACATACTCGCAAACACCAAAGCATATTGTCTTCAGAAACAAAGTACTAAATTCCACACCCATCCCCATCCTCTTCCAAAAACAATTTTAATTTTAAATGAAGACATTTTCTTAAACTCTGGTATTTAACCAAATTGATACTTAGTTTCATGAATTTTCAGAATAATGCCATTCAGCAATGGCATTATTCACAAGAGATTTTTCTGTTTGTACATTTGAGAGGATAATGTAGCTAAACTTGGAATTTAATGAAATCTAGAAATGTTTCTCTGCATTGAGCAGTAAGTCAGTTTAGGCAACTTTACATGGCACCATTCTGAAGACTTTGATATCAAATAGTGTATCTGCATTGGAAAAATGAAATGTGTTTAAATTTTCTCTGGCAAGTAGAATTTTTGTGACTTGTGAAGTGCTTAAAAGCTATCATCCCAATATTTAACCATTTAAATACTTTCACTCAGAATCTGCTCCCTACTCATCATCTTTGTATCCCTCCCTCACTTTTAGTTTTATCTTGCTCTTTCCTGTCTCTTCATGTTTCTTTAACTTACCTTGTGTGGAGAAAAGAAAGCAACTTAGAGCTAGGCTTACACCTCTGGTGGCACTGCAGCCCGGTCAAGCCCGACTTCCCATCCTTTCCTGGTTATTCGTTTCCACTTCTGCGCTGCCTCCGGTGTTGTGCCAGCACATGTGTTTGGGCAGCCGTGTGGTGAACCGAAGCAGGGAAGTGATTCAACTGGAGAAGGAAAACCCTGCCAAAAAAGACCAACTGCCAGCATAAAGCAATGTTGTCTTGGATGGTTAGTCTGGCATAGGAACAAAGAACTGGGGGGAAAAGGTAGGAGTTGTTTAAGTTTGTTTTCTGCTGAAAAAGTGGTAATGGAGCCACAGCCTACAAATTAAGGTTTTGCCTAAAAATGAATTATGTAGATTTCAGAAGAAAAAAAATACTTGAGCAGGTTTAATTAAAAATGCTTGTCACTTATTAGTGCATATTCTTGTATTTGTTTCAAATTCTTATGTTGATTTAGCCCAGGTCAGTTCCTTACTAAGTTAAATTAAATCAATAAAGTATTCTTGAGTAAATAAAGTGTACCCATACCAGCGATGCTGATGAAGCTTAGGCAAACTACTTGATTGCTGAAGTTCACTTCACTGAGACAAGGTTTTTCGGTGCAATTTCTGTAAGCCAGCAGGTTTGCAGGTTGCAGCCTTTTTCAGGAATGCCGTAGAAGTTGGTACTTGAAATCCAGGTGTGTCAGTCCCTAGCTGAACTCTGCAGCCAGTGCATACTGGGGGGTCGGCCAGCTGAACCATACTAGCAGGTTTTCAATGTTCATATTTATGAACATGTTGCTCTATTGACTCAGCTTTGGGTCTACCAGGGCAAATGAGGAGGAGAAGGATTCCTTATGGATCAAGTATTTGCTATCTGTTTTTCCACTTTTCATTTTTCTCTGATGCTAGAAACAAACTTGCAACTACACAGTTGTTCGTGTGCTTGCACTACTGCATGACTTGCAGATGATAGTGATAGAGTTGAGAAAGATGGAGCAACTCGGAAAGTATTCTCAAAGTGAAGTTATCTGTAAGGAAATAATCCAGCAGCTTGCAGCTGCTGAGGAAGTTCCTGAGCACCCTGCCCTTCCCCTTCCTCCCCACCCAGGCTGGTGCTACCACCTCAGGTCTTCATCAGCTGATTTAACTCACTCAGCAGAACACAAACCTGGCAAAAGTAGATTAGTTTCTGCTGCGTTGGTGAGTTGATGGGCACAGAGGAGGAAGCAGAACTGTGTGGCTGACAGCAAAGGCAGGGAAAGGAGTGAATCTGCAGTCTTTCATCTGTAACCACAGCATTGTGTAACTTCACTCTTCATGGCACAGGTAATGCAGATAAGGAGCATTGCTTATATCATTAACGCTGTGTACGTGTAAGGTATCTAAGTATTGGCCTTTTGTTGCAAAGGCTGTCTTTGGTGCGGGGTCACCTGTAACACTGAGACAAAGCTCAGATTCTGTTAGCAGTCCTAAAGTCACTGGAATTAGTGATTTTATATGATAATTAATGGTAATAATTAGGAAAAGGTTATTAGAGAGTAGATTACACTAAGGACGAACCCAATTAAGGTTGCAGTCAACTTTTCTGAAGTGAGAAAGCAAGCCAAGATGTATAGTTATGTTGGCAAACTCTTTGAGGTCCAGATAATCAGTGAAACTCAAAACAAGGATACTCAATTTGAGGTTTTGTTGAATAACAAGATAGAGGAAGAAGTCGCTATTGCAGGGTATGTCTTGTACCTTCATTCTGCATGTCAGAGCATTCAATTCACTGTTCAGTAGACTGCTTTAGCACAAGAGAAGAACAAGTCACCTCATGGGTACTGTCATCTGCTGTGAAGGCCGGGCGAGCCAGCCGCTGAGTTCCAGGGCAGGCAGCATGCCCCTCTGCTCGGGTGGCAGGGCTGGTTGGCACACAGCTCTTCCAAGGCACTGTTGGATTTAATGACCAGTGCCCAAACTTCTGCACAGCAGATGATGCTCTGGCCACGTGGTAAACCAGATCAAGAAACTGGTTCGGGCTTAAAATCACTATAAAATAAATGAGAGAATATTCACATCATAGAATCATAGAATGGTTTAGGTTGGAAGGGACTTTAAGATCATGTAGTTCCAATCCCCTTGCCATGGGCAAGGACACTTCCCACTAGACCAGATTGCTCAAAGCCTCATTCAACCAGGCCTTGAACACTTCTAGGGATGGGGCATCCACAGCTTCCCTGGGCAACAGCTTTCTCCATTGTTTGGCATCTTTTACTATTCTGTGCTGCAGGAGTGGTCTCTCTGCCTCTGTCTCTCCTTGCTTACAGCCAGGGTATTAGTGCTCACATCTCAGCCCAAGAGCTCCTGCTTCCATTTCAAAGGAACAGAATATAATTCCAATTTGTGTCTTTCCCCCCACGCCCCTGTTTATCCCTGTCAGTTTTTACCTGGGAAGTACACGGTGCATAGTCCAGCTGAAACACAGCTGTACGCTAGTGCATAGCTTGTAATTCAAAGAGGAAAAAGCACTTTCCCCTTAGCTTACAAACCAATAGCTTAAGGACTTTTTGCTAAAAGGAGGAAGGAGCCTAATGCATGTTCTTGATACTTTTTGCAATTGATTTTTATTGTGAAGCATAAACCTTTAGTTTAAGCGTAACTTTTGAAAGCCACAAAGGAGTGTTTGTAATGGGCAATGAGGTACAGACACCTGACACTTTTGGTTGGGTAGCTTTGTCACTGCTCCAAAGGTGATCTTTTTCTGGGGAGCATGTTGTGATAGCATTAGTTATCGTGGCTTGTCTTCTGCCTTTCTTCTCTAACACATAGATGTAAGCTATATTAAACTTTATTACTTGCAAGCCCTGTTACAGCCAAGAATTTTCCATTGTTTTTTATTCTGTTGTTGTCCTACAAGAGAGGTTCTCAATCTGTAGTCAGCAAAAATATATTAAACAGCTTCTTTTTAAATGCAAAGTTTGAGTATGTGCAGCAGTCTGTGTGAAACTAGTCAGTCTGCATGAAACCGAGTGGCATGTTTAGGTCATTTTAAAAACAAAGTTTAGGAAACAATTCTATCCAGGTCAAGTTCCCTCTCAGCCCTCTGGCATGGAGGAAAATGCTGACAAGTGTGATGCTTTCATTCAGAGCCATATCTGGTAGAGGAAAAAGAACTTAAGTTCAGTATGCATACACACATTTTTAATTTTTAAGTACTGTCTTCCTCAAAGAGCAAGGAATAATCAGTTTGCTTCCCTTACATAAGGAAAATCACTTCCAAATTGCTGAAATTACAAAGGTAAGGAGGATTTATGGTTACTTTACTATATGTTTCTAAATATTTTTGCTCGTTAAGTGGCTATTTTCACAATGGTATGAGCTTTCCTGTCTATAAATTGTGTAATGCTCAAAATTCTGAGCCTAAAAGAAAATAATGGAAACTACTCTTTCAGCCATACTTCTCAGCACCCAGCAAGCTAATGCACGTATCTGAAAAAGATAAAGTGAAAGGAGACTGCATGAAACCAATCAGAGCTGTTAAGCTGCAGCAGTACAAAACCGTTGGTATTTTAAATAAATGGTTAAAATAAATTCTTGTCAGTTAGTGCTGGACTATTTGAAATTCCCTTAGGTTTAAAAGAAAAAAGGAAACGGAATTTTAACCAGCTCATTTGATAGAAAAATGACCTGCAGATGGGGTTTGAGAGAAGAACAGGCAGTAGATTGCAGTGGGAAAATTGTGGCAGAGCAGCAGCTCGGAATTTGATATGTTTCTGCAGAGTGGGCAGGGGAGAGGTGTGAGGAATTCCCCACTGCATACCTTGCAGAGCACCAGCAAAACACGCTTGTATTTCCACTGCCCGCTCGCGTATTGGAGCTGTTCACGGCAGTGTTACGTTTATGAAGTCATATGCTGAGAAGTTTTGACATGGCTTTAACAAGTGTTTAACAAGTGTTACATAGTGTGCAAGTATTAGTGGGTTTTCTCCTATTTACGTGCATGTTTTCAGGTACAGTCATATGTGGAAAACCTGGTGTTCCTTCCAGGCTTGTCCTCCTTTGATCTAGGGCAAATACCCCTTCCCTAGTTCCCAGAATCCTGAATAGTAAATACTGGGTTTTATCAACACTTGGTATAGTCTACTGAAAATGCAAAATGAATTTATTTTTTTTTTCAAACCCTCATAACTGCCAAATTAGAGGGATTTTATGAAGACAGCAAAAATTTTACAGCCACCAAAATTCAATTATAAAGTGAATTTCTAAGCAGGAAAGCATGGTTGTGGTAACAGTAGCACTGGAAAAATCTTATTTTCCTCTCCTCTGTCTTACTCTTGGGAAAATCTGAAATATACTTGCTGCAAAAAATTGAGATTGCTTGGGCAGACTACAAGAATTAAAATACTCATGAATGACACGCACAGGTAGTTTTTATTAACTAATGGAAACCAACATTTTTAATGCAACTTACAGCATTTATGAACACATTGTTGATCTGAAGAAATAGACCCTAAAAATTCTGTGTGGAGTAAGTTTCATGTGTGTCTCCTGTGGGATTTCTGGTTTTTCTTTTTTCTTTTTCCTTTTTTTTTTTTAATAATAGACTGTTTGATATTTGACATACTGGAGGTTAGAAGTGGGCATTTTCTCAAGAATGTTCGTGGAATATATGTTGTAGCAGCAAATGAACAATATCAATCTCTAGAACTACCAAGTCTCTTGCACTCACACTTGACCTTGCATAGAGGCTTATAAAAGAGAGGTGAACTCTGCGTGTGCGTGTGCAGAGCTGGCCGTGGGGGTATTTTGAAGCATTTTCCTAATACAAGATGTTTACCCCAGGAGAACTGTACTTGTAGTGACCTTACCTGACCTCAGCTGGAATTCATTAAATACTCCTTTAGTAAAGAAGAGTTGCAACAAGCTGTTCCCTGCCGTACCATCAGGTAGCGGTACGGGGAGAACAGCAACTCTGCCTGGAACAGGTTGCTCCATGGTGTTTCAGTGCAGGCGCCGGCGACCTGAGGGCATCCCTGTCTGAGGGGAGCCTTTTCTCAGAGACTGACCACTGCATTACATCAAAATGCATTCTCCAATGTTTTGGGAATAGTTTGTACTTTTCAAAGTGAATAAAAAGATCCCAGTTGGCTTTTAATACTGGAAAATAAAAGTAAATTCCAGGTATTACACATACAAATATAAAAGCATAAGATGACTGGTAATAATTCTTCATCCTCCCTTACCACCACCCACTGTCTGTTTATTTGCAATCTGTTTCACTGCCATTATTTCTTTCCTTTCCTCACTAAATACAAAAACAGCTAGAATCCAAAGGCTCATTAGTGTACTGCCTCTAGCATGGTTGATGGGGTAGAAAGTTACAAAATGCAGTGAAGTGCTCATTTGAGGGGGAAACAGCACACAGAAATTATTTCAGCTCTGTAAAGCATGAAGGCACAGAAAAATAATTTTTCCCTATTTAAAATCTTCTGTTAATAGTGCTTGAACAGTTCTGTTGCTTACAAATATGTAGCATCACAGTGAACCTTCATTTAATTTAGATGCAGTTTTCCTCCCAAAAAAAATTTTCTCTACCTTCAAACATGCCTCTCTGTTCTCACTACTCTCAAATTCTTTCACCCTCTTCTCAAACGCATCTGAATGTGACATGCAGTCTAGCTTGAAAAGAATGCAAGAGAGGAGTGCAGGGCGGAGAGTTGGAGGTATGGAGCAGCATCCGCTCAGAATGGTTACATACATCAGGACACTTCAAACTGGAAGACAGACTGAGGGAGGCCTGTAAAAGAAATTGCAAATCGTAATGGCACAGGAAAAAGTAAATAGAGGCGATGCAAAGGAACAAGTTTCTTATCTCGTTGCTGGGGGTTTTTTTCCGACAAGAACCTGGCAGCTCCAAACAAACACACAAAGGTACCTCGGACAAAGCTGTTGAGCTGTGGAATGTCCTTCCCCAGGATGTTGTGGATACGGAATTGTAAATGGGTTCAAAAGGTAATTGGGTAAATTTATGAAGGAAAATTCCATGCAAGACTATCAAGTACAAAGACGCCATTTCTTTCTGAGGAAGTCTCTCAGCTGCAAATTGCTGGAGGTCGGGAGAGGGTTTGGTGAAGGTGTTGCTGTCGATGCCTTTGTGCTCTGGGCCGCTGCCAGAGGCAGACTAACGGACGAGCTGGACTTCTGGTCTGATCTGCTGGGCTGCTGGCATCTTGTAAACCATCTCTGCCCTCTCTGGGGATTTCATTGGGGTGTTTGGGATCCTTCTGATCTTCTTTTCAACATCTTTGATATTTGGCAACTTTGCTTAATCTGCAGTTTGTTACCTCTTTTATTTCAAATGTCAGCACCTGAATCGCATTATCCCTTCTTAGATGAAGTCTATTATGGTCAGTTAATACTTACTGTCAGTTAATAATTTATCCTGCACAGATGGAGCACTCTTACTTTTCCATGACAGTCAACTCTTCTGTCCCTAAATTTGTGTTCAGGAGTAAAGTGTTTGAAAAATTAACTTGTTACTTCAGCTTTTCCAATTTGGAGTTTTATTCTGAACTAACATATAACAAAATCGTTTTCTAGAGGAGCATTTAGCAGATTTCTCTGTAGCTTTGGTAACTTCTATTGAAGCATAACGTTCATTGAGGTCATTTCACCCTGGACAATTTCTTCAGCTAATTGAGCCATGTGCCTTTGGCGCTGTGCTCTGCACCGATGTGTCAGATTGCTCCTGTCCAGCAGCAGTTCTTATTTTTGATCCAGGATTCCCCCCTTATTGCTGTTACCTATTGCCTCCTTTCTGCGTATTCCCAGTGAACCGTTTCTCAGGCATGGTTTTTCAGCTATGAATGTTATCAAGTGACTCCTTTCTCATTACCGTTTTGATAGTACTTTCCTATTTTAACTTTGTCTTGTTTTTCTTTCAATGAAGGTTTCAAATAAACATTTCTATCTGGCAAGAGAGTTTAGAATTGAAGCTTCTCATGTTCTCCCTTTTCACACTAGTTCCTATATCAACACAAGTGTATAAGTCCTGTGTTAAGCTTGATACTAAACTTCAGTATCATCCTTTTAATAGGGGTGGGGGTTTTTTTGGAGAAAATGCTCTGTCCTATTTAAAAGCATGAAGTGATGCTGCAGCTAAGCTGTATTGTTAGTTTAATGCCAAGCCAGAACTAGACTCATACTTGCTGCCTATTGTCCGCTGTCCCTGCCTGGTTCCATGTTGCACAGTACCAATTGTTTCCAGCTTGCAGCTGTTTTATACAGCTCAATCTGTGTAGCTGCCAAAACCACTCAATGTCCAGCCTGTCTCTAGTAAGAGTTTAAAGAAATTATCTGCTTTTTCTTGAGTGTTTTGCAAGATGAAGATGCTTCAGATTATGATCCAGAATTTCCCTGGTGTGTTCAATTCATGTGCTGTGGTGAAGTGGTCGAACAGTTGGTTTTAAACAGTGTGATGCTGTGTTGCACACGCTGAAGAAAAGGAGACAGGACAGTGCAGGTCACATGCAAAAGAATTTCAGGTAACTTTGGGGAAAAAACTTTAACCATTGAAGACTTGCTGAATTTTGTGTCATTTAAATGCCTAGTATGTATTAGAACATATTTTTTCTGAAATATTAAGCGCTTCTTGCAGTTCCCTATCACAACTCTAGTTTATTTCCATCAGTATGTTTAAACTGCAGTCAGCACAAGAAAAAGTACCTTAAAATACTTGAGGGGAGAGAAATACCATAGCAAGAAATTGCAAAGCCTCTTTGCAGTGCCCTCAGAACTCTGCTGTGGGGTGTAACTCTCTCTCCAAATGCTGCTTTGCCTTAAGGTGGCTTTTCAGCAAATACTACCAATTTTGTTAAATTTGTCAGTGTTCAGTTAGATTTAAAAATCAGAGCACTGTGAATTTTGACCTGTCTTCAAGCTCTGCTTATACTGTTGACTGACCCTGTAGTTCTCGTCATTTTAACTGAGCTGATGTTCATTTTCTGACATTATCTCACTAATTCAATGCCAGGAGTGTTCTTCTGGCTGTACCAATCAATGCAATTTACTTTCTGCCATAGCTTCTTGCTTTAGATTTACATATTATATTATTGCCTTTCTCATTGCAAGGTCAAATAGTTCTTCATTGAGAAGTCAAAATGTGTGGAATGGCTCTTGTCACAAACTTAATTTAACCATCATTTATATTTTTGGAAGTAGTCCATTTTTGGTCCATTTCATTTATCTTAATACCTGCTTTTAAGTAAAACTTTGACAAATGATAGCAATACATGGAATATATTTTAGCATAGTCTTTTGAAAATAATTTTCCTAAAGATCAGTGTAAATTCGTGTCCAGACCAGACTTAAAATAGTGTTATAAAATGTCAAAGCTGGTGAAACTATTAAAAAGAAACGGAGTTTTAACTAACGGCCCATGTGTGTGGCCTAACATTAAAGTAAAGATTGCACGTCTGACTTCAGTGATTCGAAAAATTCAGTTAAAGCACTTCTCTTTAGCTTCCTGCTGAATTCAGTTTTCTTTGTCTAGCCATAGCTGTGGGAAGAGCTCAGTGCAGCACATCTCTGGAATGTTCCAGCTTTGTCTGGGTGCTGTTCGCACTCCCCTTGCAGCCACGAGCCCTCTCTTCCAGGGTACGCTGGCTTTCTGGGCTCAAGCGATGTTTTGTGTTAAAGCTGAGTTAGTTTTCTGAGCTAAACACTTCGGTGGCGACCCCCGGTGAGAAGGGTGGTTTCAGTGTGAGGTGTGAGTGAATCAGGAAATGGGAGGCAGGGAAATGGCAGGACTGAAAAACTGAGATTCCATTCTGAAAGAAGTCATTCCTAAACACACATAATTCAGAATTGCTCCTTTTTTCTTTTTTTTTTTTAAACTTTCTGGTTTAACAACAAATCATACACTATTTGCAATCCAATATCAATCTCAAATATTTTTTTTTTTTTTTTCAGTTTTTCCCACCATATGAATTGTTATTGGTTTGGGTTTTTTGGTTTTGGTTTTTGGTTTTTTTTTTTTTTTTTTTGATTGCCATCCACCAGAAATTTTTACAGGAATTTTATAATTACCTAGTGAATGATCTGATGAAGTCTGTGCTAAGGGTCAGTCAAAATATATGTCAGCTTCTTGCCATATTACTTCACTTCCTAAACGCTGTTGATGCATTCACTCATCTGCGATTTGGTTCAAGGGATGCACGGGCTCAACAGAGATGGATTCTCTATCTTAGCGAAAGGAAAGACCAAACTGCATAAGGAATCAACGGTGTGTATGCGTACAGCGTCACTGCCCGTCAGCCCCTGCGGGTTCAGTGGGTTGCAGAGTGCTGCGTTAACCTGCTGTCCTTTTGCAAGTGATATGCCCAAGACAAAGGTGTTGTGATTCGGCCTCTGATTATTTTGCTACTCAAATTGCAGCTGTACAAAAGTTCTTTCAAGTACACTGATGCTGGGGACTGACCATTTGCTTTTGTAAGTGGGATTAACCTATTCAGCAGGCTTAAAACAGACTCTCTTCCTCTTCTCTCAGGAAATGCGCTCTGTAACATTTTGTATGAACACATTTCGTAAGGAGCATGCCATGCATGCATTCAGTCTGCCGGTTTCTCTTCATATCCCAATTCAGTAAGATTTTCTCATAACCTTTGTCGTACATCCCTGAGGGGTTGGTCATGTGGGGAGGGTACTTGAAGCCGAGAGCAGGAGTCTGAGGCAACGTGGTAATGGTAGGCTTGTTTGAGATGCAGCCCTGGTGTCGTATCGGGAAATACGGTGCCATTTCACATCTTCCTTTGTTGAACTGAAGCCAGGGAATCAACATTATGTATTCAAGAGCAAGAAAAACGGCATTTGCAGCAGGGTGTCATTTTATTTTTATGGTTCCAAGCCTTCTTTTGTTTGCAATTTTGGCTAAATATATTCATGATACCTTGGAAGAGGGATATACATAGAGGTGGGGTTTCTTAAATTGCTTTTGTTGTTGTTGTTTCCAGCTTATATAAATGCATATATTCTGTAAAGATCAAAGGTGACCTGAGAAGAGGGTTTGGAAGAGATTTTTCATCCAAATGATATTTTTTCAAATACAAAAGATGGGGGGGGGAAAGAAGAGACATTTTAATTTTGTTCTCTCCAACTTTGGTTTTGTTCTAAGTTCTTACTTTCACAAGAGATCTTCTTTTTACCAGAATTGATAATAAGCCAGTGAAGTATGTGCTAACAAAAGTAATTTTAAGTATTTTAATAAAAATCTCTCCTCCTAGTTGATCACACACACCCTCTGTGGTGATTTTATTAATTCTCCTGAGAGGTTACAGGAAACTTTTCAAGAACAGATCTACTTTTTTATACGATTATTTGAAAATGTGTGGATTTTCTTTTCATGTAAATGTTTTCCAGTCTACTTGATTTTTTTAAATTTTTATTTGCATATAACATTTATAAAGCTAGATTATGACAGTACTGTTTCTGCTGCTTCTGAAACCACCTTTAAAGTCTGCCTTGCGTGATCTGTCAGCTCAAATTATTACATTTGCATCTCTTTTGTAGAGCCTGTGCAAGTAAAATATCTTTAATTTGTCTGCTATTTTATGGTAAAGTTCAAGAGAGAAGATAAGCCAATTTGTTCATGACAATTTTGAAATACTGCTTATTACATTTATTTAAAACGAAAAAGGTCCTATTATGATTGAAAGGAAAGGGTGGGAAGAAAATGGCAAATCCCAGTGTATGAAGCTGTAGAAGTCTCCTCAAAGTCTGAGTACTTGAGAAACTTTAAATGATCTTATTTATTAAAAAAGGAATTAAGGATTTGGTCAGGGAAGACATGGGCTTTACATTGTATAAAACAGAATCAGAAAGGTCATGAGAGATGGCAACAAGGCACACGTCTCAGATATAGTTTATAGAGTTAAATGCAATTCAGGTTTTTTTGTGTGTGTGGAAGAAGTTATTTCCAGTATTGAGGGTTACTCTGGGGAAACTTTAAAAAGTCTAGTTAATCTAGACAATTTCTCAGATTCTTCAAATTTACACACATTCAAACGTTATTTCACAGCAGTTTAATGTCTATATTTGTTTGTTACATTTTGAACAGCAACAACATGGGAAGAGCAAAGTATTTATTTGCAGAGGGAAAAGAAAGAAAATGTTCATAATATTATAAATCAAAAAGTAACAGTGGTGTTCCTCAAATATTAAAAACATGAGTATTTTCCTAACGGAACTGGCAGATGAAGTTGCCAAGCCACTATCCGTCATATCTGAGAAGTTGTGGCAGTCTGGTGAAGTTCCCACTGACTGGAGAAGGGGAAATGTAATCCCCATTGTTAAAAAGGGTAAAAAAGAAGACCTGGGGAACTACAGGCCAGTCAGTCCTACCTCTATCCCTGGCAAGATCATGGAGCAGATCCTCCTGGAAACGCTGCTAAGGCACATGGAAAATAAGGAGGTGATCGGTGACAGCCAACATGGCTTCAGCAAGGGCAAGTCATGCCTGACAAATTTGGTGACCTATGATGATGGGGCTACAGCGTTGGTGGATAAGGGGAAAGCAACAGACATCATCTACCTGGACTTGTGCCAAGCGTTTGACACTGTCCCGCACAACATCCTGGTCTCAAAATTGGAGAGAGACAGATTTGACGGATGGACCACACAGTGGATAAGGAACTGGCCGGATGGCCATACTCAAAGTGTTGACATTGTCCTGCACAACGTCCTGGTCTCTAAATTGGGGAGACATGGATTTGATGGATGGACCACTCGGTGGATAAGGTACTGGCTGGACGGTCACACTCAAAGGGTTGCGGTCAACAGCTCAATGTCCAAGTGGAAACCAGTGATGAGTGGTCCTCAGGGGTCGGTACTGGGACCGGTATTTAACATCTTTGTTGGCAACATGGATGTTGGGATTCAGTGCATCCTCAGCAAGTTTGCTGATGACACCAAGCTGTGTGGGGCAGTCGACATGCTGGAGGGGAGGGATGCCATCCAGAGGGACCTGGATGGGCTTGAGAAGGTGGGCCTATGCCAATCTCATGAAGTTCAACCAGGCCAAGTGCAAGGTCCTGCACGTGGGTCCGGGCAATCCCATGCACAAATACAGGCTGGGCAGAGAGTAGATCGAGAGCAGCCCTGAGGAGAAGGACTTAGGGGTGTTGGTGCATGAGAAACTCAACATGAGCTGGCAACGCGCACTCGCAGCCCAGAAAGCCAACCGTGTCCTGGGCTGCATCAAAAGCAGTGTGGCCAGCAGGGCCAGGGAAGGGATTCTGCCCCTCTACTCTGCTCTGGTGAGACCCCACCTGGAGTACTGTGTCCAGCTCTGGAGCCCCCAACATAAGAAGGACATGGACCAGTTGGAGTGGGTCCAGAAGAGGCCACAAAGATGATCAGAGGGCTGGAGTACCTCTCCTATGAGGACAGGGTGAGAGAGTTGGGGTTGTTCAGCCTGGAGAAGAGAAGGCTCTGGGGAGACCTTATAGTGGCCTTCCAGTATCTGAAGGGGTCCTACAAGAAAGCTGGAGAGAGATTTTTTACAAGGGCATGTAGTGACAGGACGAGGGGTGATGGCTTCAAACTGGAAGAGGGGAGATTTAGATTAGATCTCAAGAAATTCTTCACGCTGAGGGTGGTGAGTCACTGGCCCAGGCTGCCCAGAGAAGCTGTGGCTGCCCCATCCCTGGAGGTGTTCAAGGCCGGGTTGGACGGGGGCTTTGAGCAGCCTGGCCTAGTGGGAGGTGTCCCTGCCCATGGCAGGGGAGTTGGCACTAGATGATCTTTAAGGTCCCTTCCAACCTAAACCTTTCTATGAATTTGTGTTCATACTTAACGTGCATTTTCTTTAATAAAAAATGTTTTATGAGATGATTTGGAGAAACCTGGAAGAAAAATCATTCTCTGTTAAGCCCTCAAAAATTAAGGTTGCACCATCCTTGTTCAAGTAGACAAATGCTTCTGCAGAAACACTTTGGAGGGCGAGAATATCAGAACAGATTAAAGCCACAAGGATTTTTGCCATTTTTCATCAGTGATGATGTGCCCTGCCATTATGCTAGAGGCAGAAGTTAACCCTGTCATGATGAATTGCATGGTGGTAATATGTATAGCTATATATACAAGTGAACAAATATGTTTTAGGAGGGTTGTATAGGGAGATTTAAGCTTAAGAAGCAGCAGCACACACAGGCTAATAAAGCTCAGGAGAGGACTGCAAGGCATGTTGTACTTCTTGCCTGGGATGACTGGGATGTGTACAAACAATACTGCTATCTTAACCCACTTTTAAAAGGCGAAGTAGAGAGAAACAATTTCACATGTGTAGACATATGTGTACAGACACACACAATGGTCTGGATTTATGGCAAGGTGAGCACAGGATATTGCAGTGACAATTAGATTCTGATGAGGCCCTTTTAAGAAAAAGAAAGTCTAAACTCCATGACTCTTGTATTCAAAAACTTGCAATAATTGTATCGTGTGTAAAGAGAATCACTCAAACTCTGCTACTATACTTCTTCAGCATTCCTCCTTTTCTTAGCACTCCCCTTGCTTATCTTCTGCCAACGCGATGCTGTAAGGAAATACTTCTCTGCATTTCTTTTGCTTCTGTCAATCTATGATAATGATGATCTTGAAACTATTCTGCAATGGCAACTTGCAGTACTTTGGTAAATTGTGGCTTTTGTCAGATAAATTGCATTGGTAAAAATTTTCGTGATCCCTAAAACCTTCATTTATCTTCCCGTTAAAAATATATATATATTCTCCAACTTCTATTCTTCCCCTTTAATCTGCAAAGCACAGCATATGATGTGGTTTCTTTGTTGATTTTAGAGATAATTTTTAGCCTGTCAAAGACCTTCTGTCTCAACAACTTTGAAACAAAGATTTTTAAATAGATGATAAAGTGCAGCTGCCAGATTAACAGACATAAGAAACTGGAAGGGGAGGATCTCACAGATGGTTCTAATAAAACTCGGCAAACAGCAAAGGAGTGTGGTGGTGGGTGGGGGAGTGGATTGAAATTAAAATCATAATCCCAGTGCAAGTTTTGGGTTTAGTTTGTGAAAGAAAGTTGCATAAACAGCCATTTGAGGGTTTGAGGTTGGGTGGAGTTTTTATTGTCGCTTTCCATTTTTCCTGTTGCTGATTTTTCCCTCTTCTGTATCCCTATGTCCGTATCGCCACCGGAGGCTTGTATTGTAGTGCCAAGAGTCCTCCTCTAGAAAGCCACATGCAGGTATTCGTAAGATTTTAGTGAAAGTGAAATACCAGTAAAAGCCTAGATTTTCAGTAACTGTTGAGATAGGAAATTTTTCTTGTTGTTACAGCAAAGAACAGTAAAAATGATGCAGTGAACTTCTGTTGCTTTATTGACAGGTGCTGCCCCTGTTGTTGTCTTCTATCCCCTAGCCTCCCTCACAGGACTGTGCAGTTCTTTGTCAGTTAGTAAGTTCCTTTTGGCTAAGCTTGAAACTCTCTTCCAAGCTTTAATAAACCATGTGGGTTTTTTAATCTGTAAGAAGTTTGTACTACATGATTCATTCATAAGGATGGATGGCTAGCAGTACCTTCTGTGTTCTTTCTGCTAACTTTCTCCTCTTATTAAATAATAGTAGGTCTGTAATATTAGGCCAAAAATTAATGAATAAAGATTGCACTGGGGAGGACGCAGCTGAGGCCCTGGATAATCCCTGGTGGTCTCAGAATTCAGTCATTAGTTCCTGACACGACTGGGGATTTTTGGTGGGAGGATGAGGGTAGGTCAGTTTTTAGTTTTAACTGTTTCAATTCAGACATGCTGTGTTTAATATCTTGAGCTTGTTTTTTCATCTTGGTAGCTCATGGCAAGGTATTTTATTTGGTAAAAGAAAATATGTTCGCAATGCATATACCAAGATGATGTAACTTCCAGGTACAATTGGCAGGTTTGGGTTCTAGAAAGTCAGTTTGATCACAGTGAATTTTTTCCAACTTTTTAGGATGGCTACTACAGCTATAAGAGGAACTATTTTCTGTTCTGTTTAGGGGCAGCTGGATGTGGTCACAGTATGGTAGCTAGAGGTATATTCAGAGTTTGGTTTTAACCTGTGCCTGGATGATCAGCTACAAGAAAGATAGCTGGTGGTTCTTCTGGGCAGAGAACCTTATTGTCACCTCATTTCCAGAATCAAAGCAATTAATGCCTTTATTTTTTTTGCTCCTCTTGCCAATCTTTCATTTCTTCAATGGAAGAAATAGTGTACTGAGAGCCCAGAAACTTTCAGCCTGCACGGTAGCCCTTTGGGATGCATCTTCATCTTGCGGTGTCAAAAGCTTTTCAAATCAGTAGTTCAGGAGTAGCAAATCCTTCAAATGTATGAGTAACAGATACTTGTTTTTAAGAGTCCTTAAGCATGAGCAAGTCATTAAGTACCTCCTTTCTCTCCGTGAATCAGTTCTATTTTAAACAGTGTATTCATGCTATATTTAATATTTTTAAAATTTTAAAAAGTTTTGACTTTTAAACTCCCTTTTTCTGAGTCTCTTCTCCTGTACATCTGTAAATTTATATTAAAAATGTAAGTATACGGGAAAAGAAGGCACATGCTCTGTACTGATTCATTCCCTTTCTCTATCTCCTTTGAGTGGATGTGGTCTGTCTATGGCATTTCTTCACTCAAGGAGACAATTTTGATGTGAAGAAGTTCTTACTCTCCACAACGCATCCCTCCTTATTAACCTGATCAACAGTTAGGTAATGCCACTTTTAAAAAGCCATCACCCAAGCAGCCTATCTACGTGTACAGTAATAACCAACAGCAATATCCCCTCGCGCTTCAGAGGCAGCTCTGGAAATTCCTGTCTTCAGATCAGTATTTTCTGTGCCAGGTGATTCTTGCAGCCTCTTTGGCAAAGCTGTCACACATCCATTGTGTGAGGGAGGCCTGTGACATTTCATGGAAGGAAATCCCATGATTTAATGAAATGCTGTAGTTGTTGATATTGACCCTGTGATATTATGTTATGCTTCGCTGATACAGTCAATTTGGAAATAATCTGTTTCCCCTCTCTCTGCTGTATCATGCAAAAAGGATAACCTAACATGCATATTTATAATCATGTATTTTTACTGTTTTGTGTCTAAGATACCAACATGCTGATACATTAAACAGCGTAGTGTTGCCAGAGTCCTCCTAGCTTGGCAAATCTGATAGCCATCTGAAAGCAAAGAGTAATTCTTTTGATAAAAATCAGGCAATGTACAGAATGCTGAAGTATCACCAGTCATTCACAGCCCAGGAAGAGTTCACTTGCAGTCAACATTAATAGGAAAAATATTTCCCAAATCATGGCTTTGTTTCCTTGTGGATTTGCTTCAGTTTTTGCCTCCTGATACAGTCAGCAATCGTAACTTGTATGGTGGGTTTTGAAATGTAGACTTCCTCTTACTAATCTTGTAATTAGGTGCCTTTTTATCCATGGGCTGTCACTCAGATTGACAGGACAGATAGCTCCCAGCGTTGGCAGTTGCTAGAAAGTAGGGGATGTTTTTCAGAAATGCCTTGTGATTCATTTGTTTAGCATTCCTCGCTCTTTGTTTTGTGAGGACAGCTTGTATGGGACTGAGTCACATGGCAGCTCTTTTCAGACTGAGTTTCTGCTGCCTGCAGCCTCTGCAGAAAGCCAAGGAAAAAACTGGAGAGGGATTGATCTACATCTTCATTTACTCCATCCCTGTTAATTGTCTAATAAATATAGAGCAACAGCTAAAAGGAAGGATTTCATGTCATCTTTATCGATTAACTTAAAATGTTTAAATTAATCTATAGTACTGAGCAGTGAAACATAAGTAAATATAGAGTGGTCTGGGTTTGTGCCAGGGTTTGATGCATTTCTTTTTGAGTAGTTAATTCCATTTTTTAAGTCAGTGTGCTGTTTGTGGGTAGGATAACAACTTTATGTACGATCTCCATACCACTTGTTGACTTAGCTACTTTTTAATATGCAGTATGCTTATGTTGGAGATAAAATGTTTTCTGTGGCACCTATAAAATATAATGTGAGGGCAGCTCTAAAAAACATCTAAATATTCCTTAGGAGCCACAGGAACACCTGATTTGTATAAAGCTGTGGTAGTGAATCTGTGCCATCTCCAGCTGTGCCAGAGTTGTGGGAGCGCAGTTCTGCAAGGAAAGGCAAATGGCAAGCAAACCCCTTCACTACTGCCGCACAAAGTCTGCAGAATTTTAGGACAGAAGTAAAAATGTCTACGTGCAACTGAAACTAGAAAATGGATGTAAATGTTGGTATTTTATTACAGTATTCCAGCTTATCTACATTTAAAGAAGTAGCACAGTTAGAAAAGTAACCACTTTGGGGTTTGTTAAGATTTTGTTAGTTTTGTTTTTAGTTTAGATAGGTTCCTGGGATAACAGTCCTGGGAACCGTGAGGATATTATGTTCATTATTTGCTGGCCCTTGGTGAATTTTGGTATTACCATATATTTACTACTACTTCTACTGTTATTCTACGTATTTCAAGTTAGACACAGATGTGGCTATGGCAATGTTTACCTGTCTTCATGTTTCCTATCGAGAATGCCCAGAGGTGCCTACAGTTTGAGAACACGTACTGCAGGCTATTGGAGCCGTGGCCACCTCGGGTACTTAGAGGAGGAGAAATCCAGCTGCCTCAGATAGCCAGCTTCTTTAAATTGAGCATGCTGCCTAAATCCACAAAATTCCCAGTCCTTTCCTCCTCTAGCCAGAAAAAAAATATTCTGGGATTAAAATTTTACACAAACACATCTTATTGAGAGACTTCAAAGATCTGTTCAATGCAGCTGTTCTATGCCATGAAGCTTTTGCTGATGTCTCTGTTCTTCAGGGCTGTTTTTTCTTAATTCAAAGAACTCTGTAATATGCAAAAATTTTTGCTGCTGAGTAAGGTTCTCAAACAACTAAGGACTGTGGTATTCTCTCACCACCCTTTCTGTTAAATCTTCTCCATCCAGAGTAAGGTCTCGACTTAACTCTAATATCTCCATTTAGATGATGAGCCTCAAGTTGAAGTTTAAGACTAAATTAGTGGCTATTCCTTTATCTGTCTTCATTAGGAAAGTATTCACCCTTCTCATTAATTACATTTTTAAGCACATAATACGTGTTTCCTGTTATGATGGCTCTTACTCATCTCACCTGCTCATCTGCAAAGCTATTTCAGTATCTTCTTTTCAAACGTCCTAAAAAAATGTTGTTGTTGTGATAACCGTTGTCAAGGCGTTTTGCTTATGCCACTCAGCAGTTAATGGTTTTGCTTGTCATGCTCATCAGTGCTGTCTTGCTATTGTACAGTCTGTGTATGCTCACCAGACTGTAATTTCTTTTCACAGAAGTTATAAAGCGCTTTGATCCATGTTATCCGTGGCTTTCATAATACAAATAACTTCTCTGGGCATCAGTGTTTACTTTCTCTCCACCAATTTTGTCATCCACAAAGGTGTTCATGCTTGAAGTCACAGAAGAAG